>CM042142.1:60051062-60111131 GCA_023376005.1 Doryteuthis pealeii | reverse complement strand
TGGCCGTGGTTGGCGACCCGTACATGCTTAAGGATAGACCCAGGTGGTGGAGCAGTTAAGAATGCATACTCCACTGACCCTATCTTGGGCATGACGGGCGGTTCACGTCAAGCCCAGCACCTATTTGATTTCCCACCCCTATTGCCGTATGGCAAACCCCAACCCCTTTTTATTTTCCATATGGATGGTAGAAAGGCAGTGACTGAGGGTCTAAATGTCCTGGGAATGACGTTTAACTCTATCTGCAGGGTGAGGTTTCCAGTTTTGGAGGTTTTGGGGAATGGTGGGGAGCACCCCTTCATCAACCCATTGCTCCCTGGTCCACTCTGAACCCAGAGTGGTAGTACCTGGTTGGGTCCCATCCTATTGGGTTAATTAGAAAAATGTATTTAATAAAAATTGGTATATCCATTAAGAAATTGATTTATTTTCAAAACTTTATCGGCATTAAATGACCACTGAGGTTTGATATTGCCGTAAAACCATTTACAAAACAAACAACAAAATCATGCATTATTTTTATGTTGCTTAAATTATAAGAGATTCAGTTTCCCTTTCTTAGCCAATTCCAGGTTGTTTTTTTTTTTGTGTGCAAGCTCCTCACAAGTTGTCACTTGAAGTATCCATGTAGTGTTTTTTCCCATTTCTTTTCTAATTTTTATTGTTTTTCTGTTTGGCCTTATGTTCCAGTGCATTACTGGCTGCTGAAAATTAATCTTTCTTTGCTCTTTTTGTGTATTTTCTTTGACTCCTCAATTATCACATCTACACATCCTTAATGCTGTGTTATATATACTTGATTACCAACAGTTTTCTCACCTATGTGATTTTCAAACCAAGTTGCATATGATTATGTATATAAGTAGAGTAAGTGGACATGAAGTCATGGGTTGGTTACTGATGTTCTGGCCTATGTTGATTTTGGTTTGAAAATAAAATTGGATTAGAAACTGTCGTATCAAATCTGGTGTGTTGTGTCTATATATATCTGACAATATGTAAGTAAGAAATTTGGAAAAACAAATATTCAGAGATGTGCTTAATTTATAAATGAATAGTTCTGCCTTTCATTTGGGGGGCATTTCATATATTAATCCTATGAAACAGATAAGAATTGATAAAATGTTAATTTAGAGATTTTTGTTTGCATTGATCTTCAACTAATTTCTTACCTGTTAAAGACATTACATGCCGCCCAAATTGATTCTCTCAACATTTTATATTTTATATAGATATATATATATTATTATATATTTATGAAACGCCCTTTTCTTGAACATGCTAGAATCGATTCACACTTTAACTTCATCCATAGTACTTACATCAGAACGTACACATGCAAATCTCCATTGTTTGCAACAAATTAGGGTTATTGTAAAATTAAAGACATAAAACAAAGACCTGGATTTTTCTTAAATAATTTCCATTCATTGCAAAATCATAATTCACAAAAAAACTTTTCAAGACAGAAAATTGGATAAAGAAACTTGAAAAATTATAAAATGGATGTGACAATGCATAAAAAAGAAAATTCAAGAATCCACCGAAAATAATACAAACACACACATGCTCTCAAACTCCCACACACAGCGAAGTACCCAATTTCCTGATTTTTTTTTTTTTGACAAGCATTTACTGAGACTTTCTGAAGATCTGCTATATTGCTAGACTCATGGATGCTGGTAGCACTTTGATCCTCTATGTCTTCTCAGATGACACACCATACCAGCTCTAGACGAAATCTCATCCTACTATATATTATATATATATATAATAGTATATATATATAACTTATTTAGGGCACCTGGAAATATTTGTTTTAATGATTCTTCAGTTGTAGACGTTCAGTCTTTCTAGTAGTTTTTCATAGACCCAGGATCTAGATGATTGGGAAAAATGTCCTGTGGAGGCATCATAAAGAAGAAATATTCTGAAGTCTTCAACAATACCGCCTGAATGAATCACCTTTTCTGACCCAATACCCATGATTTATATAATATATATAAATTATTATATATATATAATCTCCACACACATGATTAAGACAAAAACAACTTAAAATTATAAAATCTCTTTATTTGATTATAATAAAAAATTTGATATATATTTAACAAAAATGTATTTATATTTTTTGTCTTTTATACAAATTTTCATATAACTGGTATTGAAAAGCCTTTTCAATTAAGAATTGTCTTGTTTTGTTATGGGAACCTTTTTGAAACTTCTTTTTTTTTTTCCCTCCCCCCATAATTCCCCAAGAATATCCTTCCTCCTTTAAAAAAAAAAAAAAATGGGACACTAAACCCAGACACGCAAGACAGAGAATGAGAAGAAAAAAAAAAAACTATCATGAATAATTATTTCTTCTTCTCTTCCTTATTTTCTTCTTTTTAATAATCAAAAGGATATATTAAAGAGGCAAAACAATTTCAAGGGTGATTGGGTACAACAGGTTTGGGGATGTGGGTCAGTCTTATTTGGAACTTACAATCCCCCCCCCCACCTCGCAATTGTTAAACTGCCCAGCTGAACAGCACACAAGTGTGGGTGGGGGTGTATTTTTTTCTTTCTAGAAATTGAGACGATATACAGAAAAACATTATAAACGTGTTCATATGAAAGAATACAATCATCATTTCTACTTCAACCCGATCTCTCATTTACATTGGCAATGTTTACTTCATTTCATAATTCTAAATATTATTTTATTTCTTTCATTTAACAAAAATCAAATTTTCTTTTTAACTTTTAAGAAACATAAAAAAAAACTAAAAAGTATAAAATGTTTGATAGGATTTTGACATGTCTAATCATATGAGATATGTAACTGCCTGTACTGTAATTAAAACTATGTCACGATTTCCTTAGTTATTAAGTATATTCCTCAACGTTATGAAATATCATTATAATATCAATTGGCTCTCTATTTTATTTATGATTTCTCTATTAAAGCCATAGCTAGTTAGATTGCCGCAAAACTGCCCATATTATATAATGCATTTTAAATTCTGAAAGTTATATATATTCACTAAGAAATAAAGATTTACATAGTATATGGCGAGAATAATTGCATAATGATTTTAACAAAACTGGGTTTTAAAATAATTATTGCAATTTTACTGATATCTAATTTACTATCATGTTATGTGCTCAAACGATTAAAAGCAGTCTATATATAATTTTCTATAGAAATCAATTAAAATTACATTGAAATAAGTTTGATATTTTTTTTATAACATTTTATTTAGTTTGTATCCTTCTAATTTTAATAATTTTTATTACAAATTAAAAACTTTAAAACTTGCACTCCCAAGAGCGCATATTTTTGCTGTTTATCTTAACATTTCTTTTGCAAGAGAAAATCACACAATGTTGTTTTTTGTTTTTGTTTATTGAGGATCCTCCCCCATTTATTAGGTGGGTAATGTCAAAAATAGTCATCTCCATTGGCTTTTCTGTTGGAGAGGGGGTACCTCAAGGATTGACCCTGACCTCACCACATTTAGTGAATTGGATAAGTTCGCCTGGAGGGATGACTGCTGGGAGGTTGAGCCAGATAATTATTCCTAACCTTTGGATGACTGAGATCTTACTTATACCAAGTACTGGTTTCGTTAGTCTTACTGATAAAAAACCAGACTTTTAAAAAAATTTTTTATTAATAGGTAAAAGTTAATAAAACAAAAAAATGAATATACATTCTTTATAGTAATAATAAAAAATTTTTTTTTAAAAGTCTGGTTTTTATCAGTAAGACTAACGAAACAGTACTTGGTATAGTAAGATCTCCAGTCATCCAAGGTTAGGGAATAATTATCTGGCTCAACTCCCAGCAGTCATCCTCAGCAGAACTTATCCCAATTCAACTAAATGGTGGTAGAGTCAGGGTCATCCTTGAGTACCCCTCTCCAACAGAAAGCCAATGGAGATGAGCTTATTTTTGACATTACCCACCTATAAATGGGGAGGGTCCTCACATAAACAAAACAAAAAACAAACATGTGTTGAATTTCCTCTTGCAAAGAAATGTTAGATAAACTAGCAAAAAATAGCGCTCTGTGGGTGCAAGTTTTTAAGTTTTAATGTATAAAATATATTAAATTAGAAGGACTAACAAAACTAAATAAAAATGATTATAAAAAATATCAAACTTATTTCAATGTTATTTTAATTGATTTCTATAGAAAATTATATATAGGACTGCTTTTAATACGTTTGAGAATAACATGATAGTATTAGATATCAGTAATTGCAAATAATTATTTATTAAACCCAGTTTTGTTAAAATCATTATGCAAATTATTCTCGCCATATACTATGTAAATCTTTATTTCTTAGTGATATATAACACATATTTCAGAATTTTAAATGCATTAATAATATGGGCAGTTTTGCGGCAAATCTAACTCAGCTAGGCTTTAATAGAGAAATCATTAATAAATAAGATGCTAATTGATATTAAATAATGACTATTTCATAATCGTTGAGAATATGACTTAAATAACTAAGGAAATCGTGACATAGTTTTAATTACATACAGGCAGTTACATAATCTCCATTATGATAAGACATGTACAATAATCCTATCAAAACATTTTATACTTGTTTAGTTTTTTTTTATGTTTCTTAAAAGTTTAAAAAAGAAAATTTGATTTTGTTAAATGAAAGAAATAAAAAATAATATTTAGAATATGAAATGAAGTAAAACATTGCCAATTTAAATGAGAGATCGGGTGAAGTAGAAATGATGATTTGTATCTTTCATATGAACACGTTTATAATGTTTTCTGTATATCGTCCATCAATCTTCTAGAAAAAAAAATACACCCCCAACCCCACACATTGTGTACTGTTCAAGCTTTGGCAGTTTACAATGCTGATGGGGGGGGATTGTAAGATTACACAAAATAAGACTGACCCACACCCCAAACCTGTTGTACCCAATCACCCTTGAAATTGTTTGCCTTCATTTAAATTACCTTTTGATTATTAAAAGAAGAAAATAAGGAAGAAGAAGAAGAAATAATTATCTCATGATAGTTTTTTTTTTCTCTCATCCTGTTCTTGCGTGTCTGGGGTTTAGTGTCCATTTTTTTTTTTTTTTTTAGAAGGGAGGGAAGGATATTTCTTGGGAATTATGGGGGAGGGAAAAAAAAAAGAAGTTTCAAAAAGGTTCCCATCAACAAACAGACAATTCTTATTGAAAGGCTTTTCAATACCAGTTATATGAATTTGTATAAAAGACAAAAAATATAAATAACATTTTTTGTTAAATAATCATATCAATTTTATTATATCAATAAAAGAGATTTTTTAAAATGTTAAAGTTTTTTGTTCTTATATACATGTGTGTGAGATTAATATATAATATATATATATAATTAATTATAATCATGTATTTTGGCAGAAAGTTATTATCAGGCAGGTATTGTTAAAGACTTCAGAATATTTCTTCTTTATGATCTCCATATGGACATTTTTTCCCATCATCTAGATCCTGGTCTATGAAAAACTACTAGAAGACTTGAACGTCTACAACTGAAGATCATAAAGAACAATATTCCATGGTTTGCCTAAATATATTATATATATATATATATATATATATATATATATATATATGGAAGAGTGTCTCTAGAGCTGGTATGGTGTGTCATCTGAGAAGACATAAGGATCAAGTGCTACCAGCACTCATGAGTCTACAATATAGCAGATTCTTCAGAAGTCTCAGTAAATGCTTGCAAAAAAAAAAATCAGGAATTGGTCTTGCTTTGTGTGGGAGTTGAGAGTCATGTGTGTGTGTGTGTATTATTTCGGTGATTCTGAATTTTTTTTATGCATTTCATCCATTTTATAATTTTCAGTTCTTTATCCATTGTCTGTCTTGAAAGTTGTTTTTGTGAATTATGATTTTTGCAATGAATGGAATTAATTTTAAAAAATCCAGGTCTTGTTTTATGGTCTTTAATTTTACAATAACCCCTAAATTTGTGCAAACAATGGAGATTTCTGCCATGTGTACGTTTGATGTAAATACATGGATTGAAGTTGAAAGTGTGATCGAATTCTAGCATGTTCAAGAAAAAGGGCGTTCATTATATATATATATATATATATATATATAAAATATAAAATGTTGAGAGAATTCAATTTGGGCGGCATAGTAATGTCTTTAACAGGTAAGAAGTTTATTGAAGATCAAATTGCAACAAAATTCATCTAAATTACATTTTATCATTCTTAATCTGTTTCATAGGATTAATATATGAAATGCTCAAATGAAGGCAGAACTATTCATTTATAAATAAGCACATCCTCTGAATATTTGTTTTTCCAATATTTCTATACTTACATATTGTCAGATATATATAGACACACACACACATTTGATTACCGACAGTTTCTCACCAATTTTATTTTCAAACCAAATCACATAGGCCAGAAACTATCAGTAACCAAGCACCATTGACTTCATGTCCACATTACTCTAACTTATATACATATCAATATGCAACTTGGTTTGAAAATCACATAGGTGAGAAACTGTTGGTAATCAAGTATATATAACACAGCATTAAGGATTGTGTAGATGTGATAATTTGAGGAGTCAAAGAATACACCAAAAAGAGCAAAGAAAGATTAATTTCAGCAGCCAGTAATAGCAACTGGAACATAAGGCCAAACAGAAAAACAATAAAAATTAGAAAACAGAAATGGGAAGAAAAACAACTACATGGATACTTCAAGTGACAACTTGGAGGAGCTTGCACACAAAAAAAACAAACAAACCTGGACTTGGCTAAGAAAGGGAAACTGAATCTCTTATAATAGCAACATAAAATAATGCCATGATTTTGTTTGTTTGTTTTGTATTGTTTTACGGCATATCAACCTCAGTGGGTCATTTAATGCCGATAAAGTTTTGAAATAAATCAATTCTTAATGGATAATACAATTTTTTTATAAATACATTTTTCTATTTAACCCATAGATGGGACCCTAACAGGTACTACCACTCTGGGTCAGAGTGGACCAGGGAGCAATGGTGATGAAGGGGTGCTCCACATTCCCCAAACCTCCAAAACTGGAACCTCACCCTCAGATAGAGTTTAACGTCATTCCCAGGACATGTAGACCCTCAGTCACTGCCTTCTACCATCCATATGATAAAAAGGGGTTGGGGTTTGCCATAACGGCAATAGGGTTGGGAAAATCATATAGGTGCTAGGGCTTGACGTGACCGCCCGTCTAGCCCAAGATAGGGTCAAAGTGGAGTATTGCATGTCATTAACTGCTCATCCACCTGGGCTCTATCCTTAAGCATGACGGGTCGCCACCCACGGCCAACAGGTGGCTCCATTGGGGGAGTCTTACCCCTCTGCAGAGGTGCAGTCGGTGCATTCTAGCCCCAGCCGACAAGGCGATAATGCCATGAGGACCAGAGATAAATCATATGCAACAGCATAACAAAGTGAAGGTTGTGTGTTGACAGAGACAAAATAGTTAATCACATAATAAGCAAATGCAGCAAACTAGCACAAAAGGAGTAAAATACGAGGCAAAACTGAGTGGGAAAGGTGATCCACTGGGAATTGCAAAAGAGATTAAAATTTGACCATACTACCAAATGGTATATGCACAAACTAGAATCTGCCCTAGAGAATAAGATGTATACAATTCTGTGGGATTTTGAGATATAAATGGATCATCTAATCCCAGACTAAGTGTTAATTAACAAGAAAAAAAGAACTTGTCATTTAGTGGATATTGCTCTTCTGGCGGACCTCATAGTGAAATGAAAAGAAAAGATAATAAATACTTGGACCTTACTAAAGAACTTAAAAAAAACTATGGAACATGAGAGTGTCAGTGATACCAATAGTAGTTGGTACTCTTGGAACAGTCCTCAAAAGGTTTGAAAAAGACTGGAGGAAGAATCAAGACCATCCAGACCATAGCATTGTTAAGATCGGCTAGAATACTGAAGTCCTGAAGATACTTGCAGACTCCAGGTAAAAAATATATATATATATATATATATATATATATGAAGAAAATATTTTCAAAAAATATAACAAACACAGGATGTTACGATCAGAGGAAACAATTTTATGTGTCATATGATGAGCAAATTAATCCGACAATATGTGAAGAAAATATTTTCAAAAAATATAACAAACACAGGATGTTACGATCAGAGGAAACAATTTTATGTGTCATATGATGAGCAAATTAATCCGACAATATGTGAAGAAAATATTTTCAAAAAATATAATAAATTTGTTATATTTTTTGAAAATATTTTCTTCACATATTGTCGGATTAATTTCCACATCGTATGACACATAAAATATATGTATATATATAATTTTCAAAAACAATTTCATTTGCCACAGAGCAAGAAACCGAACAGTGGCAATAATTGTTTCCAATGATAAAAAAAAAAAAGCTAAACCTTTTATTTATTCATATATATATATATATATATATATATATATATAAAATGATCAAACAATAATATGCAAATAAACAACCTGGATAAACTTGTAGAAAAATTAATTATCTTTCGTTTGATGTTTTGACAGGATTTTATGGATTTATATCAATTTTATAAGCATTTTTCAGATGAAACAAACCAAAAATGCAAATGCCTACAGCATTATAAAGTACCATGAGCCTAATTAATGTAAATAATCTTATCTTTGACAGGAGGAACTATAGTACATAAAAGAATAGAAACTAAAACAGATTTGCTTAATTTTAAATTGTGAAAAGGTGGTTTATGGATTTTGTCAAATCTTCAAATTTATGATAATCTACAAAGTCTAACTTTCACTTTCACCAGGTTTTTTTTGTTGTTTGAAACTGTTGCCATAATTTTTAGTTATTCAATTTAACATTTATTATAAATATTTTGGTTGTGGCCCCCCCCCCAAAAAAAAAATTGATTTTTGGGTATGACTGAAAGAATTTGTAATTTATATCATAATATATATATATATATATATATATATACATACATACAGGATAAACTCCTATATATAAAATAAAAATGAGCAAAACATAAAAGATTCACCAACAAATAAATCCTATTTTAAATTCAGTAAAAACTTCTTACAATTCTGTACAAACAGGGCTCCAAAATTAATTAAGTGATTTCTGGAACCTGATTGGATAGGACAAGTCATGTGGTATGTTTCCTACAATGTCAACTCCACTAAATTCCAAGAAAGTTGGCAATAAACTTCAGGGAGTACTTTCATGCCAAAAGCTAACAAATCAATTTGGAACTTATAGCTCAAAATAAAAGAAGGCTTGCTACTCAGTAAAAGATCAGTTGGGTACAATGCCCAAAACATAACATTTGATTTCCATCACAACATGACACAAGGCTCAATGAGACACTAGTACACATACAATCATCCTGTAGACTGTGGGGATTAAAAATATATAAAAATAAAATAAAAAGGACAAACTCCCATAGGGCCTTATCCGGAAGAACCCCTTTGCGCAGGTCCGACAAAAAAAAGGACTGACTCCCACCCCACAAAATAATACCTTGGCCATTCGAACTGAGGCCACAACAGAGTGTGGTTGTTCCCTAGCCACTACAAACGACTATGCCCCGTTCAATAAAGCCTAAGTCATAAAACTACCTCTTGCCTTTGTCTCTTTCCTTTTTGTTCCTTAATTTCCATTTCAGCTGACCAGCCCACTAGAACAAAGAACCAGCTTTTATTGGGGTTAAGATACTAGCACCAATGAAAATAACATAGCCCCATAATATTATGTTTTTTTTTATTACATAAAAAAAACTTTTCTGACTTATCATACAGATTGCAACAAACAATAAAGAACATTGAATTAGAAACTGTAAAGAAATTTATACAGATGTTATCATTATATTTTACTTTTTTTTTGTTTTTTTCTGTTTTAATAAGAGGATCATATCTTCGTATTATTTATAATTTTGTGTTGAAGTTATGGGCCACAACCCTGTGTGTGTGTGTGAGTGTGTGAGTGAGAGAGAGAGAGTATATGTTTTTAGTTTTCTTTTTGTTATACTAATTTGTTTTGACCACAGTGTGATTGGTTTTAGTGATAAAGTACTGTTACTCCAAATTTTGCAGTCAAATTCTTACCCTGATGAGCTAATAAACGAAACTTTAACTGGTAGTATCTGACACATTAGTATTATTATTACTATATATCAAATGTATTGAAAATATTGTGGACTCCAAAAAGTATGCATGAATTTCACAAGCTCTTCAAAAAGAAACTAATGATCTAAAAATCAATTCATTCATAAACTTAATTCTTACTATCAATAAAAAGGAGTGAGAAAATAATCTACAATCAATTTTTTTTTTTTTTTTTTTTTTTTTTTTTTTTTTACTTAACAATTTTAGTGAAGTATTTGTATGGTACACTTACCTTGTAAAATAAAAATCATTCTAAACTGGAATTTTTTTTTTTTCTGATTGTTGATTCTGGTTGATTAAGACAACTTTTTTCATCCACCAGGTTTACAGTGATCAGTCATGTATTCACTGGGAAAAAAAAGAAAGAAAATTTTTTTTAATAAGAAGAGTCTTATTAAAACGTTATACTTGTCTAATGACAACAAATAAGCTTTTGTATATTTTATGTCAACAGGTAAGTTATGTATTATTATGATTTTTCGGGCTGTTGTCCTCATTTTTATTGTGAAATATACAGATTCAACATTTTGGCCATTGTAACTTCCAATCTTCTTCAGATGTTCCATCAGAGTAGACTGCTCTCACTCTAAAAAAAAAATCAAAATAATACGGATATCAAGCCTCATCTAAAAAAAAATTAAAAAAATCAGACAAATCATATCAAACCAGTACAGGCCAGATATAATACAATCAGACCTTGTGCCCAGGTTAGTAGATGTAGCATTTTACTTCTTGCATCTGTTGTAGGCTGCCGGAGCACTGAAACTTTCAAAGCCTCCATGCTTCCTGTAGTCCGCCAACACTATATCTGATACCACTCTCCACATACACATGCACACACATACATCCATATTACTACTGTGAACTGTTCATGTTCCTGGCACAACATTATTCTGTGTACCTGACATGAGACTTTGATGAGTTGTGGTGCACCTGAGCACTGTACACAATAAATTACATTATTTTATTATTTACTGACCTTTTTTGGAAATAAATGCAGGTGACTCATTTTATAAGGGAGGGGTTGCATTGATGCAGCCAACAACCAAATAAACAGACGAGATATCATACAATAATGGAAACCAATAGAAAAACTCAATGTAAATGTCCAAAAAATCAAAATAATACAGATCAAACCTCATCTAAAAAATTCAGACAAATAAGATAATTTATAAGTTTTAGTTACAATAAGTTGCCTATCTGCATCTCCTTAAACTGATGCAGTTTGAGAAATATGAGTTATCTTCCCCTGACTCAGGACTGGAAGTGGGACAAGCAGGGGCCAAAATACTCAGAAAAGTAAGAGCAGTGGACAAGGCCGGACCTCCGAAGAACGGGAACAGTAGCTGGAGAGATAATATGTCTCTCCTAGCAGAACACACCAGTGCTGATTACTAGAACAGACACATGACACAGATAACAAACGAGCCTACAACAAAACTCAAACACCGCTAAAAGCTATTAAGTTTTAGCAAACCCTTCGCACCACGAACATTATAAAATACCCTCTTTTAAACAAATTATTTGTCTTGTCTTCATTCCTTTCTCATTAGAGAAGTTATTTCTGTTAGTAGATCTTTCAGTATTACATCTTTAAAGAAAAGTTTTAGGCAGACATGATGGACAAAATAAATCAGACTCAATAGAAAAAAAAAGAAGTTTTTAGTTATCTTATAAACATCTGATGAAACTCAATGAAAATCAAATCATTAACTTTTATTTCTTTTGTCATTTTAAAATTCTTAATGTATGTATCCATAAGCCAGCAAAAATGATAGCAAGATTTATTTTAGAGCAATGCACTTAAAAATTCCCTAACTTAGAGAATAAAGCAATTTCCAGTCCAGTTTGTAACTGAATAATAAATGCATGCAAGCACTATAATACGTAATTAAAAACAACCTTAATCCCCAAATCCCTAAACTATAACCCAATTCGCAAAAAGTTCATTCATAGACTGTAGTTAAACTGTCATGGGGGACCACCAAAAAACTTTGTTTTAATTTTCTGATCAATTTGCAAGTTTAGCCAATTTTTGCATTGATTAGGTAGGATTGTTCAGACAGACATAAAATGATATTTGTTTCCTAACTTATCAGTCAGAGGGGAAAACTGAAATTGTTTAAACAGTCAAATTAAACAATTATTTTTTCTTCCATTGTACATAAGAAACTTATCTATCCATTTTATTTAAATCATTTTTTTCTATTAACACATTCAATCTTTTTTTTTTAAATTTATACTCTAATTAGTTTCACTTTTTATATAACCCCACTGATATTTTGTGCCCCCAAAATAGGGGGGGGGGAGCAAAGTTGAGTGACCTGAAAAAAATCAGGAAGTTTTTAAATAAAATAACTGATGCTTTATAAAATTCATTAATTGATAAATCAACACTGAAAAGTTCATCAAAATCGGATAATTGCCTGATTTTGGTTTGGTTTGGTTTTGTTTTGTTTTATGGCATATCAACCTCAGTGGGTCATTTAATGCCGATAAAGTTTTGAAATAAATCAATTAATGGATAATACAATTTTATTTTTATAAATACATTTTTCTATTTAACCCATAGATGGGTGCCTGATTTTCAGGAGGGGGGGTTGTTGTTTTTTCAATTAGAGGAGTTGATTTAATTTGGTAAAATATGTCTATGATGTCAAAATGGTGCCTATATATAGACAAATTAAAAAACCTTATCCTAAGGTCTTCACACTTCTTTTGCACTTAAACTAAGAGAAAAGAAAAAGAAAAAAAAGATTAACTTAACCTTTTTCAGAAAAGGGATTTAATTGTAATGATGTAGGCTCTTTTGAAATAATGGAGACCTTTTTGTTTCTGTTCAGTGTTCATGTTTGTCCGATTGTGGGTACATTTGGAAATGGTAAATAATTAATATGAATTGTTCTACTGGCTTAAGGGTCTTACCGTTGAGTGTAGATATGTCTCCTTTTCTTTTGAAACATATGAACTCAGTTTTATCGGAGTTCACATAAAGGCCAATATTCTTTGCTGCCTTCTCTAGGCTATGCAGTAGTGACTCGGCCTGTGGCGGTGTATCTGCAAGAAGTGCAAGGTCATCAGCATAGTCGGCATCTGTGATAGTCTGTGTGGGATATCGCCTGCTTCTTGCCTTTTTTAGTGTGAAGCCTTCTTCTTTTATGGTATCTAATGATGTTCGGAGTACATAGTCTAAGCATATTATAAATATATATGGTGCTAATGTATCTCCTTGTAGGATTTATATCTCATCCACAGAAAGCGACATAAATACACGAATAGGAAAAGCGTGGTCGGCCACAAACAAATTATCAGTATTTCTCTGAATGTTTGAGATGAGGCTTGCGTTATTCGGACAATTGAAGAAGGCTGGAGGGCATATCGGCCGAAACGTTGTACAAATAACAATGAAGATGGGGACAATAGTCCGAATAACGCAGATAATAAATTATCAGTAATATGGAAATCTGATCTCACTGACAAGTTAAAGCGACAATTCTTCCAGGTTGTGGTTATATCAGTGCTGCTGTATGGCTGCACCACCTGGACCCTAATGAAGTGCCTTGAGACTAAGCTGGATGGAAGCTGCACAAGAATGCTGCGTGTAGTCTTGAACAAATCGTGGAAGCAGCACCCCACGAGGAAACAGCTATATGGCCACCTGCCCCCCATCTCACAAACCATTCGAGTGAGAAGCAAAGACGAGCTCATAAGCGACGTTCTCCTGTGGAAGCCAACACACAGACATGCTAGTGTGGGCCGCCCATCAACGACCTATATGGACCAGCTATGCAAAGATGCTGGATGCTGCGCAGAGGACCTCACTGGGAAAATGAATGATAGGGAAGGTTGGTGAGAGATTGTCATGGATATCCGTGCTAATTGCGCAACATGATGATGATGATGAAATAATTAATAATTATTTACGAATTTAAGAAGAAAAAAGACTCAGTAGAACATTAGAATATTTTTGCTTATAAAATAAAAAATCTGTTTGATATGAGATAAAAGTTGATAATTCATAATTTTCTCTTTTTTTTAATTCATTTTCTCAGGTGTTGCAAACAGACATTAGAACTGATATGGCAAAGTTCAACGAGAGCCAAGAGTTAGTTACACCAATAAATTTTCTGGGGTTTAGAAAAAGAAAATATGGAGTGATCTCCCTTTAAATTTTTGTTTTATTTTTTCTCTAATAATAATAATAATTATTATTTATTTATTTATTCATTTATTATAATAATCATTATTTTATTCTTATCTTTAATAATTTTGTTTTATTTTTTAATCTTTAGTAGTAATAACAAGTAGGTGTAACTAGTTTGGTTACAATATTTTTTTTCTTATTTGATGCAACTACAATGTTCAGTAAAGTGAGAAAATTTAATCTATTAATTTCATTATAGATAGACAAATGAATTTTACAAGGAAAGAATGTTACAAAAGAGGATTTTTTTTATAAAATCAGAATGGTTCAAAACGAATCTGGGTAAAATAAAATACAAAAAACTACACCGTGAAATAAAATTAAAAACAAAACTAGCAAATAGAAAATTTGAATTATACTCTACCCGTAAATTATTTTGATAAGAGAGAAAGACAGAGAAAATTAATAATTTAATAATTAATTAATCTTGCAACTATAGTGGTAAGAAGAAACAAATGGAGGGTAACAAATTGAAGACAAAAATCGTTTTGTTTTTTTTCTGACTTACCTGTTGATATTTACTAAACTTAGTTTAGCATTGTACCAACGAATAAATGGTCTGACACTCAAAATTCACACTTGTTGATTCAAGTGAAATAATAATAGTTACGAGTTTTGCTTTGTAAATAAATATATCTATAAAAGAAAACCAATACTAAATGCATATTTGGTGAGGTAGAAAGAAAAAAAAGTCACTTGCTTACAAGTTTGAGTTAAATTTCAAATAAAATTTGAGCAATCTTTTCGCTACGATTTAAGAGGAGATGTATTTTTTCCATTTTCTTTAGCTATTGCGAATATATTACATATGCAAATTTTAAATTTGTCAATAATTTAATTGCTGTTATTATATGCGTAAATTACTTGCTAAATTTTATTTATTTTTTTTTTTTTTTTTGAATTAATAGATATTTATCAATATAACTGTTTGAAAATAACTTTGCCTGCTTTTTAATAAATATTTATTTAATCTGGTCGGGGGAAAATGCAAATTGTTGGTAATCCCGTGCGAGTTCTAAAACCTATCTAAGGGAGACAACTTTATTAGCGACAATTGCAGTTACCGGACATTTTATACAAGGGAGACAACTAAAATTATCCGTCAATTTTAAAGCCTCTGAGAATAAAAACGACACAGTCCTTTTAAGTGGGAATACGAATACATTATCGTGAGGTGAATGATTCAGAAATTGCATGTTTTAATTAACTTTTATTGTAGTTATAAAGATTTACAATTACTTTTGGTTGAACTATTATTTTTGAGTTAATTTCATCATAAAAGTGATCTCTCTCTCTCTCTCTCTCTCTCCGTATCTGTGATGGCATTTACCCAGAGTCGGTTGAACTGACTCCACCAAACGAATTCTCAAATGTGTGGCGATCCAACACAATTAAAGTTATGGGCGTCAATGATTCGCAGTTCTATTGACTAAATCCATAAAGGTTTGGGCTTAGAATCAGCTCAGTTACTCACTTGACTTGGATAATTCTCTGATTTTTGGTAATTTTTTTTCAATTGGGGGAGTTAAATTTATTATGTAAAATACAGATTTGAATTCATCTTTGACAATAGCTACCTAATCCCAATTATCTACCGAGAGCTCAATGGGTGACCCAATCGGTCTTGTTTTGTTTAGTATATACACATATATATATATATATATATATATAATAGAAATTCAAATATATATATATGAATGTTTCATCTACTGGGTTAAATTTTGTTTTTATAATAAAACATGTAACTCTGCATTATTTTTATTTAAAATTATTTTAAGAATAAAATTATTTTAAGAATAATAAAAAAAATTATTTATGAAAACAAAGACAAAAAAATAATAGGAATCCATTTGGAGTCAAGAGAACATTTTTTTCCAAGTTTAATAAAATAAAGATTTTAAAAATCCATTCATATGTTATTTAGTGGCTATTTCCTATAATTCGAACATAAACAAAGGGGAACCACTCTTGACTGATAAATTATTTATTTATTTATTGATCTACTAGGAAAAAAGAAGACGGGTTTAGGGTTAATTTAATGGGAAAATAAATAAATAAATTATCAGTCAAGAGTGGTTCCCCTTTGTTTATGTTAGACTTATAGGAAATAACCCATTTAGTTTATATTCTTTAAAAAGAATTATCATAGCAATTCAAATATCTTCTGATGATGAAGAATTAAAGAATACAAAAATATGATAATTCATTTTTAAAATTCAACATACTTACTAACAATGCATACTTACTGGGTTTTCTTGAATTCTGTGTCCAGTGGCTTCGGCCATTAGACTGGTAAGATACTAATATCCCCATGATCCCAGGGGCTATCTCCCAGGCAACACCTACCTTCTTGATTTAAAGGGCTGGGTCTTTTGCCCAGTGTCTGAAGTGCCTCAAATACTCAAAGGGATTCACACAATTTTTAGCACTGGCCACACATGAGCTTCAGTTTGTGCATGTCTCCCCATGTTAATCAATTCTTATGTTCAACTTGTCGAAAGGTAGTTGAATGGCAAATTATAGAGGAGCAGAGTTGCGCAGTGGAAGTATGCTGGGCCCATAACCCAGAGGTCCGTAGATCGGAACTACGCTCTGCTACCAATTGTCGAAAGGCAATTGAATGGCAGTCACTCTAATGGTGGACGATTGTCGTATATGTAGTCTATTGCCAACTAACTTTCTTCCTCTTTTGCTAAAGAGTTCCTTCAACTGAAACAGTCCAAGGGAGATAACTCATAATCTACACAACTGACATTATCATGCCTTCACACTACTCAACACTTGTCCTTAGTATAGAGAAAAAAAGTAATAAATAAGGGTCAGTAAAGAAGAAATGACTTTAAACTAAGGAGAGAATAGTGAAGAAACTGATTAAGAAAACTCAAATGAACTTTACCTTAGGTCTGCATAGAGGCTAAGTTGGGCAGAGATGGAGAATCTACGTCTTTCTTGAACAACGTCTAATGTGGAAAGAAAGATTTTTGGGCCAGGCGGTGAAAACAGAGCGAAATGATGACTTTAGGGATTTTGTCCCAGCAGTAAAAATAGACTGCTGAGGAAGGTAACTTACGACAAGAAGGTTCCCGAGTTCCAAGAAGGTTCCCAAGTCCGACAAGAAATACCTGAAGAAGGCCGGAGGGCACATCGGCTGAAACGTTGTACAAATAACAATGAAGATGAGGACAATAGTCTGAATAATCTTATTATAATGGAGATTGTGTGGTCTGTAACCGAAGTCACAATTCTCTTAGTTATTGACATCACATTCCCCATGAATAAAATTGTCTTACATTATTAATACCTATGTCTACATACTAACAACATGCAATTATATTTATATATACAACAAAATAGCGGTTTACAGTGTGAACGGGAAGGGCATATTAATATTAAAAAATCGAATTTAATAAATATGTGCTTGTATTATTGATTCTAACTGTTTGGTTTTATTTTAATGAATATAAGCAAAAACCTCTTCAATTAATCTTAAATGAAATCCATTAACAAGAAAAAATAAATGTCATTTTATTCTTTACTTCCTCTTTTAAATAAATACTTAAATTAGAAAAAATAACAATGAAAGACGAGAGTGATGTAAGAGTAAGTTTCAGTTGTTCTATATTTCGATTATACCCCCTCTGTTTCAAATCTTTTTATCTGCATTCTTATTTAGTTTCATTAGCCTTTCTAATTTAATGCGATATTTCATTACATTAAAACTTAAATACTTGCACCCGGAGGGTGCATATATTTGTTAGTACAAATAATACTAAGTAACTCTAAGGGTTGTTTAACTAAAAGTGTAGCATGACAGATATGATGGGATGTTAATAAATAACTACTTACTAGTAATACAGAGTTCAGTAGTTGAGTGTAGGACTAACAGCTTCTAGATAACAGGTACTGTTACAGTGTGTTTTGCCATCCTGTAGGCCTTCAAACCAAAGTGCTTGTCCAGTGGAATTGGATCTTTGGTAAAGAGTCCTCTGATAATGAATCCTTTGATTCTTCTGGTAAAGAGTCCTCAGTTCTTTCGTCAATGGTCGTAAGTTCCTCCTCAATGATTGCAAGTGAACTGTGGCAAGTATCAGTGTTTAAGTAATGTATCAGCCACACAGTATAGTTATTTACTAAGCTTAGCTTAGATATGGCACAAGGCCAGAAGTATGGGGCTCCCAATGAGAATCGAACTCACTAACAATAGTTTGCGAAGCAAGCTTGCTAACCATTACACCACGTGAGGTGCCCCCAGCCACACAGTATAGCTTGTTGATTGGCCAGAGGAGTAAACCATGTGACCTAGGCTAGTCTATAAATCCAGGTAGGGAATTAGAGCACACCTTATATCACAAATTCTATCGTTTTTCCTTTAAGCATTTTTTCGAACCGGTGAACTGGATTTTCTGCCATAAATAGTAAATGAGGGGGAGCCCATACTAATAATCATTTTTATTTTTACAAAATGTTTTATTTTTTTATTCATTCATCTTTTCATTGGGGTTTATATTTGTACATATGTATCATCTTCCCCCCTCCCTCAAAATATGTAAATATGGATTAAGTATAGGATTGTCATAGAGTGAATGGAATGTTTTGGTGATTTTTGTGTGAATGAGTTTTATAGTGAAAGGAAAATTGTTGAATGAATCGGTCATGAATGGGAATAGTTAAGTTAAAAAGATAGGATAGTGAAGACCAGTCTCTTACCCCACTCCCCCTCCTTTAGGCCTTGTGCCAAATTTATGTATATAAGTCTTTTATATCATAATAAATAATTATATTACAAATACTTCAACAGGTAATGCATTAGTGATGCTCAGTGCTAGAGTGAAAGGGAAAAGAGAAGTGTTTTCTTTTTCATTCTTGGCAAATCAGAATTTAACTGAAAGTTTATCTTCTATTGAACTGAAGACATTAATGAACATTCAAATGAAATGAGGATGCTAAGAAAGTAGCATGAATTGCACATGACAAACAGTCACTTCTTGATTTGGTAGAGTTAGGTCACCAGGGGGTTAATATTATTCTCTCTGAAACCTCCACCCCCACCCCAAATTTTTCATGGGTAATAACTAGTTGATAAAATAGTTCTTTTCCTTTTAGAAGTCTGTTGATGATGATGTTGTTACAATTTTATGGGCCATCCTTTAGACTCCATACAAGAGCGCTTGTCCAGCAGAAATCCTTGATAAAGAATCCTTTGGTTGTTCCTTGGTGCTCCTCAATATTGTAAGTCTTTGTCAATGATTGCAAATGGATGTCTCTCAATATCAGTGATTAAGTGGTCAACTATCCATGCATTAGGGCTGTTGATTGGCTAAGGTTTGAGCCACATGACCTCGCCTAGTCTATAAATTTAAATGGTGTATTGTAGCACACCATATATATCCAAAATATTCCAACAGATGTCACTCCATGTCTTCAACAGTTGTGGACCCTCTGGTGGCTAGTTAATCCAATTCTGGACTTGCAGATGCGGTAACACATTTTGCTAGGGAAATTCCCATCTGTATTTGGTGGTTCATGATGACAAAGATGTCGCCGCTCTGCAGCCCTGTTGATCTCAATATTGAGCCACTTAGCTCTTGTGCGGCATGCATTCACCAACCCTGTCTGTTGGAGGCCAGATCTTCCAGGCTTCAAGGTGTGATTGTGCATTTCTTCAGCATTGTCTTCATATGGTCTTTGAACCGCTTTTTGGGGTCTCCTGTCCTCCGCGTGCCATCTGTGAGTTCAAATAAAGTAGTAGAGTCTGCAGAATGGCCTATTACCGGTATCAGCCAAACAGCAAAGGAGTGTATCCCCTTTTTGCTAGTGCTAGACCAAGGAGATTGTTTTGCAGAGGTGAAGCGCCACACCTACCGTCAGCTCCAAGATGCTTTATCGCACAGATCAGATTACCCAAGCTGTGCTACATATGTGCTGAGTTGGTGAGGACTGGTATCAAACCTGGGACCTTGCAATTGCTTAATGGATGCTCTACCAACTGAGCTAAACCGGGTCCTGGTAATAACTAATTAGTAATAATGACAATATTTTATCTAAGAAACTCCTACCTGTACCTGTGATGGTATTCACTCCAGGTTGGTTGAGCTGGCTCCATCCAAAGAATTCATCATGGAAAGAGTAAGAAGGGAATAGGAAATTCACAAGCAGTCCTCAAATCCTGCATGCATATCCTGGTCAGGGGAAGGAGATGCCCTTGTTGGCGGAGATTTTCTAAATGCAGTGATAAGAACGTGAAAATCTATTGATTCCTGATAATGATGGAGATGCCCTTTGGATTTTCACCAGAGCTCCTTTAGCCGCCGGGTTGTGGCCCTAATAAAAATGAGTTTTAAACCAATCCGCCCACCTTGGGAGGCCCTACCAGAAACTTGAGTTGAGTTGAGTAACTAATCGATTTGTGACATCCGTGGTGACATAATTTTGATTGTTATTTTGTTGGCATCTTTTTGTCTGCTAAAGAGGATGATGTAGTGTCCAATTTTTTTTTTTTTAACTGCATCTGTGCAAGTGGATGAACATGGCAATTTTTGAATGACAATCTCTGGTGCAGTGACTGCATACAAACCGTGATGCTTGCTGGGGTTGTTGTATCTCTTCCTCCTTCTGGCTCTCTTTGCTGTGGTGGCTTCTTTCCTCTCTTTTTCACTCCTTTTCGTGCCTCATTTTAACAAAGAGGCACAAGGCCGTTTTCTGCACCAACCTCCAATGTGTTGGTGTTGATATGGCATGTCTTCATATCTTTCTTGTAGATGTCTTTGAAGCATTGAGTAGAGTTGAATAACTAATGGAATTGTGACATCAGTGGTGACATAGTTTTGATTACAGACACACATTATCTCCATTATAATAAGATTCCATTAACAAAATCATGAGGCTTTTCGTTGATTGTAGCCTTCAGCTGAGAATAAATTGTTTGGTTTTCTAGAATAGGGATCACCAAACTTTTTTCACGGTGGGCTGGATAATTGAAAAAATAACGAGCATTGGCCACATTATTATTATATTCAATATTTGCTAGCCAGAATGAAAGCTCTGAGATAAAGATGTAAAACAAAATGGATGAGTGGCATAAGATGGACAAAAATAAATTTAACCAACATATTTATTTTCAAAACATTATCAAAAAACACAACATTAGCAGAAATGTTTAGTGAGATTTGTGAAACTGAAGTTTGCCTTTCAAGATATCGTCAATGTTTGGTTTGGAATTGCTACCTCCAATCAACAGAAATGCTTTCAAATGTTTATTAGTCAATTTCGTTTGATGGGTGGATTTCACATATTTCAATCTTAAAAAGGCTTGCTTTTAACAAATAAATTCAAGTACCATCGGCGGGTCTGATAAAATGCCTTCGCAGTCCGGAGCTCGTTGTAGAACTTTAAACTTGTTCTCCAGTCACATCCTATTTTATTTACTATTATAATTTCAAAAGTGAAAGTACTCAATAATTAGCATTTAGAAACTATAATGACTAGAGTGAGAGTGAATGCAGAGAACATCTTTTTATAATGTGTGTTTCTGTCTGTAACTGAAACTACATCAACACCAACGTCACAATTCCCTTAATTATTTACATTATATTCTCAATGGTTATCAAATAATCATTATTCAATCTTAATTAGCATCTTACTTATTAACAATGTCTCTATTAATATTTAGCTGAGATAGATTTGCCGCAAAACAGCCCATGGAATTAATGCATTTAAAATCCTGCAATGTGTCTTATATATCACTAAGAAATAAATGTTTACATAGTATATAGTGTTAATAATTTGCGTATCGGTTTCAACAAAACCGTGTTTGATAAATAATTACTTGGTGTTATTGATTTCTAATATTACTGTTTTATTCTTAAACGTATTAAAACCAATCCTATGTATAATTTTATATTAAAATCAATTAGAATAAACTAAAAATAAGTGTAATCTTTGGACCATATGACCTTTAGGCACCCCTTTTTGATCTCGATTAAGAAAGGACATGTTTTTCATTCACACCGTCAATATCCAGTTGTTTTAACAGAAAATTTTTTTTTTTAAATTATAAAACTAACCTCTAACCCTAACTCCAACAAACAACTGAATATTGACGGTGTAAATGAAAAACATGTCCTTTCTTAATCGAGATCAAAAAAGGGTGCCTAAAGGTAATATGGTCCTAATCTTTTTAGTGTTTGTATTTCATATATATTCTAATTCAATATGGTATTTAATTATATTAAAAATTAAATACTTGTGCTTGGAGGGCACATTTTTTGCTAGTACGATTAAGTTATAAATTAAATTGGATATTACTATATTCACTAAGGATTGATTGATTTTAACGGCATGTCAATCCATTTAGGGTTATTTTATGTCAAGAGGTTTGAGAATGCCATTCATTGTACATTAATGTTTATATCTTTTGTGTAATTGTTTAAGGTTTTTTGCTCACAGTCCTATTGAACACAGGGCTTATGGTTAAGTCAAGTTGAAAGTACCAGTTCCAGCTAGATGACCGTTTTGAATACTTAGATGGGTGATCATTAAGCAATAGCAGGTACTGTAAGAAACTGAAAATGACTTGATTCAACATTAAAATGACCTGAAAAGGGTTGAAAACAACACAATCAACAACCAACCAACCAACCAACCTATTTATTGTGTTAGTATAACATTCAATTCTAAGACTAACAACAACAAGAAAGGAATTAATATTTCCTCTAATTCAAACAATTTATTGGCTAGACATAAAACAACAAACAACAATATAAAGTCCTTCCTGTATATAAAGTTGAGTTTAAGGGATTTACTGGCGCGTTGGAGAAGATATCTTAGGATGGTTTCTTTGAGCCCTGAATTCGTTGCCTCGTAGTACCGCTGGTGGAATCTGTCTGACCACTTTTTGGATATTGCGCCAAAATTCTGGGCTATCACGTGATTGGTATATCCAATCAAAGAGCTTCTCCCTCACTCACTCTATATACAGAAATAACCATTTTACTGACCCAACATATTGAACACAAATAAATTTCAAAAAGATCTATTTGATTCATAGATTGGATATTTGCTAAGAAGACATATTGTATGAAGACTAATTAAAAAGACCTCCGAGAAAGATCGGACGACACTTGGAAAGACTAGTGACTGTAGGGAAAGACCACCGCGTGGAGTGAGGAGGGTTGGTAGCCCCAAGCCACATTGTGCAGATCAGATAGGATTGTGATACAATACAAACTGCTTGTTCTGCGACTCCACTAGTGATTACCACGTATCAAATTGACAAAGTCTGGTGGTATCGTGAGATACTGCTGGGGTGCTCAGGGTTAGTGGTAATGATGCTTCGGCCCCCGAAACCATACTTGAACACAGAGTCATCATCTGATGAAGGCTTTGTTGGTTGCAATGCTACTGTGTAAATAGCAGTCATTGTATAAATATTAACATCAGCCCTTTCAGATGAAGATTAGCCTTTCGTATGGTACTTGATAGTCTATTTGACTTGTCCCATGATCTCTTGTGTAACACATGGTTGTAACGTATGCACTTTTAATTGTCTGTCACAATCTGTTACAAAAATCTATATATTGATACTAGTATTCTTTAACTGTACAACTGTTACAACACCCTCTGGTTAAAAATGATACAGTCCAAATCATCCAAGATGTAAATGCAAAAATGTAAATCCTGATTATTTGGTGTTGCTTATCCACCGAATTATTTATTATGAGTGTTGTCACCTGAGCTAAATAATGGACTATTCCGTTTTTATTATAAAGAAAGGGAAGAAAATGGACATGCTACACAGAAAAAATATAAGAAAGAAAGAGAGTGGGAAAGATAAAGAGAGAGGGTGAACACGCAGAAGCGATAATGCTAATCTGTTTCAATTGAACATAATAAAAAAGATAAAAAGAAGGAAAGAAAGAAAAAAAGAGTGAGAGAGAGTTAAATTAAGATTATTATACCTTTTACATATTGAACTATTTGGCAATAGCTCTTAAGTAAACATATCAAATGTTTTAATAATTAAATTATCATACTGTGGTATATCCACAGGTACTGCTAGTCAAGATTATCATACTTTTTACATATTGAACTATTTGGAAATAGGTCTTAAGTAAACATATCAAACATTTTAATAATTGAATTATCATACTGTGGTATATCCACAGGTCCTGGTAGTCAAGATTATTATACTTTTACAATTATTTGGCAATAGCTCTTAAGTACTCATCATACTGTGGTATATCAACAGGTCCTGCTAGTAGAACATTGTCACAAATTGCACCTAGAAATAAAGTAGTATCTACTCGAGTCCCCATTTGGTCAAAATGTGACACAGTTGGTTTTAATGTGGGGTGCTGCACAGATAACAGATAACGCAGAACACTAGGAATAATTTCCAGTTATTATGTTTTAACATACATGAAAATCACCAATCAAATGAACTATATCTATTAGCAGGATGTGACACAATTCAATTTCTTAAGCAGAGTTTAACAGGTTTGAATTTAGAGTTTTCCTCTCCTTTTCCTAGACTGGTTGCCTAACCAAGGTTAAAGAGCTGTCTCTTCTTCTATTTACCCATAGCTGGAGCGAGAGTAGTTGGATTCATACTTTATCTCAAGGGTATTAGCGCTATGTGAAATGCAGACAGTCTCATCCAGGATTTGAATTCTGGTTGATGAATCTATTTCTTAAAACTCTAACCATTACACCATGTGCCTTGATTATCAAAGGAACTATAACTAATCTTGTACAAATGATCGTCAGTGATAAATTTGGATTTTTTTAAAAGTTTGTTTATTTTAATATATTGGCCATCTCTATGTTGATTATTCCCAAACAATGTGTTGGAAGTAATTGGTATCAACCTCAAATAGCTTACCCACCTTTGGAGCATTATTCAACATGAAATCTCTGACACAAAACTTTGCAAACCATTTTTCACATGTTCAATCATTTGCAGTACCTTCTCCATAAACTGCACAAATCTTCTGTGTCCAAGTCATTTTACCTCAAAATTATGAAAAAAAAAAAAAAAATAAGAAAAAAATTTTTTAAAATATATAAATAAAATAAAAGCATAAGTTGGCAAATTTTTTTTTCCATCTTAGATATTTAAAAAAAAACAAACCCAAAACTCAATTTCAACAAATTCTTTAAAATCTTCAGATATTACAGCTTTTCCAATAAAATCAAAATTAACCTTTTTGGATGATGTTGGTTCCTGACATTCTATAGAGCTGACCTATTTATCAGGTAGGTAAATCCAAAAACTGGAGGTCAACAATTTACTTCCGGTTTGAGAATTCATTAGTTTACTTTTGTAGTTGGCTTAAACAATTTTAAGAAAATTTTGCTTTTACACTTGGAATAACTTTTACCAAAAAGATTCCTAAAGAAGATTTCTTTAGTGAATTTCAAATCAAAAAGTTTGGGCTTTTTTTTTTACAGTAGATTTAGTGTCTGTCTGTAACTGAAAATATGACACTGCTTATGTCACAATATCCTCAGGAATTTCGTAAGTTTATCAATTAGTATTTAACTTATAGTCCAAATCATTAATACATAGAATAAAGAACAATTCCTGTATTATATATACTCAGAAATTAAGTATGCAACATTAAACAGTCCACATTGTTAAAACAAGTTTTAATAAATACACACCTGGTATTATTGATTTATATATAGTTCATTTTATTTCAATATATATTTAATGTTGTCTAATGTAACGAGTTTTACAAGAAAATTATTTACAAACAAGAAATAGTTACAAAGTCCTTCTACATTAAATGTTATATTGTATTAACCCATCAGTTTTGATTATCATGTCATAAATTTTTTTTTATGACAGGCAATAGTTAAAACATAACGGTTTTGACCCCCGCCCCGCCCCAAGAAAAACTTTAAATATTTAAATTTAACTGTTAGAAACTTGGTTTTATTAGAAAGAAAACATATTTAAATTTTGACAGCAAAACTACTTTTTTATGTCTATTATAAAAAAAGAAAAGAAAAAGATTTCAAAGATCTGTTCACATTCTTTTTTATGAAAAAGCAAGCCAAAATTTATTTTATACACCGCTCGGAGGGGCTTTTTTTTTTTTTGCTTGTGTAAAATAATATAGTTAAGTTCGAAGGATATGAAATAAATATATCTTTTACTTACTTCAACTGAATAATGGTAAAAGTTATTCCAAGTCTAAAATCAAAACTTCTCAAGCTGACAATAAAAGCAAACTAGTGAAATCTCAAACTGGAATTGTCGGCCTCCAGTTTTTGGATTCACCTACATGATGAATAGGCCTGCAATATAGAATGCCATGTGTAGCATGTCCTTTTTCTTCCCTTTCTTTATGATAAAAATGGAATGGTCCATTATTTAGCTGAAGTGATGACACTAATAAGAAATGAGAATTTGGCAGATAAACAACATCAGATAACCAGGATTTACATTTTTGCATTTCATCTTGGATGATTTAGATGGTCTCATTTTTAACCAGAGGGTGTTGCAAGATGATAACAGTCATACAATTAAGGAACACAACTATTGATTATTTGTTATAATCGTGGCAAATTATAGCTTTTTGCTTATATATTTAAGCAGGAGCTGTGCAAAAAATATTCTTGATAGTCCAATTTTAAACCATGGTAAGAATAACCTGAAACCAAACTTTGGTGATTTCCTATAAGTCTAACATAAACAAAGGGGAACCACTCTTGACTGATAAATTATTTATTTATTGATCTACTAGGAAAAAAAACAGGGTTAGGGTTAGGGTTTAGGGTTAGTTTAACGGAAAATAATCAGTCAAGAGTGGTTCCCCTTTGTTTATGTTAGCTTTATAGGAAATAACCCAAACTTTTTAGACCTTATTTTATGATGCATTGGGGGTATGAGAAAAGTTCAGTGGCTCTGCCCATTTACCCAAACTTTTCTCGTTCCCCAATGAATCCTGCATCAGAAAAATAAGGTTTTTAAAAAGTTTGGAATTGGGTTACCTTTACTGTATTTTTCACCTAGTAAAAATGCCTAGATTTTGTAAACTTTGGAATGTTAACTAAAATTTTTCTCTGAACTTATTAGATGAAGCTTGATAAAACTATTGAATGGACAAATAATGTATTTAGTTTTATTAAGTTGAATGAAAATTAAATAAATATAATATCTATGAAGAAATGTCAGAAAATCTATATATAATGGAGATTCAATGTCTGTCTTCCTATAACCAAAACTATGTTACTGCTTATGTTACAATACCCTCAGGAATTGAGTAATTTTATCAACGAGTATTTAATTTATAGTCAAAATCATTAATACATAGAATAAAGAACAACCCTGTATTATATATACTCAGAAATTAAGTATGCAACATTAAATACATGTCTGGTATTGCTGATTTATATAGTTTGTTTTATTTTAATATATATTTAAAGTTATCTAACATAGAGTTTTACAAGAAAATTATTTAAAAACAAGAAATAATTTCATAATGTCCTTTTTATATTCAATTTGAAGATGTTTATGTATTTAACTGTATCTGGTTTAGGTTTGCACATGTCTAAGATCTGTTTACATTTTTTTTTTTCAAAAGAGCATGGCAAATAAATCCTTAACTCTTAACATCCTAGACCACCGATTTTCCACCCGGCTGGAAGTCACATTCATTTTTCTAATCTACCCCAAATGATAGCCTTTGTTTAAATGTAATAAACATATTTAGAAGTCTTTATTTTTAGGGAAATAACAGCTAACTTTAAATGAAAAGGCCATTTTTAGTCATTTTTTTGTTAAATGGTTAGAGGATTGGGGTTCTGGACTTGGAAAATTCTCAACAGGACGTTAAATGTCTTATTAGCCAAATGAATCATTCAACCATAATTAACAAGAGGCAACTATCAAATGATCCAGTGTTGCAAGTGGAACAAAAAACAAAAATAAAATAAAATAAAATAAAATAACAATACTAAATTACTTTCAATTTTTTTTCTTTTTTTTTTTATTAGTCAGTCAACTCTGACAAGAGTTGGATACAATGTTGCCAAGTCTCTTTTCTTTTTTTTTTTCTTTTTTGTTTATTTTTTAAAATTTTTATTAATTATTTTTACAAAGATTCAGAAATATAAATGTAACATTCTTCATCAGAAGTGATTGCAACTGGATCTAGATTGGCCCATTATCCCCCCCACACCCCACCCCATCTAACTTTTCAATTGCACTTGTCACTTTAAATCTACTTAGAAAATAGAGCTGAATACTGCAATGAATTATATATATATATATATATATATATATATATATATATATATATATATGTGTGTGTGTGTGTGTGTGTGTGTGTGTGTGTACAAACATATATATATATATGTGTGTGTATATATACATTATATATATATACACATATATATGTGTATATATACATTATATATATATATATATGTGTGTATATATACATTATATATATATATATATATATATATATATATATATGTTTCAATAATCTCACTCAATCTGATAGTGACAACTTGAGATATACATGCACACATAATATTTACACATCATGTGTGTGTGTGTGTGTGTTTGTATGTATGTGTGTATGTGAGAGCGTGCGAACATACGTATGTACAAATATGTCATTTATGACAGCAGAAACATCAACCAAAAAATGTTTATCATTTTTGGTCCCCAAATCAAAACATTCAGAATCTTGAAAAAACAATGTACACCCGATAATTTAAGCTTCTCATTCTGCCAACTTTAGGCATTGCCGGACGTCTCCTGTCAGACTTGGGCCTGAATTCAAGACATTTACAACGAAGAAATGAACATTTTTGGAGGATTGTTTGGTGTGACTATAAGAAATGTGTTAGCCAAAATATATATATGTGCTGTTTGATGCTGAGACTTAAAAAAAAAAAAAAAAAAAAAAAAATTAACAGTGATAATCAATTTTTAGAACAAAATTACTTTTTTTTTTTATTATATATACATATACAGTTTTTTTTAAATATTTTTTGGCAACAAAAAAGTATTCTTTGTTGTTTTTTTTTTTTGTTTTTGTGGGTTTTTTTTTTTTTTTTTTTTTTTTTCATAAAGTATACATTGACTGGAGGTAGTGGGGCAGCTGTATATGGAAGTGTCTCATAATAATCACTTTCTGGTCAGGAGCTTTAGATTTGATAAATTCTCAAATAAAATGGTTATTACAGAATTTACTTTATTATTTTTTTTTTTTTAAATAAAATCTGGAGCTGCTTAAAACAAGAAAAGAAAAAGAAAGTGTGGAAAAAAAAAAAAGAAAAAAAAAAGAATTTATTTAATGATATTATGTAAATGTTCAAATAAAAATTATCTACATCTCTATCAACTGAAAAGAATTTTGAATTCTTCTACTTTTGACAAACTAACTTCAAAGAATGATTTTTTTTTTAATTTAGGACACAAGAATCTCCAGAAATTCTTGGAGAAGAAGTTCTTACTATTCATGTTAAATTCTCTAATACTAAAAATAAGCAGTATAAAATAGACTAATTTTAACTATCAAAACTATTCATAATAATAAATAACACTTAAATACTATTTCAGAAAAGAAGAAAAAAAAGAAGATAATTGTTTAATAAATCAACCATTAATAATTAATTAATTAATACTGGGCTAGCCAAAATTTTAAAAGAGATTTTAAAGCAAAACAAATTTACAAACTATCTAAGAAAATCCACTTTTAATGTATTTGTAAAGATTAAAACTCTTAAAAAGAAACGTGCTACAATTATTGAAGGTATCGGTGGATTTTATAATTTTCTCCCGGATTTTTGATAAATGTGATATTCCTGTTTGACCACACTAAACAATATTTGACCAGAAATGATTAAGACTGAAGAAATTGATTAGATGAAATTGCTCATTTACAAAATGATGTCCTCCCAAAGAATCTGGACAAAGCCACTTCTATTTCAAACTCTAAGTTTATAGTCGAAACAAAATATATTTTAAGAATATTATTTCTGCAAACAAAAGACAATGCCAGCAACCAATTTAGTTGCAGTATAAGCGTCTAGTCAGACTTGGAAGAAAATTTTCTTACCATATAAAGAAGTTGCCTTTCTTATTGGTAAGTATGGGTTGTTCTTTCTTTTTATAATAACTTTAATTAAAAAGAATTTTTAGATTATTTTCTACTACAGTTACTGTTATGACATTCACCCTGGGTCAGTTGAGACAGCTCTAACCAACGAATTCACCTGTGGTGAATTCATAGAAGGAGTAACAAGGAAATACGAAATTCACTAGTGGTTCCTAAAATCTGCATACATATCCCAGTCACGGGAAGGAGGAGATGCCCTTGTTGGCTGCAGATTTTCCAGACACAGTGACAAGTATGCCAAAAGCCGTTGATTCCTGATAATGATGGAGACGCCCTTTGGATTTTCACTCTAATATCACTGGGTGCCAGACCTGTCCACCTTGGGTGACCCTACCAAGAACGACGGCATGGCTCTGACACTACCAAGTTTACACAGCCTTGCCGCGATGAGGAGGGGTTAGACTTTAGAAATAATGTGCTAGATGGCCATTGAGAAAAGAGCTTCCTCTGACCTTTAACAGATTATTTTAAAAGTGACAAACTAATAAGTGGAAATGACTTATGCCTTATCACCTAAGGTTAAGCAGTGATAAGCTTGTTCAGTCTTAAATGGGTGACCACTTAAGAAAAGCAGGTATTGTAAGCAACCTAAGAAGGAGGCCTGTGCCAGACTAAGCAAAGCTTAGGAAATTCTAAGTAATAAGTAGAAATTTTGGACGGAAGGAAAGGAATTTCTGGCCTTCCATAAAGTTTTTCTCTAAACAGTGTATAATAATAGATGGAAATTAAAGAAATAAAACATTTCTTTGTTGATATGAAATTATGAGAGGATAAATAATGAGGAACTTGGGGAAAAGAAAACAACAAATTATGAAATTGTCAAGTTTTAAATTAAAACAAAGTTTTTAATAGAAATAAAATCGAATATTGATTGCAGGAATCTAATAATAATCTTAATGCATTGCATTAAAGAAAACATCTTTATCTTATCTAAAGTGGGGTGGGTCTATCATAAAATAATGATCTGGAAGAATTTGAAGTACAAAAGGAAAAAAAAAAATGTTATTAAAAGCAGCAGAGCTAAGATAGTGTGTATGTATGTGTAGGAGAGAGAGAGAGAGTGTGTATGTATGTATGTGAGAGAGAGAGAGTGAGTGTGCCACTGATCAGATGCATTTCTCTGTGGTCACAGGCTACAGAGAGATGAGTTTAAGGCAGCTATGAACAAAATGGAGAAAACAAAAAAGCATCCAGTAAATTCTTTGGGTAATGATTCCTGGAAGTGGATATCCATAAATTTCTAAGTCACAAAGCCCATGTTTTTTTTTTTTTTTTTTTTGGTTCAAAAAGTAACTGCCCAATGGTAGACAGTGTAGATTATTTCATATATCCAAAGACAGCTGCACACACATACATGTACACACACACATACATACTCACACATACACAGACAGGCCAATCGTTTAACGGAGAGAAAGAAAATGCATCCAGCAGACTTTTAGAAATTAAAATCAGTCAGAAACAATTTTAATTTACAATTTCTTTTTCTTTACCCCATTTTTTTTTTCTCTTCTTTTTTGTTTCTGCAATATATGGATGAAAAGTTAGAAAAAAGCCTCTTCAAATCATTTAGAAAATATACAAACTGTGAAGCACAGTTAATAATTCGTACTTCGAAAACTGTACTATTTATTGCAAAATTACACACATACATACACATATATACATCCGCACACTCGCACACATACGTTTATTATGCATACACAGACTCCAGGTTTAGCAACTGAAAAAGTTTCCATTGTTTGGGTTGACCCATCAACCATTTTATTTCTAGAATTCATCATTACTGGCTGCCAGCTAGTGAAATATTGCCATAAAGCAACTCAAATATCTCCCCACACATTATGTATGGAGAGGTGAGGGGGGTATGATGGACAGAGAGAGAAAGAGAAGGAGGGGGGCAGCCAGAGTAAAAAAGTATGAGAGCCAAGACAACAAGAGAAAAGAGAGAGAGAGAGAGAGAGCTGAAAGGAGACATTTGGCCTGTACATTTAGCTAAAGAAGCAATGTATATGCAAAAGAGAGTTCAATTATGTACAACTTTTTTCTTGTTTTTTTTTTTGTTGTTTTTTTTTAAACATGCTTTAATCAAATTCAAAATAACAATTGAACTGACTGGCATCTTTGCTATATGGAAATATAAAAAAATAGGATAAAATATGCCAAGTGGGAAAAACCTACATCAATTAACAGCTCCTGGGATTTTGAGGTTAGCATTTTTTTTTTTTGCCTCTAAATTTTAATGAGTTGTTATTAGTAACAAAAGCATACTTCATGTTTGGACCCAAACATTTAAATTGTTGGTGCCAATAATTCTATCACAGACAAATTCATCTTATGCGGTTCACTGCCAACTCAATATGGACTCCAAAATTTGGCATGAGGGGAAAAAAAAAAAAAAAAGAAAAAGTAAAGAACTTTACATTATTTGGCAAAGGGCCTAAAACATTCATCCAACAATAATGTTCTTACCAATTATATGATTGGTATTAATAATAAGACTTAAATATTTTTTGTTAAAATAAAAGTTTTTTTTTCTCTTTAAATTAGTTTTCATGAGCAATTGATAATTTTTTTTTTAAACTCAGAAAAAAGGTAATGGCCCAATGCTGTAGAATTAAACTTAATTTGATGCAACTCAAAAACTAGAACACAAAATAAAGAATTTCAGTTTTCTAACAAAGATAGAAATGTAATATCATTACTTAGCATTATGGAAGCCATTTTTTTTAATGGCTTTTTCTTTTAATATCACTCAAATAGCCAAATATATTTGTCAGATTTTAAAACTAATTAAAAACTAATAATTATTATTAACAAAATCAATTTTTATTTTAATTATTAACTATGAACAATTGGCTCAACAATTAAAAATCTTTAGGCATTTTAAGATAGTTAATATATTTTTCTCTCTTTATTACTGCAGAATATTCAAAGCTAATTGTCATTGAAAAGACTAACAAAAAGGCCAACAGTAGTAAATGTTAGTTAAGAGTCTCTTCAAAGTGATATATAATCAGATTTCATAAACGGAGGACACTTGGGAGGAATTCAAAGTTTAGGTATCGGACATATATGCCGAAAAGAGGGTCCCTTAAGGAAAAATTGTGATACTATAAAAAGTACCTGGTACCTATTACTCAAGTAGAATATCTATTATCTAGATGTAGATATACTATAAATAACTTATCTATATATCCAGATAATTTTATCTATTTTGTTATTGTTAAAAGAACTATTGTAGGTTAAATTACAAAAATACTAATAGTACCAATTACTCGTCTGGTTACCTCATTTTGGAAATGGTCCTACTTTAGAGGTAGCAGGTTATTTTTTACAATATCACAGTTTTTTTTCTTAAGGGGATGCCCCCATTTTCGGCATACATGTCTGGTACCTAAACTCTTACTCCCTTAGATAATTATCTAATAACAATTACTTTTTGAACCTTAACAGTAAGAAATGAAAACTGCTGATTACTGAAGGCATGACCAAACTTCCCCAGAAATAACAGATCTAATTATTATTTACAGAGAGACTAATAGCTTAAGTAGCATCTACACACACACACACACACACACACACACACACACACACACAGGTATCAAGTAAAAATCAGTAAAGAAAACTTTTCTTCATTTACTCTTAAAAAATAAAAATAAAGTAAATAAACTGTAAGCATGACAGCACGTCTGAAATAAGATTGTGTGTGTGTGTGTGTGTGTGTGCACATGTGGAAGAGAGATTGAGAGAGAAAAAGAGAAGAATCAAAACAAACACAATGGAATGGTAAGGAGATTTGTATCCACTTCCTCTCGATGTTAATATTTTAAGTGTTTAGATTTTAATTCCTCTCAGAAAGCCAAAGTAAAAAAAAAAAACATTGAGTTTTCCGAATAATCGAGTCCAGACTGGTTTGGAAGCATACTGCATTAGGAGTCACTCATTGGCAGTAATTAAATATTTTTTTATTATCATTTTTATCCTTTTTAAAAATTGTGATTGTCCAGCCATGAGTACTGGCACCTGTGAAAGGTTCATTTGATCCCTGCTTCCCCCACCCGCTTTGGAACAGTATCAACGTTCTATACTGTCCACTTATATCTCCTCCTCCTCCTCCTTTTTTTTTTTCCGAGGAGTCTGCCAATAATTCTCCCAATCATCTAGTAGCAGGGGAGGGGTAGGTGGTGGGGTCTCTGTTTCAAAGGGGTGGAACAATGCAATATGCTGACTATGACCAGTTTGTCATGGTCACAGTTGCAAAGGTCTTGCTATCTGTGGGTGCAACCTAACATTGTAGGTCCAAGCACCCAACGTAGTATTGCAATCAAACATCATTTGATGCGTCGGTACTGTAATATGAGGTCACCGCCTTGTTTCCAGATAAAATGTTTCACTGTCCTTAGGTCCATGTTCGGATCAAGTACCTGCAATGTACAATTAGAAAGAAAAAACATTTTAGAAGTTGAAAATATCCAAAATCAATATAACGTAAATAAATGCTTTATTTGATTACTATCAAATATATAAATAAATATAACCACTAAGTTGAAAACCAAAAGAGAAGTGAATTTATTTATTTTTTTTTTTTTTGTCTAGCCTAAGTAAAGGTTAAAGTGGAATGTTGCATGCCATAGACCACTCAGCCACCAGGATTCCATCCTTAAGCATCACGGGTTCTGAGAGGTGAGGTGTTGGTTGTTGTTGGTTGGGTTATTTTATGCCAAACACATTTTTTAAAATTCAATTTCAAGTTGGGTATTCAATTTTTTTTTTCAAACTCAATTTTTCGTTTATTAAAAACATATTTAATACTCATTTGTTGATCTATTTAACCCATAGATGGGACCCTAACAGGTACCACCACTCTAAGTCAGGGTGGACCTGGGAGTAATGGCAATAAAGGAGTACTTCACATTCTCCAGAGTTCCAGAATTAGAACTTCACCACTAGATGCAGTTTAACATCATACTCAGGGCACTAAGACCCTCAGCCACCGCCTTCTAGCACATATATGATCAAAAGGGTTGGGGCTTGCCCTAAGGGCAATAGAGCCAGGAGAATCATATAGGTGCAAGGGCTTGACGTGACCAGTCGATTGACCAGAGGAGGCCTCTCCAATTGACCGTCTAGCCTAAGTAAAGGTTAAAGTGGAATGTTGCATGCCATAGACCGCTCAGCCACCAGGATTCCATCCTTAAGCATCACAGGTCACCACCCATGATCAACAGGCGGACCCATTAGGGGATTATACACCTTTGCAGAGGTGCAATTGATGTATTCTACAGCCATGGCCCACAGGACTATGCTCAATTTTAATGACGTGTCAACCCATCTAGGGTTATTTTATGTCTAAAAGTTCCGTTCCTTGTATATTTATATTTTTTGCACACAGTTATATGATACCAAGTATTCCCATCTACTAAAAATAATTTGCATAAAGCTGTATAGTTTCAAGTATTCCTATCTCATACTAATATGGTTTCAAGTAATTATTTCAATTTAATAATAGTTATTTGTTTGCAACCAATTATATGGTTTCAAGTAATTAATAATAATCCTTAGTAAACATTTATAGCTTCAAGTAATTATTCTTAATACAAATAATTTACAGTTATATGGCATTCAATATTCTTATTGAATACAAATCATTTTTAAACAGATTTATTTGACCTATACATGGGATTCTAACTGGGTTAGAATCGACATTGGTGTAATGGTAATGAAAGGGTACTACACTCCACAGACCTCTGCAAATGGAGCCTCGCCATTAGATGCAATTTAATGTCATACTCAGGATGCCCCTTTTTAGGGATACAGACAGTGTATTCTAAGCCTCACTGACAGGGTAATGAGGAGTTGTATGATTTGTGAAAAAATTTTTTTTCAAATCTTAACAACTACTTAAAAAATTTTTTTTTCATGTATTATCTTATGTATAATGTGTTGAATTTTTACTTTTTAGTGATTTGCTGATTAATTTAAATGTTGCTAGATTACCAATTCAAAACAGTTAAGTGTGTATATTAAAAAGAAAATCATTCTTAATAAACATGGTGTTGTTTTTAATGTTAATATAAGAATTGTACTATTAAAAAAAATGTAGTATTAACTAAAAATTACAAGTATAGGTAAAATTATTTTGGGAATTACAAAAATAATCAGGAAATAATTTACAAAATAAAATATATTTGAAAATAAAGAAAAATACTAATCTATCTATACATATATAAAGGGCAGTTAGTGTGTATGTATATATATATAAAGATGAAACTATGAAAATAGAATAATTAATAACAAAATAAATATGAACGGTTCCTGCTTTTTGTGCAAAAACTATGAAGATATTTAAAAATCAAAATATACATAGAAATAGCATTGAAATTCTATATAAAAATGTCCAACATTTGTAAATCTCAAAAGTAAACAAATCAACACACCTGGGATCCCCCCCTCATCCCAGTTGATGCTGGGGAACTGCTTTTCGAGTATAATAAAACTTAGCTAAAAATATTGATACCCATCAAGCAAAACTTTTATAGATGAATACAAGTGAAGAATATTCAATTGATTTTATCAAAGGCAACTAATGTAGACAATTTTAATAACAATATTGTAACATACAAAATAAAATCATTTTCTAAAATATTCTAAAATGTAACTTACAAAATGAACAAACAATGGAGAGAAAAATATTTAAATGAGGTCAAGGTCTCTAAGGAAGTCAAAAAGAAATAATAAATGAAGAGAAAGTAAGAATTCAAGATAGATAAAAATGAATTCTTAATTTCAACAAATCTTTCCTGATTCTAAACAGTTAAAAACAAAAAAGAAGTTATTGAAAAAGATTCAGAAGGAAAAATTCCTTGAAATTATTAAAGTTATTAACTAAATAACCAACAGGGAAAATTTTTATCCATGAATTTTAAATGAAACTAAAGATGATTATTTCAATTGATAGGAGTGATTATTCTGAATTTTATTAAGATTTTATCTCAATTTTATAAAAATCTTTCTATCATTTTTAAAGCAAATTCTCTCTTATCATCATGAGATTAGATTTCCTACATTTTATAACATATATGGCCTTTTTACTCAATGTTTCATGGGAGGAGGAAGAGAATTCTAAAACAATTTGATTAATGTATTTAAAATAAAATTTTTTAAAATCCAAGATGAAGAAAGAGATTTCATTAAATTTTCCTTAGAAAATTTGAATTAATCTCCACTGAAAAGATTTTTGTATGATAGTGTTACTTACTTGGTCATTGCAGAGAATTTCTACTTTTTCTTCCGCTATGGAAGTAACATCTTCAGAATCCTTCTCACCATCACTCTTCTCATGATTACTATTGGCAGTCTGTGATCCAGCATCTGATCCTTGGCCCAATACCTTTTCATAGACATGCTCTATCACCTTGCGTACTTGAATCATATCACTTGCAGACAAGCGATCTCTGAAAGGAGATTTTAAGTTTATTTAGAAACAAATGAAAAATCAAATCAGACATTAATACCAAAACAAAAATACAATAAAATTCTTTAAAACAAATAACTTATACAGTGGAACCTATTAGAAAATTGAAAAATAAGAAATAGTGTAAAGTGGATTTATGCATTCTTGACGATCAAACCTCACAACCTTCCTCTTTTCCAGGGTTAAAGAAGCTGTAAAATAGAGAATAAACACAAATGAAACAAATAATTTGTGCAAAAACAATATCAGACACTCATTCAAGATAGCGACTGACGCTAACTGATGCTTCTTGGGTAGATCTGACCAGCCATTCGTACGTCTCCAGTTTGCCTTGGCAGTCATTCACGTGACTTTGTTTTAATCAGCTTGACTTATTTGTTAAAAAACTGAGGCTTTTTTTTACTCAAATTTTTTCTTCAAACTTCAGAGGCATTTAAGAACAGAGGTTCCACTGTATATATACTTTGTATTATGGACTTGAATAAACTTAAAAACAAAAATGACAAATTGAAAATATACTAAAAATATGTCTCACTTTTTGGGTAATTTAATTCCCATACTCGCATGTGGTTGAAGAAAGAATGGAATTTTGTTGAATTTTGGAGACACTCTCTGTAAATAAGAAAGAGAAATTGTTATATGAATAAAAGGTATAAATAGCAAAATTTATTGTTGCATTTTCATTGTAAAATTGGAATGTAAGTAAAGTAGGTCAAGTGGCCTATTGTCAGTATATGCTGAACGGCCCTAGACCAGGGAGATTGTTTTTGTGTCTGAGGTGGGGCACCACAGCTACCATCACCTCCCCCACTTTGCCGCACAGATCCAATTTGTGTTACTCATGCACTGAGTTGGTGAGGGCCGGTATCAAATGTAGAGCCTTGTGGTACAGAGGGGGAGGTTCTACTGACTGAGTTAAACCAGCTTTTCTCAAACTATTGTTAATTTGTATAATTTTTTTTTTTAATTTCACCCAAATTTACAATTATTTCACATTGAAATGCTTCAACTGGTTAACTGCAGAACAAATATTTCCTAAGCATATAAAATTTAAGTAAGTTAATAAATCAAAATTCAATTTAATCATTTATAGATTGATTTAAATAATAATTATCAATAATTATATAGTGTCTATTAAAGTCTTGCAGCAGATTTAAAATGTAACAATAAATATGCCAGTCCTGTTAAATGCAATATTCAAAACACATAAAAAATAAAACTACAAGAGTTGAACTTTCATTTGATTATAAATAAATAAATACAGGGTGCTCATAAAGTCTTGTTGCAGCAGTTCTAAAATTGAAAACTTAATAATTCACATTGTACAAATGATAGAATCTTTGCAGGGACCTGTATTTATTTATTTATATAAGATATATAGTTATTTATCAAGAAATAGGATTACAAAAAAAAAAAAAGGATTAAGTACTTAAAGAAAATAGCAGTGAGTAACACAGTTAAAAATTATGGGTTATTCCAAATCAATCAAAAATTCTGTATCTGTTTTGGATGTAATGAATAAACAATTATAAACAAATAAGAAAAAGGAACAAAATTTTTTTTAATAAACTTTCTTGTTTAGTTGCAATTTAATAATATTAACAAGCTAAGAATAATTAATTACATATTAATCTTACTTTAATACTTCAAAAATTTAAAAATAGTAATGTATCTATATAATAAAGTAAGATACATACTTCTCAGCTTTTATGCTAACTGGACAATAATAAAAAGTAAAAGTAAAATTTGGCAGGGTGGCCTATTGTCGGTATCAGCTGAACAATGAGGAGTCTATTCCCTTTTGCTAGACGAGGGAGATGGTCTTTGCTGAGTTGGAGCACCACAACTACCGTCAGTTCTCCACTTTACTGCAGAGATCAGATTACCATGGTTGTGCTACTCATGCACTGAGTTGGCAGGGACCGGTATCAAAGCAGGAACCTTGCATTTCCTAGGTGGGTGTTCTACTGACTGAGCTAAAACCGACCCTATTAAATAATACCTGAGTCATTTTACTTAAAAATTATAAAATAAATAAAACTTATGTGTAGTCTTTGTTATCATAAACATCATCATCCATTAAAATGTCATGCAAATCGTTTGATATAAAATAAAAATGAAGCAAATTATTACACATCAACTCCCGGCAATGTGCATGCAATGCATTTCCATTGCACATTTAAAAAAATGTGCAGCTGTTGATGCACAGTGGTTAATAAGGACTTCAAAAGAACAGTGTGGTGTGTTTGGAGGAGACTCTGCTGCAAGCAAAAAAAGATAACCTATACTTACATTAACTGCAACTTCCACTACCCATGCAGGAATAGTTTCATTCAGTAACATCTGTTCAGTCTCACCACCTGCATCTCGACACAGCAACCGAAATAATGTACGTCCACCAGCCTCACTTAAAAAAAAAAAGAGGAGAAAAGATTTAACCAGAATGAAGATTATCAGCCAATTAGATTTTTGGTTCTTTTCTTTTCGAAAAGAAAGAGCAGATAAAATTTCTATTAAACTGTAAATTACTGTTATGTTTTTTTCTACAGTCTGATTTAAAGAAATTTCCAGCTGGAGTTGCATATATATTTTATTATACTACAAGATATAAGCACTACTATTCAAAGAAATTCAATGTAAACAATTTAGATTTATCACCTGGGAAAAGTCAAAGATTTATTATGTAAACAGAGAAAACATACTGTATAAAAAGCTTTCATTGTACAATCATAGTACAAACTATGGTTGGTTGGTTGGGTTTTACAGCATGTCAAACCCATTGGCCTATTTTATGCTGAAGAGGGCACCTCACGTTGTGTAATGGTTAGCAAGCTAGATGTGCTGACCATTGTTAGTGAGTTCGATTCTTATTGGGCGCCCCATACTTCTGGCCTTGTGCCACATCTAAGCTAAGCTTAGTAAATTCCTATTTTATGCTGAATACATTTGTTTTATTCATACTTGATGGGCACTCAATTTTTTTCTTTTTAAAACTATTTTTTTTCATTTAACCCATAGATGGATCCTAACAGGTATTACCTCTCCAGGTCAGAATGGACCTGGGAGTAATGTTGATGAAGGATACTCCACATTCCAGAGCTCCAGAATTGGAACTTCACCATCAGATAGATTTTAACATCATACCCAGGACATCAAGACCTCACCACTGCCTTCTAGCACACATGATAAAAAGGTTTGGGGCCTGCCGTAATGGTAATAGGGTTGGGACAATCATATAGGTGCTAGAAGCTTAGATGAAGCATTGCTAACTATTAATACTTGACTACAAATTATTCTTCATCTTAATTTTTAGTTAATTTAATCACAACTATTTAGAATATCAAACTGAATAGTTCCAATACAAAAACAACAAAAAACTGAGATGAAAAAAAAAAAAAAAAAAGGCAAAATTAATAATAGTCAATCTTAGTGATCTCAATAACAGTGATAACAATATGAATCAAAAAATCTCTACAACCTTGCGATTCCTAGGTGGATACTCTAATACTGTAATATATTAAATAATAATAAATTAAAATTTTTTGAGCAACTGTATATTGTGCTTTAAGATAAAAATATATCTCCAATGTTAAGTTAAAAATTGTAAATAAAAAATATATAAACAAATTGTCTGTTTAAACTTCTACAAATACATCATAAATATATTCATAATGAAAAGCTGGAAAATGGTGAATATCTTTTTTTTCTTGGCTCTTACAAGTCTTTCTATTACTATCAACAAACAGAATTTTAAAAGAATGGCAACTACAAGAATAACTTTTTCAGCTGGAAATGGTAATAAAATTTGGTTTTGTTAAACTTTTTACATAGTAGCTATGGCTCAGCAAGTTATTTAACCTTTAAAAATAATTCATTAATTGACATCTTTAACATACTCAAATTGATAAAGAGAAATTTTCTATCTTTAATAGTGCTCTTCATTATTACAGCAGAATATATTCAAAACTCTATAAAATCATTAAAAAAAAAAGTTGTTAGAATTGGAATTATGAAACTATTTTTCAAGTTAGTTACTTAGTTGTGGATTTATGGCATGTCAACCCTTGTTAGGGACATTTGCTTTATTCATTCTTAATGGAAAGTTAATTTCTAAACACATTTTAAACCTATTTTTCTATTTAACCCATAGATGGGACACTAACAGGTACTACTACTCCAGGTCAGAGTGGATCTGATCTGGAGTAATGGTGATTTAAAAATACTCCACATTCCTCAGAGCTCCCAATTGGAACTTCACCATCAGATAGAGATTTTGAACATTATACCCAGCACACCAAGACCACTCAGCCACGCCTTTCTAGCAACACATGATAAAAGGGTTGGGTGCCTAAGGGAAATAGTGTTGGGACAATCTAGTATAAGTGCTAAGCTTACATGAGTAGCTGATTACGAATGGGCCTCTCTAACTGCCTGCCTAAACCAAAGTAAGGCCAAAATGAAGTGTTTGCATTATAGATGCTCACAGCTTACCAGTTCCATCCTTAAGCACCATGGTCTGCCACCCACGGCCAATAGTATCCTCATTGGAAGTCTACCCCTATTGCAAGAGATGCATCAGTGTATTCTAAAGCCCTACCAACAGAGCTGAAAAAAAAAAACTTGTTCGCGATTATGAAGTATTTTTTCAAGTCGTAATTAAACAGTGAATAACTCAAAGTATCTCCTGCATAGCGTAAACTCTCCAATGACGCTACCTATTGGCCGGGTGGCAAACCATGTGCTTAAGGATGGAACCCTGGTAGCTGTGAGCAGTCTATAACATGCAAACACTTCATTTTGCGGGCCTTACTTAGTTAGCAGCAGTTAGAGAGCCCCCTCCGATCATCAGCTACTCATGTCAAGCCTTAGCACTTATATGATTGTCCCAACACTATCCCTTATGGCAACCCCCAACCTTTTTATCATGTGTGCTAGCAAAGGCAGGCTGAGGTCTTGTGTGCGGTATAATGTAAACTCTATCTGATGTGAAGTTCCAATTCTCACTCTGAGAAGTGAGATTCTCATCCCATTACTCCCAGATCAGATCCACTCTGACCTGGAGTAGTAGTACCTGTTAGTGTCCCATCCATGGGTTAAATAGAAAAAATAGGTTTAAAAAATGTGTTTAGAAAATTAACTTTCCATTAAGATGAATAAAGCAAAATGTCCTAACAAGGGTTGACAGCCATAAAATCCAACCAACTAAGTAACTAACTGAAAATAGTTCATAATTCCAATTCTAACAACTTTTTTTTTAATGATTTATAGAGTTTGAATATATTCTGCTGTAATAATGAAGAGCACTATTAAAGATAGGAAAAATTTCTCTTTATCAATTTGAGTATGTTAAAGATGTCAATTAAATGAATTATTTTTAAAGGTTTAAATAACTTGCTGAAGCCATAGCTACTATGTAAAAAGTTTAACAAAACCAAATTTTATACCATTTTCCAGCTGAAAAAGTTATTCTTGTAGTTCCCCATCTTTTAAAATTCTGTTTGTGATAGTAATAGAAAGACTTGTAAGAGCCAAGAAAAAAAGGATATTCACCATTTCCAGCTTTCATATGAATATATTTATGATGTATTTGTAGAAGTTTAAACAGACAATTTGTTTATATATTTTTATTTACAATTTTAACTTAACATTGGAGATATATTTTTATCTTAAAGCACAATATACAGTATTCTCAAAAAATTTTAATTTATTATTATTTAATATATTACAGTATTAGAGTATCCACCTAGAATCGCAAGGTTGTAGAGATTTTCTTGATTCCATATTGTTATCACTGTTATTGAGATCACTAAGATTGACTATTATTAATTTTGCCTCTTTTTTTTTTTTTTTTTTTCATCTCAGTTTTTGTTGTTTTTGTATTGGAACTATTCAGTTTGATTTCAAATAGTTGTGATTAAAATTAAACTAAAAATTAAGATGAAAGAATAATTTTAGTCAAGTATTAATAGTTAGCAATGCTTCATCTAAGCTCTAGCACCTATAGATTGTCCCAACCCTATTACCATTACGCAGCCCCAAACCTTTTATCATGTGTGCTAGAAGGCAGTGGCTGAGGGTCTTGATGTCCTGGGTATGATGTTAAAATCTATCTGATGGTGAAGTTCCCAATTCTGGAGCTCTGGGAATGTGGAGTATCCCTTCATCAACATTTACTCCCAGGTCCATTCTGACCTGGAGAGGTAATACCTGTTAGGATCCCATCTATGGGTTAAATAGAAAAAAAAATAGTTTAAAAAAGAAAAAAATTGAGTGCCCATCAAGTAGAATAAAACAAAATGTATTCAGCATAAAATAGGAATTTAACTAAGCTTAGCTAATGTGCACAAGGCCAGAAGTATGGGCGCCCAATAAGAATCGAACTCACTAACAATGGTCAGCACATCTAGCTTGCTAACCATTACAACAACGTAGGTGCCCTCTTCAGCATAAAATAGGCCAATGTTTGACATGCTGTAAAAAACCCAACCAACCAACCATAGTTTGTACTATGTTGTACAATGAAAGCTTTTATACAGTAGTTTTCTCTGTTTACATAATAAATCTTTGACTTTTCCCAGGTGATAAATCTAAATTGTTTACATTGAATTTCTTTGAATAGTAGTGCTTATATCTTGTAGTATAATAAAATATATATGCAACCCAGCTGGAAATTCTTTAAATCAGACTGTAGAAAAAAAACATAACAGTAATTTACAGTTAATAGAAATTTTATCTGCTCTTTCTTTTCGAAAAGAAAAAACCAAAAAAATCTAATGGCTGATAATCTTCATTCTGGTTAAATCTTTTCTCCTCTTTTTTTTTTAAGTGAGGCTGGTGGACGTACATTATTTCGGTTGCTTTGTCGAGATGCAGGTGGTGAGACTGAACAGATGTTACTGAATGAAACTATTCCTGCATGGTAGTGGAAGTTGCAGTTAATGTAAGTATAGGTTATCTTTTTTTGCTTGCAGCAGAGTCTCCTCCAAACACACCACACTGTTCTTTTGAAGTCCTATTAACCACTGTGCATCAACAGCTGCACATTTTTTAAATGTGCAATGGAAATGCATTGCATGCACATTGCCGGGAGTTGATGTGTAATAATTTGCTTCATTTATTTATATATCAAACGATTTGCATGAACATTTAATGGATGATGATGTTTATGATAACAAAGACTACACATAAGTTTTAGTTTATTTTATAATTTTTAAGTAAAATGACTCAGGTATTATTTAATAGGGTCCGGTTTAGCTCAGGTCAGTAGAACACCCACCTAGGAAATGCAAGGTTCCTGCTTTGATACCGGTCCCTGCCAACTCAGTGCATGAGTAGCACAACCATGGTAATCTGATCTCTGCAGTAAAGTGGAGAACTGACGGTAGTTGTGGTGCTCCAACTCAGCAAAGACCATCTCCCTCGTCTAGCAAAAGGAATAGACTCCCTCATTGTTCAGCTGATACCGACAATAGGCCACCCTGCCAAATTTACTTTTACTTTTTATTATTGTCCAGTTAGCATAAAAGCTGAGAAAGTATGTATCTTACTTTATTATATAGATAACATTACTATTTTTTAATTTTTGAAGTATTAAAGTAAGATTAATATGTAATTAATTATTCTTAGCTTAATATTATTAAATTGCAACTAAACAAGAAAGTTTATTAAAAAAAAATTTTGTTCCTTTTTCTTATTGTTTATAATTGTTTATTCATTACATCCAAAACAGATACAGAATTTTTGATTGATTTTGGAATAACCCATAATTTTAACTGTGTTACTCACTGCTATTTTCTTTAAGTACTTAATCCTTTTTTTTTTTTTGTAATCCTATTTCTTGATAAATAACTATATATCTTATATAAATAAATAAATACAGTCCCTGCAAAGATTCTATCATTTGTACAATGTGAATTATTAAGTTTTCAATTTTAGAACTGCTGCAACAAGACTTTATGAGCACCCTGTATTTATTTATTTATAATCAAATGAAGTTCAACTCTTGTAGTTTTATTTTTATGTGTTTTGAATATTGCATTTAACAGGACTGGCATATTTATTGTTACATTTTAAATCTGCTGCAAGACTTTAATAGACACTATATAATATTGATAATTATTATTTAAATCAATCTATAAATGATTAAATTGAATTTTGATTTATTAACTTACTTAAATTTATATGCTTAGGAAATATTTGTTCTGCAGTTAACCAGTTGAAGCATTTCAATGTGAAATAATTGTAAATTTGTGAAATTAAAAAAAAAAATTATACAAAATTAACAATAGTTTGAGAAAAGCTGTTTAACTCAGTCAGTAGAACCTCCCCTCTGTACCACAAGGCTCTACATTTGATACCGGCCCTCACCAACTCAGTGCATGAGTAACACAAATTGGATCTGTGCGGCAAAGTGGGGAGGTGATGGTAGCTGTGGTGCCCCACCTCAGACACAAAACAATCTCCCTGGTCTAGGCCGTTCAGCATATACTGACAATAGGCCACTTGACCTACTTTACTTACATTCCAATTTTACAATGAAAATGCAACAATAAATTTTACTATTTATACCTTTTATTCATATAACAATTTCTCTTTCTTATTTACAGAGAGTGTCTCCAAAATTCAACAAAATTCCATTCTTTCTTCAACCACATGCGAGTATGGGAATTAAATTACCCAAAAAGTGAGACATATTTTTTTAGTATATTTTAATTTTGTCATTTTTGTTTTAAGTTTATTCAAGTCCATAATACAAAGTATATATACAGTGGAACCTCTGTTCTTAAATGCCTCTGAAGTTTGAAGAAAAAATTTGAGTAAAAAAAAGCCTCAGTTTTTTTAACAAATAAGTCAAGCTGATTAAAACAAAGTCACGTGAATGACTGCCAAGGCAAACTGGAGACGTACGAATGGCTGGTCAGATCTACCCAAGAAGCATCAGTTAGCGTCAGTCGCTATCTTGAATGAGTGTCTGATATTGTTTTTTGCACAAATTATTTGTTTCATTTGTGTTTATTCTCTATTTTTACAGCTTCTTTAACCCTGGAAAAGAGGAAGGTTGTGAGGTTTGATCGTCAAGAATGCATAAATCCACTTTACACTATTTCTTATTTTTCAATTTTCTAATAGTTCCACTGTATAAGTTATTTGTTTTAAAGAATTTTATTGTATTTTGTTTTGGTATTAATGTCTGATTTGATTTTTCATTTGTTTCTAAATAAACTTAAAATCTCCTTCAGAGATCGCTTGTCTGCAAGTGATATGATTCAAGTACGCAAGGTGATAGAGCATGTCTATGAAAAGGTATTGGGCCAAGGATCAGATGCTGGATCACAGACTGCCAATAGTAATCATGAGAAGAGTGATGGTGAGAAGGATTCTGAAGATGTTACTTCCATAGCGGAAGAAAAAGTAGAAATTCTCTGCAATGACCAAGTAAGTAACACTATCATACAAAAATCTTTTCAGTGGAGATTAATTCAAATTTTCTAAGGAAAATTTAATGAAATCTCTTTCTTCATCTTGGATTTTTAAAAATTTTATTTTAAATACATTAATCAAATTGTTTTAGAATCCTCTTCCTCCCATGAAACATTGAGTAAAAAGCCATATATGTTATAAAATGTAGGAAATCTAATCTCATGATGATAAGAGAGAATTTGCTTTAAAAATGATAGAAAGATTTTATAAAATTGAGATAAAATCTTAATAAAATTCAGAATAATCACTCCTATCAATTGAAATAATCATCTTTAGTTTCATTTAAAATTCATGGATAAAAATTTTCCCTGTTGGTTATTTAGTTAATAACTTTGATAATTTCAAGGAATTTTTCCTTCTGAATCTTTTTCAATAACTTTCTTTTTTGAACTGTTTAGAATCAGGAAAGATTTTATGAAATTAAGAATTCATTTTTATCTATCTTGAATTCTTACTTTCTCTTCATTTATTATTTCTTTTTGACTTCCTTAGAGACATTGACCTCATTTAAATATTTTTCTCTCCATTGTTTGTTCATTTTGTAAGTTACATTTTAGAAAATGATTTTATTTTGTATGTTACAATATTGTTATTAAAATTGTCTACATTAGTTGCCTTTGATAAATCAATTGAATATTCTCACTTGTATTCATCTATAAAAGTTTTGCTTGATGGTATCAATATTTTTAGCTAAGTTTTATTATACTCGAAAAGCAGTTCCCCAGCATCAACTGGATGAGGGGGAAAATCCCAGGTGTGTTGATTTGTTTACTTTTGAGATTTACAAATGTTGGACATTTTTTAATAGAATTTCAATGCTATTTCTATGTATATTTTGATTTTAAATATCTTCATAGTTTTTGCACAAAAAAGCAGGAACTGTTATATTTATTTTGTTATTAATTATTCTATTTTCATAGTTTCATCTTTATATATATATACATACACACTAACTGCCCTTTATATATGTATAGATAGATTAGTATTTTTCTTTATTTTCAATATATTTTATTTTGTAAAATTATCTTCCTGCTTATTTTTGTAATTCCCAAAATAATTTTACCTATACTTGTAATTTTTAGTTAATACTACATTTTTTTTAATAGTACAATTCTTATATTAACATTAAAAACAACACCATGTTTATTAAGAATGATTTTCTTTTTAATATACACACTTAATTGTTTTGAATTGGTAATCTAGCAACATTTAAATTAATCACCAAATCACTAAAAAGTAAAAATTCAACACATTATACAGAAGATAATACATGAAAAATATTTTTAAAAATAGTTAAGATTTGAAAAATATTTTTTTTTCACAAATCATACAACTCCTCATCACCCTGTCAGTGAGGCTTAGAATACACTGACTGTATCCCTAAAAAGGGGCATCCTGGGTATGACATTAAATTGCATCTAATGGCGAGGCTCCAGTTGTAGAGGTCTGTGGAGTGTAGTACCCTTTCATTACCATTACACCAATGTCGATTCTAACCCAGTTAGAATCCCATGTATAGGTCAAATAGATCTGTTTAAAAATGATTTGTATTCAATAAGAATATTGGATGCCATTTAACTGTAAATCATTTGTATTAAGAATAATTACTTGATGCTATAAATGTTTACTAAGGATTATTATTAATTACTTGAAACCATATAATTGGTTGCAAACAAATAACTATTATTAAATTGAAATAATTACTTGAAACCATATTAGTATGAGATAGGAATACTTGAAACTATACAGCTTTATGCAAATTATTTTTACTAGATGGGAATACTTGGTATCATATAACTGTGTGCAAAAAATATAAATGTACAAGGAACGGAACTTTTAGACATAAAATAACCCTAGATGGGTTGACATGTCATTAAAATTGAGCATAGTCCTGTGGGCCATGGCTGTAGAATACATCAACTGCACCTCTGCAAAGGTGTATAATCTCCTAATGGGTCCACCTGTTGATCATGGGTGGTGACCCGTGATGCTTAAGGATGGAATCCTGGTGGTTGAGCGGTCTATGGCATGCAACACTCCACTTTAACCTTTATTTAGGCTAGATGGTCGGTTGGAGAGGCCTCCTCTGGTCAATCGACTGGTCACGTCAAGCCCTTGCACCTATATGATTCTCCTGGCTCTATTGCCCTTAGGGCAAGCCCCAACCCTTTTGATCATATATGTGCTAGAAGGCTGTAGCTGAGGGTCTTAGTGCCCTGAGTATGATGTTAAACTGCATCTAGTGGTAAAGTTCTAATTCTGGAACTCTGGAGAATGTGAAGTACTCCTTTATCGCCATTACTCCCAGGTCCACCCTGACTTAGAGTGGTAGTACCTGTTAGGGTCCCATCTATGGGTTAAATAGATCAACAAATGAGTATCAAATATGTTTGTAATAAAGAAAAATTGAGTTTGAAAGAAAAATTGAATACCCAACTTGAAATTGAATTTTAAAAAATGTCTTTGGCATAAAATAACCCAACCAACACCTCAACTCTCAGAACCCCTCCAAAAAAAAACCCCAAATAAATTCACTTCTCTTTTGGTTTTCAACTTAGTGGTTATATTTATTTATATATTTGATAGTAATCAAATAAAGCATTTATTTACGTTATATTGATTTTGGATATTTTCAACTTCTAAAATGTTTTTTCTTTCTAATTGTACATTGCAGGTACTTGATCCGAACATGGACCTAAGGACAGTGAAACATTTTATCTGAAACAAGGCGTGACCTCATATTACAGTACCGACGCATCAAATGATGTTTGATTGCAATACTACGTTGGGTGCTTGACCTACAATGTTAGGTTGCACCCACAGATAGCAAGACCTTTGCAACTGTGACCATGACAAAACTGGTCATAGTCAGCATATTGCATTGTTCCACCCCTTTGAAACAGAGACCCACCACCTACCCCTCCCCTGCTACTAGATGATTGGGAGAATTATTGCAGACTCCTCGGAAAAAAAAAAGAGGAGGAGGGGAGGAGATATAATGGACAGTATAGAACGTTGATACTTTCCAAAGCGGGTGGGGGAAGCAGGGATCAAATGAACCTTTCACAGGTGCCAGTACTCATGGCTGGACAATCACAATTTTTAAAAAGGATAAAAATGATAATAAAAAAATATTTAATTACTGCCAATGAGTGACTCCTAATGCAGTATGCTTCCAAACCAGTCTGGACTCGATTATTCGGAAAACTCAATGTTTTTTTTTTTTTTACTTTGGCTTTCTGAGAGGAATTAAAATCTAAACACTTAAAATATTAACATCGAGAGGAAGTGGATACAAATCTCCTTACCATTCCATTGTGTTTGTTTTGATTCTTCTCTTTTTCTCTCTCAATCTCTCTTCCACATGTGCACACACACACACACACACACACACAATCTTATTTCAGACGTGCTGTCATGCTTACAGTTTATTTACTTTATTTTTATTTTTTAAGAGTAAATGAAGAAAAGTTTTCTTTACTGATTTTTACTTGATACCAGTGTGTGTGTGTGTGTGTAGATGCTACTTAAGCTATTAGTCTCTCTGTAAATAATAATTAGATCTGTTATTTCTGGGGAAGTTTGTCATGCCTTCAGTAATCAGCAGTTTTCATTTCTTACTGTTAAGGTTCAAAAAGTAATTGTTATTAGATAATTATCTAAGGGGTAAGAGTTTAGGTACCGACATGTATGCCGAAAATGGGGCATCCCCTTAAGAAAAAAAACTGTGATATTGTAAAAAAAACCTGCTACCTCTAAAGTAGGACCATTTCCAAAATGAGGTAACCAGACGAGTAATTGGTACTATTAGTATTTTTGTAATTTAACCTACAATAATTCTTTAACAATAACAAAATAGATAAAATTATCTGGATATATAGATAAGTTATTTATAGTATATCTACATCTAGATAATAGATATTCTACTTGAGTAATAGGTACCAGGTACTTTTTACAGTATCACAATTTTTCCTTAAGGACCCTCTTTTCGGCATATATGTCCGATACCTAAACTTTGAATTCCTCCCAAGTGTCCTCCGTTTATGAAATCTGATTATATATCACTTTGAAGAGACTCTTAACTAACATTACTACTGTTGGCCTTTTGTTAGTCTTTTCAATGACAATTAGCTTTGAATATTCTGCAGTAATAAAGAAGAAAAATATATTAACTATCTTAAAAATGCCTAAAGATTTTTAATTGTTGAGCCAATTGTTTCATAGTTAATAATTAAAATAAAAATGATTTTGTTTAATAATAATTATTAGTTTTTAATTAGTTTAAAATCTGACAAATATATTTGGCTATTTGAGTGATATTAAAAGAAAAAGCCATTAAAAAAAATGGCTTCCATAATGCTAAGTAATGATATTACATTTCTATCTTTGTTAGAAAACTGAAATTCTTTATTTTGTGTTCTAGTTTTTGAGTTGCATCAAATTAAGTTTAATTCTACAGCATTGGGCCATTACCTTTTTTCTGAGTTTAAAAAAAAAATTATCAATTGCTCATGAAAACTAATTTAAAGAGAAAAAAAAACTTTTATTTTAACAAAAAAAATATTTAAGTCTTATTATTAATACCAATCATATAATTGGTAAGAACATTATTGTTGGATGAATGTTTTAGGCCCTTTGCCAAATAATGTAAAGTTCTTTACTTTTTCTTTTTTTTTTTTCCCTCATGCCAAATTTGGAGTCCATATTGAGTTGGCAGTGAACCGCATAAGATGAATTTGTCTGTGATAGAATTATTGGCACCAACAATTTAAATGTTTGGGTCCAAACATGAAGTATGCTTTTGTTACTAATAACAACTCATTAAAATTTAGAGCAAAAAAAAAAAATGCTAACCTCAAAATCCAGAGCTGTTAATTGATGTGGTTTTTCCCACTTGGCATATTTTATCCTATTTTTTTATATTTCCATATAGCAAAGATGCCAGTCAGTTCAATTGTTATTTTGAATTTGATTAAAGCATTTTAAAAAAAAAAAACAACAAAAAAAAAACAAGAAAAAAAGTTGTACATAATTGAACTCTCTTTTGCATATACATTGCTTCTTTAGCTAAATGTACAGGCCAAATGTCTCCTTTCAGCTCTCTCTCTCTCTCTTTTTTCTCTTGTTGTCTTGGCTCTCATACTTTTTACTCTGGCTGCCCCCCTCCTTCTCTTTCTCTCTCTGTCCATCATACCCCCTCACCTCTCCATACATAATGTGTGGGAGATATTTGAGTTGCTTTATGGCAATATTTCACTAGCTGGCAGCCAGTAATGATGAATTCTAGAAATAAAAATGGTTGATGGGTCAACCCAAACAATGGAAATTTTCAGTTGCTAAACCTGGAGTCTGTGTATGCATAATAAACGTATGTGTGCGAGTGTGCGATGTATATATGTGTATGTATGTGTGTAATTTTGCAATAAATAGTACAGTTTTCGAAGTACGAATTATTAACTGTGCTTCACATTTGTATATTTCTAAATGATTTGAAGAGGCTTTTTCTAACTTTCATCCATATATTGCAGAAACAAAAAAGAAGAGGAAAAAAAATGGGTAAAGAAAAAGAAATTGTAAATTAAAATTGTTTCTGACTGATTTAATTTCTAAAAGTCTGCTGGATGCATTTTCTTTCTCTCCGTTAAACGATTGGCCTGTCTGTGTATGTTGAGTATGTATGTATGTGTGTGTACATGTATGTGTGTGCAGCTGTCTTTGATATATGAAATAATCTACACTGTCTACCATTGGCAGTTACTTTTTGAACCAAAAAAAAAACAAAAAAAAAAAACATGGGCTTTGTGACTTAGAAATTTATGGATATCCACTTCCAGAATCATTACCCAAAGAATTACTGGATGCTTTTTGTTTTTCTCCATTTTGTTCATAGCTGCCTTAAACTCATCTCTCTGTAGCCTGTGACCACAGAGAAATGCATCTGATCAGTGGCACACTCACTCTCTCTCTCTCACATACATACATACATACACACTCTCTCTCTCTCTCTCTTCTACACATACATACACACTATCTTAGCTCTGCTGCTTTTAATAACATTTTTTTTTTTCCTTTTGTACTTCAAATTCTTCCAGATCATTATTTTATGATAGACCCACCCCACTTTAGATAAGATAAAGATGTTTTCTTTAATGCAATGCATTAAGATTATTATTAGATTCCTGCAATCAATATTCGATTTTATTTCTATTAAAAACTTTGTTTTAATTTAAAACTTGACAATTCATAATTTGTTCTTTTCTTTTCCCCAAGTTCCTCATTATTTATCCTCTCATGATTTCATATCAACAAAGAAATGCTTTATTCTTTAATTTCCATCTATTTATATACCACTGTTAGAGAAAAACTTTATGGAAGGCCAGAAATTCCTTTCCTTCCGTCCAAAATTTCTACTTATTACTTAGAATTTCCTAAGCTTTGCTTTGTCTGCACAGGCCTCCTTCTTAGGTTGCTTACAATACCTGCTTTTCTTAAGTGGTCACCCATTTAAGACTGAACAGGCTTATCACTGCTTAACCTTAGGTGATAAGGCATAAGTCATTTCCACTTATTAGTTTGTCACTTTTAAAATAATCTGTTAAAGGTCAGAGGAAGCTCTTTGCTCAACAGCCATCTAGCACATTATTTCTAAAGTCTAACCCCTCCTCATCGTGACAAGGCTGTGTAAACTTGGTAGTGTCAGAGCCATGCCGTCGTTCTTGGTAGGGTCACCCAAGGTGGACAGGTCTGGCACCCAGTGATATTAGAGTGAAAATCCAAAGGGCGTCTCCATCATCATCAGGAATCAACGGCTTTTGGCATACTTGTCACTGTGTCTGGAAAATCTGCAGCCAACAAGGGCATCTCCTCCTTCCCTTGACTGGATATGTATGCAGATTTAGGAACCACTAGTGAATTTCGTATTTCCTTGTTACTCCTTCCATGAATTCACCACAGGTGAATTTGTTGGTTAGAGCTGTCTCAACTGACCCGGTGAATGTCATAACAGTAACTGTAGTAGAAAAATAATCTAAAAAAATTCTTTTTAATTAAATTATTATAAAAAGAAAGAACAACCCATACTTACCAATAAGAAAGCAACTTCTTTATATGTGAGAAAGTTTTCTTCCAAGTCTGACTAGACGCTTATACTGCAACTAAATTGGTTGCTGGCATTGTCTTTTGTTTGCAGAAATAATATTCTTAAAATATATTTTGTTTCGACTATAAACTTAGAGTTTGAAATAGAAGTGGCTTTGTCCAGATTCTTTGGGAGGACATCATTTTGTAAATGAGCAATTTCATCTAATCAATTTCTTCAGTCTTAATCATTTCTGGTCAAATATTGTTTAGTGTGGTCAAACAGGAATATCACATTTATCAAAAAATCCGGGAGAAAATTATAAAATCCACCGATACCTTCAATAATTGTAGCACGTTTCTTTTTAAGAGTTTTAATCTTTACAAATACATTAAAAGTGGATTTTCTTAGATAGTTTGTAAATTTGTTTTGCTTTAAAATCTCTTTTAAAATTTTGGCTAGCCCAGTATTAATTAATTAATTATTAATGGTTGATTTATTAAACAATTATCTTCTTTTTTTTCTTCTTTTCTGAAATAGTATTTAAGTGTTATTTATTATTATGAATAGTTTTGATAGTTAAAATTAGTCTATTTTATACTGCTTATTTTTAGTATTAGAGAATTTAACATGAATAGTAAGAACTTCTTCTCCAAGAATTTCTGGAGATTCTTGTGTCCTAAATTTTAAAAAAAAATCATTCCTTGAAGTTAGTTTGTCAAAAGTAGAAGAATTCAAAATTCTTTTCAGTTGATAGAGATGTAGATAATTTTTATTTGAACATTTACATAATATCATTAAATAAATTCTTTTTTTCTTTTTTTTTTTCCACACTTCTTTTTCTCTTTTCTTGTTTTAAGCAGCTCCAGATTTTATTTAAAAAAAAAAAAAAATAATAAAGTAAATTCTGTAATAACCATTTTATTTAGAATTTATCAAATCAAAAGCTCCTGACCAGAAAAGTGATTATTATGAGACACTTCCATATTACAGCTGCCCACTACCTCCAGTCAATGTATACCTTATGAAAAAAAAAAAAAACAAAAAAAAAACCCACAAAAACAAAAAAAAAACAACAAAGAATACTTTTTTGTTGTGCCAAAAAATATTTAAAAAAACTGTATATGTATATATAATAAAAAAAAATAATTTCTAAAAATTGATTATCACTGTTAATTTTTTTTTTTTTTTTTTTTTTTAAGTCTCAGCATCAAACAGCACATATATATATTTTGGCTAACACATTTCTTATAGTCACACCAAACAATCCTCCAAAAATGTTCATTTCTTCGTTGTAAATGTCTTGAATTCAGGCCCAAGTCTGACAGAGACGTCCGGCAATGCCTAAAGTTGCAGAATGAGAAGCTTAAAATTATCGGGTGTACATTGTTTTTCAAGATTCTGAATGTTTGATTTGGGGACCAAAATGATAAACATTTTTTGTTGATGTTTCTGCTGTCATAAATGACATATTGTACATACGTATGTTCGCACGCTCTCACATTACACACATACATACAAACACACACACAACACACACCACACACATGATGTGTAAATTTTATGGTGCATGTATATCCAAGTTGTCACTATCAGATTGAGTGAGATATTGAAACTTAATATATATATATATATATAATATATATATGTATATATATATATATAATATGTATATATATATATATATATATATATACTATATATATATATATGTATATATACATATATATATATATACATATATATATATGTATATATACATATATATATATGATATATACATACATATATATGTATATATATATATATACATAAACATATATAATATATGTATGTACACACACACACACACACACACACACACACATTATATATATATATATATAATATATATATATATATAATTCATTGCAGTATTTCAGCTCTATTTTCTAAGTAGATTTAAAGTGACAAGTGCAATTGAAAAGTTAGATGGGTGGGGGTGGGCGCGATAATGGGCCCCAATCTAGATCCAGTTGCAACACTTCTGATGAAGAATGTTACATTATATTTCTGAATCTTTGTAAAAATAATTAATAAAAATTTTAAAAATAAACAAAAAAGAAAAAAAAAAAGAAAGAGACTTGGCAAACATTGTATCCAACTCTTGTCAGAGTTGACTGACTAATAAAAAAAAAAAAGAAAAAAAAAATTGAAAGTAATTTAGTATTGTATTTTATTTTTATTTATTTTTGTTTTGTGCCACTTGCAACACTGGATCATTTGATAGTTGCCCTCTTGTTAATTATGGTTGAATGATTCATTTGGCTAATAAGGACATTTAACATCCTGTTGAGAAATTTCCAAGTCCAGAACCCCAATCCTCTAACCATTTAACAAAAAAATGACTAAAAATGGCCTTTTCAATTTAAAGTAGCTGTTATTTCCCTAAAAATAAAGACTTCTAAAATATGTTTATTACATTTAACAAAGGCTATCATTTGGGTAGATTAGAAAAATGAATGTGACTTCCAGCCGGTGGAAAAATCGGCTGGTCTAGGATGTTAAGAGTTAAGGATTTATTTGCCATGCTCTTTTGAAAAAAAAAAAAAATGTAAACAGATCTTAGACATTGTGGCAAACCTAAACCAGATACAGTTAAATACATTAAACATCTTCAAATTGAATATGAAAAGGACATATGAAACTATTCTTGTTTTTAAATAAATTTTTTGTAAAACTCTATGTTAATAACTTTAATATATATTAAAATAAAACAAACTATATAAATCAGCAATACCAGACATGTATTTAATGTTGCATACTTAATTCTGAGTATATATAATCACAGGTTTTCTTATTCCTGTGTATTAATGATTTTGACTATAAATTAAATACTCGTTGATTAAAATTACTCAATCCTGAGCGGTATTGTAACATAAGCATAACATAGTTTTGGTTATAGGAAGACAACATTGAATCTTCCATTATATATAGATTTTCTGACATTTCTTCATAGATATTATATTTATTTAATTTTCATTCAACTTAATAAAACTAATACATTATTTGTCCATTCAATAGTTTTATCAAGCTTCATCTAATAAGTTCAGAGAAAAAATTTTTTAGTTAACATTCCAAAGTTTACCAAATCTAGGCATTTAACCAGGTGAAAAATGCAGTAAAGGAACCCAATTCCAACTTTTTAAAAAACCTTATTTTTCTGATTAGATTCATTGGGAACGAGAAAAGTTTGGTAAATGGGCAAGAGCTACTGAACTTTTTCTCATACCCCCAATGCATCGTAAAAATAAGGTCTAAAAAAGTTTGGGTATTTCCTATAAAAGCTAACATAAACAAAGGAACCACTCTTGACTGATAAATTATTATTTTCCCATTAAACTATACCTTACCCCGTCTTTTTTCCTAGTAGATCAATAAATAAATAATTTATCAGTCAAGAGTGGTTCCCTTTGTTTATGTTAGATCCTAGTAGATCAATAAATAAATAATTTATCAGTCAAGAGTGGTTCCCTTTGTTTATGTTAGATTCCTAGTTAGATCAATAAATAATTTATCAGTCAGAGTGGTTCCCCTTGTTATATGTTAGCATCCTAATGATAAATAAAATAATTCATCATCAAGAGTGGTTCCCCTTGTGTTTATGTTAGATCCTAGTAGATCAATAAATAAATAATTTATCAGTCAAGAGTGGTTCCCGTTTGTTTATGTTAGACTTATAGGAAATCACCAAAGTTTGGTTTCAGGTTATTCTTACCATGTTTAAAATTGGACTATCAAGAATATTTTTTGCACAGCTCCTCTTAAATATATAAGCAAAAGCTATAATTTGCCACGTTATAACAAAATAATCAATAGTTGTGTTCCTTAATTGTATGACTGTTATATCTTGCCACACCCTTGGTTAAAAAATGAGACCATCTAAATCATCTAAGATGAAATGCAAAATGTAAATCCTGTTATCTGATGTTGCTATCTGCCAAATTCTCATTTCTATTAGTGTCATCACTTCAGCTAAATAATGGACCATTCCATTTTTATTATAAAGAAAGGGAAGAAAAAGGACATGCTACACATGCATTCTATATTGCAGGCCTATTCATCATGTAGGTAAATCCAAAAACTGGAGGCCGACAATTCCAGTTGAGATTTCCACTAGTTCGCTTTTGTTGTCAGCTTGAAAGTTTTGATTTTAGACTTGGAAATAACTTTTACCCATTATTCAATTGAAGTAAGTAAAAATATAATTTATTTTATATCCTTCGAAAACTTAACTATATTATTTACACAAGCAAAAAAAAAAGAAGAAAAAAAAGCCCCTCGAGCGTGCTAAAAATAAATTTGGCTTGCTTTTTCATAAAAAAGAATGTGAACAGATCTTTGAAAATCTTTTTCTTTCTTTTTTTTATAATAGACATAAAAAAGTAGTTTCTGTCAAAAATTTAGATATGTTTTCTTTCTAATAAAACAGTCTAGACAGTAAATTTAAATATTTAAAGGTTTTCTTGGCGGCGGGGGTCAAAACCGTTATGTTTTAACTATCCCTGTCATAAAACTAAAATTTATGACATGATAATCAAAAACTGAGGGTTAATACAATATAACATTTAATGTAGAAGGACTTTGTAACTTATTTCTTGTTTGTAAATAATTTTCTTGTAAAACTCCGTTACATTACTAACATTAAATATAAATTGAAATAAAATGAACTATATATAATCAATTAATACAGGTGTGTATTTATTAGAACTTGTTTTAAAAACAATGCGGACCGTTTAATTTGCATACTTAATTTCTGAGTAATATAATACAAATTGTTCTTTATTCTATGTATTAATGATTTGACTATAATTAAATACTCATTATAAACTTACTAAAATTCTGAGGGTATTGTGATATATTAGCAGTGTCATATTTTCGAGTTACAGACAGAACACTAAAAATTCTACTGTAAAAAAAACAACAAAAAACTTTTTCGATCTTGAAATTCACTAAAAAATCTCTCTTTAGGAATACTTTTTGGTAAAAGTTATTCCAAGGTAAAAGCAAAATTTTCTTAAAACATTGTTTTAAAGCCACACAAAAGTGAATCTAATGAAAATTCTCACAACCGGAAGAAAATTGTGACCTCCAGTTTTGGATTACCTACCTGATAAATAGGTCAGCTCTATAGAATGTCAGAAACAACATTCATCCAAAAGGTTAATTTTGATTTTATTGGAAAGCTTAATATCTGAAAGATTTTAAAGAATTGTCTGAAATTGACTTTGGGGGGGGCGTGAATATCTAGATGGAAAAAAAAATTGCCAACTTATACTTTTATTTATTTATTTATTTTATTTTTTATTCATTTTTTTTTTTTTTTTTTTTTTTTTTCATTCATTTTGATGTAAAATGACTAGGAACACAGAAGATTTGTGCAGTTTATGAGAAGGTACGCAAATATGAACATGTGAAAATGGTTTTCATGTGAATAATGATCTCTCTCT
>CM042142.1:59909598-60050962 GCA_023376005.1 Doryteuthis pealeii | reverse complement strand
AAGGAGGGATGAGGTAGGGATTAGACGCCAACACTTATATCACAATTCCTATCAGTTTTTCTTAGCATTTTTCGAACCGGTGAACTGGATTTTCTGCCATAAATAGTAACTGAGGGGAGCCCATACTATAAATCATTTATTTTTACAAATGTTTTATGTTTTTTATTCATTCATCTTTCATTGGGGTTATATTTGTACGATATGTATCATCTTCCCCTCCTCAAAATATGTAAATATGGATTAGTATAGGATTGTCATAAGTGAATGGATGTTTTGGTATTTTTGTGTGAATGAGTTTTATAGTTAAAGGAAAATTGTTGATGAATCGGTCATGGAATGGGAATAGTTAAGTTAAAAAGATAGGATAGTGAAGACCAGTCTCTTACCCCACTCCCCCCTCCTTTAGGCTTGTGGCAAATTTATGTATATAAGTCTTTTATATCATAATAAATAATTATATACACATACTTCAACAGGTAATGCATAGTGTGCTTCAGTGCTAGAGTGAAAGGGAAAGAGAAGTGTTTTCTTTTTTCATTTCTTGGCCAACAATCAGAATTAACTGAAGTTTATCTTCTATTGAACTGAAGAACATTAATGAAACATTCAATGGAAATGAGGATGCTAAGAAAGTAGCTGAATTGCACATGAACAGTCACTTCTTTGATTTGGTAAAAAAAAGAGTTAGGTCACCAGGGGTTAATATTATTCCTCTCTGAAACCTCCACCCACCCCAATTTTTCATGGGTAATAACTAGTTGATAAAATAGTTCTTTTCCTTTTAGAAGTCTGTTGTGATGATGTTGTTACAAATTTTTTGGGCCATGCCTTTAGACTCCATTACAGAGCGCTTGTCCAGCAGAAATCCTTGGTAAAGAATCCTTTGTTGTTCCTTGGTGCCCTCAATATTGTAAGTCCTTTGTCAATGTTGCAAATGGATGTCTCTCATTCAGTGATATAAGTGTCAACGTAATCCATGCATTAAGGGCCTGTTGATTGCTAAGGTTGATGCCACATGACCTCGCTGTCTATAAATTTAAATGGTGTATTGTAGCACACCATAATATATGCAAAATATTCCAACAGATGTCACTCCATGTCTTCAACGAGTTGTGGACCTCTGGTGGCTGTTAATCCAATTCTGGACTTGGCGAGATGCGGTACAATTTTTGCTAGGGAAATTTCCCATCTGTATTTGGTGGTTCCATGATGACAAGAGATGTCGCCGCTCTGCAGCGCCTGTTGATCTCAATATGTGTGAGCCACTTAGCTCTTGTGCGGCATGCATCTTCAACCAACCTGTCTGTTGGAGGGCCAGATCTTCCAGGGCTTCAAGGTGTGATTGTTGCATTCTTCAGCATTGTCTTCATATGGTCTTTGACGCTTTTTGGGTCTCCTGTCCTCCGCGTGCATCTGTGAGTTCAATAATAGTAGTAGAGTCGCAGAATGGCTTATTACCGGTACAGCCAAACCAGCAAAAGGAGTGTAATCCCTTTTTGCTAGTGCTGACCAAGGAGATTGGTTTTGAGAGGTGAAGCGCCCACCTAGCCGTCAGCTCCAAGATGCTTTATCGCACGATCAGATTACCCAACTGTGCTACATATGTGCTGAGTTGGTGAGGACGTATCAAACTGGGACGTTGCAATTGCTTTTAATGGATGCTTACAACTGAGCTAAACTGGTCTGGGGTAATAACTAATTAGTAAAATAATGACAATATTTTATACTAAGAAACTCCTAACCTGTACCTGTGATGGCATTCACTCCAGGTTGGTTTGAGCTGGCCGCATCCAAAGAATTCATCATGGAAAGAGTAAGAAGGGAATAGGAAATTCACAAGCAGTCTCAATCCTCATGCATATCCTGGTCAGGGAAGGAGATGCCCTTGTCTGGCGGAGATTTTTCTAAATGCGAGTGAAATAAGAACATGAAATCTATTGATCCTGATAATGATGGAGTGCCTTTGTTTTCACCAGAGCCTGCCTTTAGCGCCGGGTTGTGGCCCTAATAAATAATGAGTTTTAAACAATCCGCCACCTGGGAGGCCCTACCAGAAATCTTGAGTTGATTGAGTAACTAATCGATTTGTGACATCCTGGTGACATAATTTTGGATTGTATTTTGTTTGGCATCTTTTTTGTCTGCTAAAGAGGCATGACGTAGTGCGCAATTTTTTTTTTTTTAACTTGCATCTGTGCAAGTGGATGACACTGGCAATTTTTTGAATGACAATCTCTGGTGCAGTGACTGCATACAAACTCGTGATGCTTGCTGGGTTGTTGTATTCTCTTCCTCCTTCTGGCTCTCTTTGCTGTGTGGCTTCTTTCCTCTCTTTTTCACTCCTTTCGGTGGCTCAAATTTTAACCAAGAGGCACAAGGCCGTTTTTCCTGCCCAACCTCCAATGTGTTGGTGTTGATATGGCATGTCTTCATATCTTTCTTGTAGATGTCTTTAAGCATTGAGTAGAGTTGAATAACTTAACTGGAATTGTGACATCAGTGTGATAGTTTGATTAGCAAGACAACTTATCTCCATTATAAATAAGATTCCATTAACAAAATCATTGAGGCTTTTCGTTGATTGTAGCCTTCAGCCTGAGAAATAAAAATTGTTTGGTTTTCCTAGAAAGGGGATACCAACCTTTTTTCACGGTGGGCTGGATAATTGATAAAAATAACGAGCATTGGCCACATTATTACTTATATTCAATATTTTGCTAGCCAGAACTGAAAACTCTGCAGATAAGATGTAAAACAAAATGGATGAGGGCATAAGATGACAAAAATAAATTTAACCCAACCATATTTATTTTCAAAACATTATCAAAAACACAAACAATTAGCAGACAATGTTTAGTGAGATTTTGAAACTGAAGTTTTGCCTTCCAAGATATCGTCAATGTTGGTTTGGAATTGGCTACCTCAATCAACAGAAATGCTTTCAAATGTTTTATTAGTCAATTTCCGTTTGATGGGTGGAATTTCCCATATTTCAAATCTTACAAAAGGCTTGCTTTTAACAAATAAATTCAAGTAGCCATCGGCGGGTCTGATAAAATGCTTCGAGTCTCCGGAGCTCGTTGTAGAAACTTTTAAACTTGTTCTCCAGTCACTCCTATTTTATTTAACTAATTATAATTTCAAAGTGAAGTACTCAATAATTAGCATTTAGAAACCTATAATGAACTAGAGTGAGAGTGAATGCAGAGAACATCTTTTTATAATGTGGTGTTTCTGTCTGTTAAACTGAACTACCATCACACCAACGTCACAATTCCCTTAATTATTTACATTAATAATTCTCATGGTTTATCAAAATAATCATTATTCAATCTTAATTAGCATTTACTTATTAACAATGTAATATTAGCTAGATAGATTTGCCGCAAAACAGCCCATGGAATTAAATGCATTTAAAATCCTGCAATGTGTCTTATATATCACTAAGATAATGTTTACATAGTATATAGTGTTAATAATTTGCGTATCGGTTTTCAAAAAACGTGTTTAAATATAATAATTACTTGGTGTTATTGATTTCTAATTATTACTTTTATTCTTAAACGTATTAAAAGCCAATCCCTATGTAAAAATTTATATTAAAATCAATTAGAAATAAACCTAAAAATAAGTGTAAATCTTTGGACCATATGACCTTTAGGCACCCCTTTTTGATCTCGATTAAGAAAGGACATGTTTTTCATTCACACCGTCAATATCCAGTTGTTTTAACAGAAAATTTTTTTTTTTAAATTATAAAACTAACCTCTAACCCTAACTCAACAAACAACCTGAATATTGACGGGTGTAAATGAAAAAATGTCCTTCTTAATCGAGATGCAAAAAAGGGTGCTAAAGGTAATATGGTCCTAATCTTTTAGTGTTTGTAATTTCATATAATTCTAATTCAATATGGTATTTATTATATTAAAGAATTAAATACTTTGTGCTTGGAGGCAACATTTTGCTAGTACGATTAGTATAATTAAATTGGATATTATATTCACTAAGGATCGATTGATTTTAACGGCATGTCATCCATTTAGGGTTATTTATGTCAAGAGGTTTTTGAGAATGCATTCATTGTACATTAATGTTTATATGTTTTGTGAATTGTTTTAAGGTTTTTTGCTCACAGTCTATTGAACACAGGGCCTTATGGTTAAGTCAAGTTGAAAGTACGCAAGTTCCAGCTAGATGAGCCTGTTTCAATACTTAGATGGGTGATCAATGTAAGCAAAGCAGGTACTGTAAGAAACTGAAAATGACTTGATTCAACATTAAAATGACTGAAAAGGGTTGAAAAACAACACAATCAACCCCAACCAACCAACGCAACCTATTTACTTGTGTTAGTATAACATTAGTTCTAAGACTAACCACAACAAGAAAGGAATTAATATTTCCTCTAATTCAAACAATTTATTGGCTAGACATAAACAACAAACAACAATATAAAGTCCTTCCTGTATATAAAGTTGAGTTAAGGGATTTACTGGCGCGTTGGAGAAAGATATCTTAGGGATGGTTTCCTTTGAGACCCCTGAATTCGTTGCCGTCGAGTACGCTGGTGGAATCCTGTCTGACCACTTTTTTGATATTGCGCCAAAATTCTGGGGCTTCACGTGATTGGTATATCCAAGCAAAAGAGCTTCTCCCTCACTTCACTCTATAATACAGAAATAACCATTTACTGACCCAACATATTGAACACAAATAAATTTCAAAAGATCTATTTGATTCTAATTGGGATATTTTGCTAAGAAGACATATGTATGAAGACTAATTGAAAAGACTCCGAGAAAATCGGACGACAGCCTTGGAAAGAACTCAGTGACTGTAGGGGAAGACCACCGGCGTGGAGTGAGGAAAGGGTTGGTAGCCCCAAGCCCATTGTGGCAGAATTCAGATAGGATTGTGATACAATACAACACTGCTTGTTCTGCGACTCCACTAGTGATACAGTATCAAATTGACAAAGTCTGGTGGTATCGTGAGATACTGCTGGGGTGCTCAGGGTTAGTGGTACATGATGCTTCCGGCCCCCCCGAACCCATACTTCTTGAACACCGAGTGCATCAATCTGATGAAGGCTTTGTTGGTTTGCAAATGCTACTGTGTAAATAGGCAGTCATTGTATAATATTACATCAGCCCTTTCAGATGAAGATTCAGCCTTTCGTATGTATTGACTAGTCTATTTGACGTTGTCCATGATCCCTCTTGTGGTCACACATGGTTGTAAAGTATGCACTTTTAATTGTCTTGTCCACAATCTGTTTACCAAAAATCTATATATTGATACTATATTTCTTTAACTGTACAACTGTTACAACACCCTTGGTTAAAATGATACAGTCAAATCATCCAGATGTAAATGCAAAAATGTAAATCCTGATTATTTGTGTTGCTTATCCATCCGAGATTATTTATTATGAGTGTTGTCACCTGAGCTAAATAATGGACTATTCCGTTTTTATTATAAACGAAAGGGAAGAAAAGGGACATGCTACACAGAAATATATAAGAAAGAAAGAGAGTGGGAAAGATAGAGAGAGAGGGTGAACAACCGGCAGAAGCGGATAATGCCTAATCTGTTTCAATTGAACATACATAAAAAAAGATGAAAAGAAGGAAGAAGAAAAAAAGAGTGAGAGAGAGTTAAATTAAGATTATATACCTTTTTACACTATGAACTATTTGGCAATAGCTCTTAGTAACATATCAAATGTTAATAAATTAAATTATCATACTGTGGTATATCCACACGGTACTGCTAGTCAAGACATTATCATACTTTTTACATGATTGACCTATTTGGAAAATAGGTCTTAAGTATAACATATCAAACATTTTAATAATTGAAAATTATCATACTGTGGTATATCACAGGTCCTGGTAGTCAAGACTATTATACTTTTATAACTATTTGGCAATAGCTCTTAATACTCATCATACTGTGGTATATCAACAGGTCCTGCTAGTAGAACATTGTCCACAAATTACACCTAGAATAAGTAGTATCTACTCGAGTCCCCATTTTGGTCAAAATGTGACACCAAAGTTCGTTTTAATGTGGGGTGCTACACAGATAACAGATAACGCAGAACACTTAGGAATAATTTCCAGTTATTATGTTTAAACATACACTGAAAATCACCAAATCAAATGAACTATATCTATTAGCAAGGATGTGACCAATCAATTTCTTAAGCAGAAGTTTAACAAGGTTTGAATTAGAGTTTTCCTACTCCGTTTTCCTAGACTGGTTGCCCCTAACCAAGGTTAGACGCTGTCCTTCTTCTATTTACCCATAGCTGGAGCGAGAGTAAAGTTGGATTCATACTTATCTCAAGGGTTATTAGCGCTATGTGTAAGATGCAGACAGTCCATCCAGGATTTGATTCTGGTTGATGAATCTATTTCGTTAAAATCTAACCATTACACATGTGGCGTTGATTAATCAAAGGATATAACTAATCTTGTACAATGATCGTCATGATCAAATTTGGATTTTTTTTAAAAGTTTGTTTATTTTAATATATTGGCCATCTCGTATGTTTGATTATTCCAAACAATGTGTGGAAGTATTGGGTATCAAACCCAAATAGCTTACCCACCTTTTGGAGCATTATTCAACATGAAATCTCTGACACAAACTTTGCAAAACCATTTTTCACATGTTCAATGATCATTTGCCAGTACCCTTCTCCATAAACTGCACAAATCTTCTGTGTAACAGTCAATTTAACCGTCAAAATATGAAAAAAAAAAAAAAAATAGAAAAAAAATTTTTTTTTAAAAATATATAAATAAAATAAAAGCATAAGTTGGCAACTTTTTTTTTCCATTTAAGATATTTAAAAAAACAACCCAAAAACTCATTTCACAAATTCTTTAAATCTTCGTATTACACGCTTTTTCCAATAAAATTCAAAATTAACACTTTTGGATGATGTTGTTCGCTGACATTCTATAGGCTACCTATTTGATCAGTTGTAGGTAAATCCAAAAACTGAGGTAACCATTTACTTCCGGTTTGAGAATTCATTAGTTTACTTTGTAGTTGCTTAAACAATTTTAAGAAAATTTTTGTTTTACACTTGGAATAACTTTTAACCAAAAAGATTCCTAAAGAAGATTCTTTAGTGAATTTCAAATCAAAAAGTTTGGGCTTTTTTTTCAGTAGAATTTAGTGTCTGTCTGTAACTGAATATGCACTGCTCTGTTACATATCTCTGCAGGAATTTCGTAAGTTTATCAATTAGTATTTAACTTATAGTCCAAATCATTATACAAATAGAATAAAGAACAATCCTGTATTATATATACTCAGAAATTAAGTTATGGCAACATTAAACAGTCACATTGTTTAAAAAAGTTTTAAATAAAATACACACCTGGTATTATTGATTTATATATAGTTTCATTTTAATTTCATATATATATTTAATGTTGTCTAATTAACGAGTTTATCAAGAAAATTAAATTACAAACAAGAAATAGGTTACAAAGTCCTTCTACATTAAAATGTTATTTGTATTAACCATCAGTTTTGATTATCGATGTCATAAATTTTTTTTTATGACAGGCAACTAGTTAACAATAACGGTTTTCTGCCCCCCCCCCTCCGCGCCCAATAAAAACTTTAAATATTAAATTTAACTGTTAGTAACTTGGTTTTATTAGAACAGAAAACTCATTTAATTTTACAGCAAAATACTTTTTTATGTCTATTATAAAAAAAAGAAAAAAAAAAGATTTCAAAGATCTGTTCACATTCGTTTTTATGAAAAAGCAAAGCCAACATTAATTGTATACCGCTCGGAGGGGCTTTTTTTTTTTTGCTTGTGTAATAATATAGTTACGTTCAAAGGATATGAAATAAGATATAGTCTTTTACTGTACTTTCACTGATAATGGTAAAAGTTATTCCAAGTCCTACATAAAAAACTTTCTTTAAATTTCTCAGCAAGCTGAACACATAAAGAGCAAACAGTGAAATCTCAAACTGGAATTGTCGGCCTCTCAGTTTTGGATTCACCTACATGATGAATAGGCCTGCAATATAGAATGCCATGTGTAGCAAATGTCCTTTTTCTTCCCTTTCCTTTATGATAAATGGAAATGGGTCCATTATTTAGGCTGAAGTGATGACACTAATAAGAAATGAGAATTTGGCAGATAAATCAACATCAGATACACCAGGATTTACATTTTTGCATTTCATGTTGGATATTTAGATGGTCTCATTTTTAACCAGAGGTTGTTGCAAGATGACTAACAGTCATACAATTAAGGAAAGCACAACTATTGATTATTTTTGTTATAATCGTGGCAAATTAGAGGCGTTTGTTGCTTATTATTTAGCAGGGCTGTGCAAAAATATTCTTGATAGTCCAAATTTTGAAACATGGTAGAATAGAACCTAAACCAAACTTTTGGTGATTTCCTATAAGTTCTAACATAAACAAAAGGGGACACTCTTGACTGTAAATTATTTATTTATGATCTACTAAGAAAAAAACAGGGTTAAGGGTTAGGGTTTAAGGGTTAGTTTAACGGAAAATAATCAGTCAAGAGTGGTTCCCCTTTTGTTACTTGTTAGCTTTATAGGAAATAACCCAAACTTTTTAGAAACCTTATTCTTATGATGCATTGGGGTATGAGAAAAGTTCAGTGGCTCTCGCCATTTTAACCAAAAACTTTTCTCGTCCCAATGGAAATCCTGCATCAGAAAAATAAGGTTTTTTAAAAAGTTTGAATTGGGTTACCTTTACTGTATTTTTTCACGCTAGTAAAAAATGCCTAGATTGTAACTTTGGAATGTTAAACTAAAATTTTTTCTCTGAACTTATTAGATGAAGCTTGATAAAGACTATTGAATGGACAACATAATGTATTTAGTTTTATTAAGTTTAATGAAAATTACAATAAATATAGATACTCTATGAAGAATGTCAGAAAAATCTGATATTATCGGGATCATAATGTCTGTCTTCCTATAACCAAAACTGATGTTCTTGCTTAATGTACAAATACCCTCAGGAATTGAGTAATTTTATCAACGAGTATTTAATTTATAGTGCAAATCATTAATACATAGAACTAAAGAACAAACCTGTATTATATAACTACTCAGAAATAACGTATGCAACATTAAATACATGTCTGGTATTGCTTGATTTATATAGTTGTTTTTATTTTATATATATTTAAAGTTATCTAACATAGAGTTTTACAAAGAATTATTTAAAACAAGAATAGATTTCATATGTCCTTTTTAATATTCATTTGAAGATGTTATGTATTTAAACTTTGTAATCTGGTTGTAGAGGTTTTGCACTGCTAGATCTGTTTCTTTTTTTTCAAAAGAGCATGGCAAATAAAATCCTTTACTTCTTAACATCCTAGACCACCGATTTTCCTCACCCGGCTGGAAGTCACATTCATTTTTCCTACATCTACCCAAATGATAGCTTTGTTTAAATGTAATAAACATATTTAGGAAGGTCTTTATTTTTAGGGAAATAACAGCTAACTTTAAATGAAGGTCCATTTTTTAGTCATTTGTTTGTTAAATGGAGAGGATTGGGGTTTGGACTTGGAAATTCTCAACAGGACGTTAAATGTCTTATTAGCCCAAATGAATCATTCAACCATAATTAACGAGGCAACTATCAAATGATCCAGTGGTTGCAAGTGGAACAAAAAACAAAAAAAAATAAAAAATAAAATAAAATAACAATACTAAAAAATTACTTTCATTTTTTTCTTTTTTTTTTTATTAGTCAGTCAACTCTGACAAGAAGTTGGATACAATGTTGCCAAGTCTCTTTTCCTTTTTTTTTTTTCTTTTTTTGTTTATGTTTTAAAATTTTTATTAATTATTTTTACAAAGATTCAGAAATATACATGTAACATTCTTCATCAGAAGTGATTGCAACTGGATCTAGATTGGCCCATTATCCCCCCACACCCACCCCATTCTAACTTTTCAAATTGCACTTGTCACTTTTAAATCTACTTAGAAAATAGAGCTGAATACTGCAATGAATTATATATAATATAATATATATATATATATATATATATATAATATGTTGTGTGTGTGTGTGTGTGTGTGGTTGTGTGTACAAACATATATATATATTGTGTGTGTATATATACATTATATATATATACACAATATATATGTGTATATATACATTATATATATATTATATTGTGTATATATACATTATTATATATATATATATATATATATATATATAATATATAGTTTCAATAATCTCACTCAATCTGATAGTGACAACTTGAGATATACTGCACACATAATATTTACACATCATGTGTGTGTGTGTGTGTGTTGTATGTATGTGTGTATGTGAGAGCGTGCGAACATACGTATTACAAATATGTCATTTATGACAGCAAAACATCAACCAAAAAATGTTTATCATTTTTGGTCCCCAATCAAAAACATTCAGAATCTTGAAAAAAATGTACACCCGATAATTTAAGCTTCTCATTCTGCCAACTTTAGGCATTGCCGGACGTCTCCTGTCAGACTTGGGCCTGAAATTCAAGACATTTACAACGAAGAAATGAACATTTTTGGAGGATTTTTGGTGTGACTATAAGAAATGTGTTAGCCAAAATATATATATGTGCTGTTTGATGCTGAGACTTAAAAAAAAAAAAAAAAAAAAAAAAAAAATTTAACAGTGATAATCAATTTTTAGAACAAAATTACTTTTTTTTATTATATATACATATACAGTTTTTTTTAAAATATTTTTTTGCACAACAAAAAAGTATTCTTTGTTGTTTTTTTTGTTTTTGTGGGTTTTTTTTTTTGTTTTTTTTTTTTTTCATAAAGTATACATTGACTGGAGGTAGTGGGCAGCTGTATATTGGAAGTGTCTCATAATAATCACTTCTGGTCAGGAGCTTTAGATTTGATAATTCTCAAATAAAATGGTTATTACAGAATTTACTTTATTATTTTTTTTTTTTTTAAATAAAATCTGGAGCTGCTTAAAACAAGAAAAGAAAAAGAAAGTGTGGAAAAAAAAAAAAAAAAAAAAAAAGAATTTATTTAATGATATTATGTAATGTTCAAATAAAAATTATCTACATCTCTATCACTGAAAAGAATTTTGAATTCTTCTACTTTTGACAAACTAACTTCAAGAATGATTTTTTTTTAATTTAGGACACAAGAATCTCCAGAAATTCTTGGAGAAGAAGTTCTTACTATTCATGTTAAATTCTCTAATACTAAAAATAAGCAGTATAAATAGACTAATTTTAACTATCAAAACTATTCATAATAATAAATAACACTTAAATTACTATTTCAGAAAAGAAGAAAAAAAAGAAGATAATTGTTTAATAAATCAACCATTAATAATTAATTAATTAATACTGGGCTAGCCAAATTTTAAAAGAGATTTTAAGCAAACATTTACAAACTATCTAAGAAAATCCACTTTTAATGTATTTGTAAAGATTAAAACTCTTAAAAAGAAACGTGCTACAATTATTGAAGGTATCGGTGGATTTTAATTTTCTCCCGGATTTTTGATAAATGTGATATTCCTGTTTGACCACACTAAACAATATTTGACCAGAAATGATTAAGACTGAAGAAATTGATTAGATGAAATTGCTCATTTACAAAATGATGTCCTCCCAAGAATCTGGACAAAGCCACTTCTATTTCAACTCTAAGTTTATAGTCGAAACAAAATATATTTTAAGAATATTATTTCTGCAAACAAAAGACAATGCCAGCAACCAATTTAGTTGCAGTATAAGCGTCTAGTCAGACTTGGAAGAAAATTTTCTTACCATATAAGAAGTTGCCTTTCTTATTGGTAAGTATGGGTTGTTCTTTCTTTTTAATAACTTTTAATTAAAAAGAATTTTTAGATTATTTTCTACTACAGTTACTGTTTGACATTCACCCTGGGTCAGTTGAGACAGCTCTAAACCAACGAATTCACCTGTGGTGAAATTCATAGAAGGAGTAACAAGGAAATACGAAATTCACTAGTGGTTCCTAAAATCTGCATACATATCCCAGTCACGGGAAGGAGGAGATGCCTTGTTGGCTGCAGATTTTCCAGACACAGTGACAAGTATGCCAAAGCCGTTGATTCCTGATAATGATGGAGACGCCCTTTGGATTTTCACTCTAATATCACTGGGTGCCAGACCTGTCCACCTTGGGTGACCCTACCAAGAACGACGGCATGGCTCTGAACACTACCAAGTTTACACAGCCTTGCCGCGATGAGGAGGGGTTAGACTTTAGAAATAATGTGCTAGATGGCCATTGAGAAAAGAGCTTCCTCTGACCTTTAACAGATTATTTTAAAAGTGACAAACTAATAAGTGGAAATGACTTATGCCTTATCACCTAAGGTTAAGCAGTGATAAGCTTGTTCAGTCTAAATGGGTGACCCACTTAAGAAAAGCAGGTATTGTAAGCAACCTAAGAAGGAGGCCTGTGCCAGACTAAAGCAAAGCTTAGGAAATTCTAAGTAATAAGTAGAAATTTTGGACGGAAGGAAAGGAATTTCTGGCCTTCCATAAAGTTTTTCTCTAAACAGTGTATAATAATAGATGGAAATTAAAGAAATAAAACATTTCTTTGTTGATATGAAATTATGAGAGGATAAATAATGAGGAACTTGGGGAAAAGAAAACAACAAATTATGAAATTGTCAAGTTTTAAATTAAAACAAAGTTTTTAATAGAAATAAAATCGAATATTGATTGCAGGAATCTAATAATATCTTAATGCATTGCATTAAAGAAAACATCTTTATCTTATCTAAAGTGGGGTGGGTCTATCATAAAATAATGATCTGGAAGAATTTGAAGTACAAAAGGAAAAAAAAAATGTTATTAAAAGCAGCAGAGCTAAGATAGTGTGTATGTATGTGTAGGAGAGAGAGAGAGAGTGTGTATGTATGTATGTGAGAGAGAGAGAGTGAGTGTGCCACTGATCAGATGCATTTCTCTGTGGTCACAGGCTACAGAGAGATGAGTTTAAGGCAGCTATGAACAAATGGAGAAAACAAAAAAGCATCCAGTAAATTCTTTGGGTAATGATTCCTGGAAGTGGATATCCATAAATTTCTAAGTCACAAAGCCATGTTTTTTTTTTTTTTTTTTGGTTCAAAAAGTAACTGCCCAATGGTAGACAGTGTAGATTATTTCATATATCCAAAGACAGCTGCACACACATACATGTACACACACACATACATACTCACACATACACAGACAGGCCAATCGTTTAACGGAGAGAAAGAAAATGCATCCAGCAGACTTTTAGAAATTAAAATCAGTCAGAAAACAATTTTAATTTACAATTTCTTTTTCTTTACCCCATTTTTTTTTTCTCTTCTTTTTTTGTTTCTGCAATATATGGATGAAAAGTTAGAAAAAAGCCTCTTCAAAATCATTTAGAAAATATACAAACTGTGAAGCACAGTTAATAATTCGTACTTCGAAAACTGTACTATTTATTGCAAAATTACACACATACATACACATATATAATCCGCACACTCGCACAATACGTTTATTATATACACAGACTCCAGGTTTAGCAACTGAAAAGTTTCCATTGTTTGGGTTGACCCATCAACCATTTTATTTCTAGAATTCATCATTACTGGCTGCCAGCTAGTGAAATATTGCATAAGCAACTCAAAATATCTCCCCACACATTATGTATGGAGAGGTGAGGGGGGTAATGATGGACAGAGAGAGAAAGAGAAGGAGGGGGGCGCAGAGTAAAAAAGTATGAGAGCCAAGACAACAAGAGAAAAGAGAGAGAGAGAGAGAGCTGAAAGGAGACATTTGGGCCTGTACATTTAGCTAAAGAAGCAATGTATATGCAAAAGAGAGTTCAATTATGTACAACTTTTTTCTTGTTTTTTTTTTTTTTGTTGTTTTTTTTTAAACATGCTTTAATCAAATTCAAAATAACAATTGAACTGACTGGCATCTTTGCTATATGGAAATATAAAAAAATAGGATAAATATGCCAAGTGGGAAAAACCTACATCAATTAACAGCTCCTGGGATTTTGAGGTTAGCATTTTTTTTTTTTGGCCTCTAAAATTTTAATGAGTTTTATTAGTACAAAAGCATACTTCATGTTTGGACCCAAACATTTAAATTGTTGGTGCCAATAATTCTATCACAGACAAATTCATCTTATGCGGTTCACTGCCAACTCAATATGGACTCCAAAATTTGGCATGAGGGAAAAAAAAAAAAAAGAAAAAGTAAAGAACTTTACATTATTTGGCAAAGGGCCTAAAACATTCATCCAACAATAATGTTCTTACCAATTATATGATTGGTATTAATAATAAGACTTAAATATTTTTTGTTAAAATAAAAGTTTTTTTCTCTTAAATTAGTTTTCATGAGGCAATTGATAATTTTTTTTTTAAACTCAGAAAAAAGGTAATGGCCCAATGCTGTAGAATTAAACTTAATTTGATGCAACTCAAAAACTAGAACACAAAATAAAGAATTTCAGTTTTCTAACAAAGATAGAAATGTAATATCATTACTTAGCATTATGGAAGGCCATTTTTTTTAATGGCTTTTTCTTTTAATATCACTCAAATAGCCAAATATATTTGTCAGATTTTAAAACTAATTAAAAACTAATAATTATTATTAAAAATCAATTTTTTTTAATTATTAACTATGAACAATTGGCTCAACAATTAAAAAATCTTTAGGCATTTTAAGATAGTTAATATATTTTTCTCTCTTTATTACTGCAGAATATTCAAAGCTAATTGTCATTGAAAAGACTAACAAAAAGGCCAACAGTAGTAATGTTAGTTAAGAGTCTCTTCAAAGTGATATATAATCAGATTTCATAAACGGAGGACACTTGGGAGGAATTAAAGTTTAGGTATCGGACATATATGCCGAAAAGAGGGTCCCTTAAGGAAAAATTGTGATACTGTAAAAAGTACCTGGTACCTATTACTCAAGTAGAATATCTATTATCTAGATGTAGATATACTATAAATAACTTATCTATATATCCAGATAATTTTATCTATTTTGTTATTGTTAAAAGAATTATTGTAGGTTAAATTACAAAAATACTAATAGTACCAATTACTCGTCTGGTTACCTCATTTTGGAAATGGTCCTACTTTAGAGGTAGCAGGTTATTTTTACAATATCACAGTTTTTTTCTTAAGGGGATGCCCCCATTTTCGGCATACATGTCCGGTACCTAAACTCTTACCCCCTTAGATAATTATCTAATAACAATTACTTTTTGAACCTTAACAGTAAGAAATGAAAACTGCTGATTACTGAAGGCATGACCAAACTTCCCCAGAAATAACAGATCTAATATTATTTACAGAGAGACTAATAGCTAAGTAGCATCTACACACACACACACACACACACACAACCACACACAAGGTATCAAGTAAAAATCAGTAAAGAAAACTTTTCTTCATTTACTCTTAAAAAATAAAATAAAGTAAATAAAACTGTAAGCATGACAGCACGTCTGAAATAAGATTGTGTGTGTGTGTGTGTGTGTGTGCACATGTGGAAGAGAGATTGAGAGAGAAAAAGAGAAGAATCAAAACAAACACAATGGAATGGTAAGGAGATTGTATCCACTTCCTCTCGATGTTAATATTTTAAGTGTTTAGATTTTAATTCCTCTCAGAAAGCCAAAGTAAAAAAAAAAAAACATTGAGTTTTCCGAATAATCGAGTCCAGACTGGTTTGGAAGCATACTGCATTAGGAGTCACTCATTGGCAGTAATTAAATATTTTTTATTATCATTTTTATCCTTTTTAAAAATTGTGATTGTCCAGCCATGAGTACTGGCACCTGTGAAAGGTTCATTTGATCCCTGCTTCCCCACCCGCTTTGGAACAGTATCAACGTTCTATACTGTCCCTTATATCTCCTCCTCCTCCTCCTCTTTTTTTTTTTCCGAGGAGTCTGCCAATAATTCTCCCAATCATCTAGTAGCAGGGGAGGGGTAGGTGGTGGGGTCTCTGTTTCAAAGGGGTGGAAACAATGCAATATGCTGACTATGACCAGTTTGTCATGGTCACAGTTGCAAAGGTCTTGCTATCTGTGGGTGCAACCTAACATTGTAGGTCCAAGCACCCAACGTAGTATTGCAATCAAACATCATTTGATGCGTCGGTACTGTAATATGAGGTCACCGCCTTGTTTCCAGATAAAATGTTTCACTGTCCTTAGGTCATGTTCGGATCAAGTACCTGCAATGTACAATTAGAAAGAAAAAACATTTTAGAAGTTGAAAATATCCAAAATCAATATAACGTAAATAAATGCTTTATTTGATTACTATCAAATATATAAAAATATAACCACTAAGTTGAAAACAAAAGAGAAGTGAATTTATTTATTTTTTTTTTTTTGGAGGGGTGTTTGCCATTCAGCCACCAGGATTCCATCCTTAAGCATCACGGTTCTGAGAGTGAGGTGTTGTTGTTGTTGGTTGGGTTATTTTATGCCAAATTTTTTAAAATTCAATTTCAAGTTGGGTATTCAATTTTTTTTTCAAACTCAATTTTTCGTTTATTAAAAACATATTTAATACTCATTTGTTGATCTATTTAACCCATAGATGGGACCCTAACAGGTACTACCACTCTAAGTCAGGGTGGACCTGGGAGTAATGGCAATAAAGGAGTACTTCACATTCTCCAGAGTTCCAGAATTAGAACTTCACCACTAGATGCAGTTTAACATCATACTCAGGGCACTAAGACCCTCAGCTACAGCCTTCTAGCACATATATGATCAAAAGGGTTGGGGCTTGCCCTAAGGGCAATAGAGCCAGGAGAATCATATAGGTGCAAGGGCTTGACGTGACCAGTCGATTGACCAGAGGAGGCCTCTCCAATTGACCGTCTAGCCTAAGTAAAGGTTAAAGTGGAATGTTGCATGCCATAGACCGCTCAGCCACCAGGATTCCATCCTTAAGCATCACGGTCACCACCCATGATCAACAGGCGGACCCATTAGGGATTATACACCTTTGCAGAGGTGCAATTGATGTATTCTACAGCCATGGCCCACAGGACTATGCTCAATTTTAATGACTGTCAACCCATCTAGGGTTATTTTATGTCTAAAAGTTCCGTTCCTTGTATATTTATATTTTTTGCACACAGTTATATGATACCAAGTATTCCCATCTACTAAAAATAATTTGCATAAAGCTGTATAGTTTCAAGTATTCCTATCTCATACTAATATGGTTTCAAGTAATTATTTCAATTTAATAATAGTTATTTGTTTGCAACCAATTATATGGTTTCAAGTAATTAATAATAATCCTTAGTAAACATTTATAGCTTCAAGTAATTATTCTTAATACAAAATAATTTACAGTTAAATGGCATTCAATATTCTTATTGAATACAAATCATTTTTAAACAGATCTATTTGACCTATACATGGGATTCTAACTGGGTTAGAATCGACATTGGTGTAATGGTAATGAAAGGGTACTACACTCCACAGACCTCTGCAAATGGAGCCTCGCCATTAGATGCAATTTAATGTCATACCAGGATGCCCCTTTTTAGGGATACAGACAGTGTATTCTAAGCCTCACTGACAGGGTAATGAGGAGTTGTATGATTTGTGAAAAAATTTTTTTTCAAATCTTAACTACTTTTAAAAATTTTTTTTCATGTATTATCTTCTGTATAATGTGTTGAATTTTTACTTTTTAGTGATTTGCTGATTAATTTAAATGTTGCTAGATTACCAATTCAAAACAGTTAAGTGTGTATATTAAAAAGAAAATCATTCTTAATAAACATGGTGTTGTTTTTAATGTTAATATAAGATTGTACTATTAAAAAAATGTAGTATTAACTAAAAATTACAAGTATAGGTAAAATTATTTTGGGAATTACAAAAATAAGCAGGAAATAATTTACAAAATAAAATATATTTGAAAATAAAGAAAAATACTAATCTATCTATACATATATAAAGGGCAGTTAGTGTGTATGTATATATATATAAAGATGAAACTATGAAAATAGAATAATTAATAACAAATAAATATAAACGGTTCCTGCTTTTTTGTGCAAAAACTATGAAGATATTTAAAAATCAAAATATACATAGAAATAGCATTGAAATTCTATTTAAAAATGTCCATTTGTAATCTCAAAAGTAAACAAATCAACACACCTGGGATCCCCCCTCATCCCAGTTGATGCTGGGGAACTGCTTTTCGAGTATAATAAAACTTAGCTAAAAATATTGATACCCATCAAGCAAAACTTTATAGATGAATACAAGTGAAGAATATTCAATTGATTTTATCAAAGGCAACTAATGTAGACAATTTTAATAACAATATTGTAACATACAAAATAAAATCATTTTCTAAAATTCTAAAATGTAACTTACAAAATGAACAAACAATGGAGAGAAAAATATTTAAATGAGGTCAATGTCTCTAAGGAAGTCAAAAGAAATAATAAATGAAGAGAAAGTAAGAATTCAAGATAGATAAAAATGAATTCTTAATTTCAAAAATCTTTCCTGATTCTAAACAGTTAAAAACAAAAAGAAGTTATTGAAAAAGATTCAGAAGGAAAAATTCCTTGAAATTATCAAAGTTATTAACTAAATAACCAACAGGGAAAATTTTATCCATGAATTTTAAATGAAACTAAAGATGATTATTTCAATTGATAGGAGTGATTATTCTGAATTTTATTAAGATTTTATCTCAATTTTATAAAAATCTTTTCTATCATTTCTTCTTATCATCATGAGATCCTACATTTTATAACATATATGGCCTTTTTACTCAATGTTTCATGGGAGGAAGAGAATTCTAAAACAATTTGATTAATGTATTTAAAATAAAATTTTTAAAAATCCAAGATGAAGAAGAGATTTCATTAAATTTTCCTTAGAAAATTTGAATTAATCTCCACTGAAAAGATTTTTGTATGATAGTGTTACTTACTTGGTCATTGCAGAGAATTTCTACTTTTTCTTCCGCTATGGAAGTAACATCTTCAGAATCCTTCTCACCATCACTCTTCTCATGATTACTATTGGCAGTCTGTGATCCAGCATCTGATCCTTGGCCCAATACCTTTTCATAGACATGCTCTATCACCTTGCGTACTTGAATCATATCACTTGCAGACAAGCGATCTCTGAAAGGAGATTTTAAGTTTATTTAGAAACAAATGAAAAATCAAATCAGACATTAATACCAAAACAAAAATACAATAAAATTCTTTAAAACAAATAACTTATACAGTGGAACCTATTAGAAAATTGAAAATAAGAAATAGTGTAAAGTGGATTTATGCATTCTTGACGATCAAACCTCACAACCTTCCTCTTTTCCAGGGTTAAAGAAGCTGTAAAATAGAGAATAAACACAAATGAAACAAATAATTTGTGCAAAAACAATATCAGACACTCATTCAAGATAGCGACTGACGCTAACTGATGCTTCTTGGGTAGATCTGACCAGCCATTCGTACGTCTCCAGTTTGCCTTGGCAGTCATTCACGTGACTTTGTTTTAATCAGCTTGACTTATTTGTTAAAAAACTGAGGCTTTTTTTTACTCAAATTTTTTCTTCAAACTTCAGAGGCATTTAAGAACAGAGGTTCCACTGTATATATACTTTGTATTATGGACTTGAATAAACTTAAAAACAAAAATGACAAATTGAAAATATACTAAAAATATGTCTCACTTTTTGGGTAATTTAATTCCATACTCGCATGTGGTTGAAGAAAGAATGGAATTTTGTTGAATTTTGGAGACACTCTCTGTAAATTTGTTATATGAATAAAAGGTATAAATAGTAAAATTTATTGTTGCATTTTCATTGTAAAATTGGAATGTAAGTAAAGTAGGTCAAGTGGCCTATTGTCAGTATATGCTGAACGGCCCTAGACCAGGGAGATTGTTTTTGTGTCTGAGGTGGGGCACCACAGCTACCATCACCTCCCCCACTTTGCCGCACAGATCCAATTTGTGTTACTCATGCACTGAGTTGGTGAGGGCCGGTATCAAATGTAGAGCCTTGTGGTACAGAGGGGGAGGTTCTACTGACTGAGTTAAACCAGCTTTTCTCAAACTATTGTTAATTTGTATAATTTTTTTTTGTTTAATTTCACCCAAATTTACAATTATTTCACATTGAAATGCTTCATTTGATTTTTACAAGTTTAGATGCAAGTTACCAACTGGTTAACTGCAGAACAAATATTTCCTAAGCATATAAAATTTAAGTAAGTTAATAAATCAAAATTCAATTTAATCATTTATAGATTGATTTAAATAATAATTATCAATAATTATATAGTGTCTATTAAAGTCTTGCAGCAGATTTAAAATGTAACAATAAATATGCCAGTCCTGTTAAATGCAATATTCAAAACACATAAAAAATAAAACTACAAGAGTTGAACTTTCATTTGATTATAAATAAATAAATACAGGGTGCTCATAAAGTCTTGTTGCAGCAGTTCTAAAATTGAAAACTTAATAATTCACATTGTACAAATGATAGAATCTTTGCAGGGACCTGTATTTATTTATTTATATAAGATATATAGTTATTTATCAAGAAATAGGATTACAAAAAAAAAAAAGGATTAAGTACTTAAAGAAAATAGCAGTGAGTAACACAGTTAAAAATTATGGGTTATTCCAAATCAATCAAAAATTCTGTATCTGTTTTGGATGTAATGAATAAACAATTATAAACAAATAAGAAAAAGGAACAAAATTTTTTTTAATAAACTTTCTTGTTTAGTTGCAATTTAATAATATTAACAAGCTAAGAATAATTAATTACATATTAATCTTACTTTAATACTTCAAAAATTAAAAAATAGTAATGTATCTATATAATAAAGTAAGATACATACTTCTCAGCTTTTATGCTAACTGGACAATAATAAAAAGTAAAAGTAAATTTGGCAGGGTGGCCTATTGTCGGTATCAGCTGAACAATGAGGGAGTCTATTCCCTTTTGCTAGACGAGGGAGATGGTCTTTGCTGAGTTGGAGCACCACAACTACCGTCAGTTCTCCACTTTACTGCAGAGATCAGATTACCATGGTTGTGCTACTCATGCACTGAGTTGGCAGGGACCGGTATCAAAGCAGGAACCTTGCATTTCCTAGGTGGGTGTTCTACTGACTGAGCTAAACCGGACCCTATTAAATAATACCTGAGTCATTTTACTTAAAAATTATAAAATAAAATAAAACTTATGTGTAGTCTTTGTTATCATAAACATCATCATCCATTAAATGTTCATGCAAATCGTTTGATATATAAATAAATGAAGCAAATTATTACACATCAACTCCCGGCAATGTGCATGCAATGCATTTCCATTGCACATTTAAAAAAATGTGCAGCTGTTGATGCACAGTGGTTAATAAGGACTTCAAAAGAACAGTGTGGTGTGTTTGGAGGAGACTCTGCTGCAAGCAAAAAAAGATAACCTATACTTACATTAACTGCAACTTCCACTACCCATGCAGGAATAGTTTCATTCAGTAACATCTGTTCAGTCTCACCACCTGCATCTCGACACAGCAACCGAAAATAATGTACGTCCACCAGCCTCACTTAAAAAAAAAAGAGAGAAAAAGATTTAACCAGAATGAAGATTATCAGCCAATTAGATTTTTGGTTCTTTTCTTTCGAAAGAAAGAGCAGATAAATTTCTATTAAACTGTAAATTACTGTTATGTTTTTTTCTACAGTCTGATTTAAAGAAATTTCCAGCTGGAGTTGCATATATATTTTATTATACTACAAGATATAAGCACTACTATTCAAAGAAATTCAATGTAAACAATTTAGATTTATCACCTGGGAAAAGTCAAAGATTTATTATGTAAACAGAGAAAACATACTGTATAAAAAGCTTTCATTGTACAATCATAGTACAAACTATGGTTGGTTGGTTGGGTTTTACAGCATGTCAAACCCATTGGCCTATTTTATGCTGAAGAGGGCACCTCACGTTGTGTAATGGTTAGCAAGCTAGATGTGCTGACCATTGTTAGTGAGTTCGATTCTTATTGGGCGCCCCATACTTCTGGCCTTGTGCCACATCTAAGCTAAGCTTAGTAAATTCCTATTTTATGCTGAATACATTTTGTTTTATTCATACTTGATGGGCACTCAATTTTTTTCTTTTTAAACTATTTTTTTCTATTTAACCCATAGATGGGATCCTAACAGGTATTACCTCTCCAGGTCAGAATGGACCTGGGAGTAATGTTGATGAAGGGATACTCCACATTCCCAGAGCTCCAGAATTGGAACTTCACCATCAGATAGATTTTAACATCATACCCAGGACATCAAGACCCTCAGCCACTGCCTTCTAGCACACATGATAAAAAGGTTTGGGGCCTGCCGTAATGGTAATAGGGTTGGGACAATCATATAGGTGCTAGAGCTTAGATGAAGCATTGCTAACTATTAATACTTGACTACAAATTATTCTTTCATCTTAATTTTTAGTTAATTTTAATCACAACTATTTAGAATATCAAACTGAATAGTTCCAATACAAAAACAACAAAAAACTGAGATGAAAAAAAAAAAAAAAAAAGAGGCAAAATTAATAATAGTCAATCTTAGTGATCTCAATAACAGTGATAACAATATGGAATCAGAAAAATCTCTACAACCTTGCGATTCCTAGGTGGATACTCTAATACTGTAATATATTAAATAATAATAAATTAAAATTTTTTGAGAATACTGTATATTGTGCTTTAAGATAAAAATATATCTCCAATGTTAAGTTAAAAATTGTAAATAAAAAATATATAAACAAATTGTCTGTTTAAACTTCTACAAATACATCATAAATATATTCATAATGAAAGCTGGAAAATGGTGAATATCCTTTTTTTTTCTTGGCTCTTACAAGTCTTTCTATTACTATCAACAAACAGAATTTTAAAAGAATGGCAACTACAAGAATAACTTTTTCAGCTGGAAATGGTAATAAAATTTGGTTTTGTTAAACTTTTTACATAGTAGCTATGGCTTCAGCAAGTTATTTAACCTTTAAAAATAATTCATTTAATTGACATCTTTAACATACTCAAATTGATAAAGAGAAATTTTCTTTAATAGTGCTCTTCATTATTACAGCAGAATATATTCAAACTCTATAAAATCATTAAAAAAAAAGTTGTTAGAATTGGAATTATGAAACTATTTTTCAAGTTAGTTACTTAGTTGGTTGGATTTTATGGCATGTCAACCCTTGTTAGGACATTTTGCTTTATTCATTCTTAATGGAAAGTTAATTTTCTAAACACATTTTTTAAACCTATTTTTTCTATTTAACCCATAGGATGGGACACTAACAGGTACTACTACTCCAGGTCAGAGTGGATCTGATCTGGGAGTAATGGTGATGAAGAAATACTCCACATTCCTCAGAGCTCCAGAATTGGAACTTCACCATCAGATAGAGTTTAACATTATACCCAGCACACCAAGACCCTCAGCCACTGCCTTTCTAGCACACATGATAAAAAGGGTTGGGGGTTGCCATAAGGGAAATAGTGTTGGGACAATCATATAAGTGCTAAGGCTTGACATGAGTAGCTGATTGATCGGAGGGGGCCTCTCTAACTGCCTGCCTAACCTAAGTAAGGCCCAAAATGAAGTGTTTGCATGTTATAGACTGCTCACAGCTACCAGGGTTCCATCCTTAAGCACCATGGTTTGCCACCCACGGCCAATAGGTAGCCTCATTGGGAGTCTTACCCCTATGCAGAGATGCAGTCAGTGTATTCTAAAGCCCTAGCCAACAGAGCTGAAAAAAAAACTTGTTGGAATTATGAAGTTATTTTTTCAAGTGTTAATTAAAAGGTGAATAACTAAAGTATCTTACCTAAATATTACAGGTGTATGTCCTGGTACACTGAAATAAGGTCCACTTCCTCTTCGCTCAACACATTCACCACTTCCATTCATTTCCATTTCTGAAAGAAGATAATTTAGTGATTAAAATTTACAAACAAAAATCATTTCACTTAAAAAAACAAAAGATTGGGTTGGTGCATAATTATTGAGCTATTTCTCAACAAATTTTATTCAATAAAAACAAAAACAATACCAATTTGTTTAATTTGTTTTATAAAAATAATCCTCTCTTTTCAGAATGCGTATTGAAAATCATATCCACATTTGTCATATTATGCTCTACCATTTTGAGAAAGGTTGAAATGCAGCACAGTCATTTCGCGATCTTAACAAACATTTTGGTGAAGGAACAATCAGCAAAAGCCAAGTTGAAAGATGGTTCAGGAAGTTCAAATTGGGTAATACAAACCTCGCAGATGAAAAAGGAAGAGTTCGTCCATCAAATTTCAAGGACCAGGTACTTTTGGCAGCCATGGAAGAAGACAAAAGCTTGGAAATAACAATGTTGTCCAAAGATTTCAATGTGAACCATTTGACCATCGTTCATCTCAAAAAGCTCAGAAAAGTATGGAAATTGGCTGGGTGGATCCAGCATAAACTCTAGAATAACAACAAAGCCAAATGTGTCTGGAATTTGTTTTTGTTGAATAAAATTTGTTGGGGGAAAAAAAAAAAAAAAAAAAAAGCCACAATAATTATGCACTAACCCAATAAAATGTATGTAAATTGATTAAATGTAGATAAAGTTGCTCATTAATATTCTCAACACCTTATTAACATTAGAGATGGAAACAATTTTATGTACCATGAATGTCAATAGATTTAATGAAAGAAAACAGCTTCACACTAAAAAAAATAATGGAGCAGATGATATTCCACAAAAACTATGATGGATGCAGACTACACAGATGATCTAGTGCTTTTTGTAAATACACTAGCTCAAGCTGAATCCCTGCTGTCTAGTCTGGAGCAGGCAGCAAGAGGCATTGGCCTCTATGTGAACTCAAATGAAACAGTTTATGTGTTTTAAACAAGATGGGGCCATCTCCATATTAAATGACAAACCTCTGAAATTAGTAGACAAGTTTAAATACCTTGGTAGCAATATCTCATCTACAGAAAAATGTCAATACCTGCATAGGTAAGGCATGGGACTGCTATTGACAGATTATATGTCATATGGAAATCTGATCTCACTGATAAAATAAAATGGGAATTCTTCCAAGCTTTAGCTGTGTTAATACTAGTGTATGGTTGCACCACTTGGACTTTAACAAAAGGCTTAGGGAAAAAGCTAGATGGGAACTGCACAAGGATACTGCATGCTGTTTTGAACAAATCATGGAAGCAGCACTGCACAAAACAGCAGCTATACAACCACTTACCTCCCATCTCACAAACTATCCAAGTAAGGTGAACAAAACCCAATGAGCACTGCTGGAGAAGAAGGGATGAATGCAAAAGCAACATTCTCCAGTGAATTCCGACACATGGACACACCAGTGTTTGCCAATCAGCAAAAATTTACATTTATCACTTATGTGCGGACACTGAATACTGTGTAGAGGAGGACCTGCTAAAAGCAATGGCCAATAGGGATTGATGGTGAGAGAGAGTTCAGGGAATCCATGTTATCAGCACGATTTGATAATGATGATGATTTTCTTTATATTTACTGTTTTATCGGTTCTTTTTTTCAGAAGAATAGTTTGGAAAAAAATTTAAACTTGTTAAAATTACAAGAGATTATTCAAAATAATAACAAACTAAAATTCGTCTGAATTTTTAAGATGAGGCTTGATAATTTGTATTATTTGGATTTTTCAGACTATTGTCCTCATCTTTATAGTTATATGCACAACGTTTCGGCTGATGTACACTCGAGTCTTCTTCAGGTGTTGCTTGTTGAACTCGGGAGCATTCATGTCATAATTGGAAGCCAACACTTACATTCATGGTGCAATGGATATAAGGGTTGAGTTGCAGGTTCAATCCTGGCCAAGGGCAATATTAACAGAATACTTAACATAGCTTGACAATTGTACCTGATCAGAGTTAATGGAATGAGAACAGTCTACCCACATGAATTGAATAAAGGGTTTGGTTCAAAGTTCCATGAAGGCTCTTGATTATGACAAGAAAGCTCCCAAGTTCGACAAGAAAAACCTGAAGAAGGCCAGAGGGCACATCAGCCAAAACGTGTATATAGCAATAAAGATGAGGACAATAGTCTGAAAAATCCAAATTAGACAAACTAAAATTCAATAAAAAATTTAAAAGAAAAAGTATTGTAAAAATCTTTATAAACAAGAACAGTAGTATTAGTAATAGGAGGATTGATGAATTACATAAACAATAAGATAACAAAGTGTTACTATAAGTTATGAGGCATGAAAGTTTATTTGTTGCAGATAATTCTTTTATGTATAAATCATAAAAGAACAAAAAGTTGATAATAAGATTAAAGTATTGATGCATAATACCCCCCCCCCCAAATTATTGGGTGATATAGGGGGGTAAAAAAAAAGTAACAAAACTCTACCTTGTCCATCATCAAAACGAGTTCGTGGCCAATATTCCAATAAAGCTTGTAATAGAATCACACCAATATTTACTGAAATAGAAAAAGATCAAAATCATTTAATAGCTGTGATGAAAACAAGATAGAATAGAAATTAGATTAAATCTATCAAATACATCATCTACAAAAGAAATTTTCTACTCTTTAAGTATATATAATATATATATATATATATATATTACATAAGCAAAATAAAATACTGCTGTATTTTCTTCTTTTAAAAAAAAAGCATAAAAAGTAAGTGGAAGCAATAGTTTGCTACAATTCGAATAAAACTGTAATACAGCCATAACTAACAAAAAAAAAAAAAAAAAAAAAAATCAAGTTACTATATCTTTTGATTAAATAGGGTAATTAGGATGTGCATGCTGGTATGCTGTGCTTTAATAGCAAATCTTGAAGAAAAAAAAAAAGGGGTGTGCACAACTGAGGTGTGATGGTTTGATTTATATGAGAAGTAAAATTAAAAGAACTTTTAAAATTTTTATTTTATCAACATATGGCAAAATAAAATCTACTCCAATTTAAAGTAATATAAATCGCTTGTATAAATATGTAATAATATCTAATATTGTATTAGTCTGTTAAGACTCCTAAAAGAGCTGATAAGATATTAGTTTGTTTTTACTAATAAAATCAAAATATCACAAAATTGTAAAACATTTACCAGATGTTGCTTATTTATTCCAATTGTTAGATACAATATAAATATTTGTCTGAAACAAAAGTTATTTTAGTAAATTGCAGATAAATTTTCTTTATGCATGCACACTATAGTTTAGTTCAAATTTCAGATCATGACTGGATATTATATCAGATCACAGATTGTCTATATTCTGCTTTGAAGTTCAAGGAGACATGAGGAAGACAAAAAGACAAGTTTCCAAGATGAATAATAGCAAGATAATCCCTTATGAATTTGATAACAGAAAATATGAATTTATGGAAAGGAAACCATAAGAGATGCCATTTTGATGAAGGATTAAAGAAATTGGGAGATATTAACAATTTTATAAATGATGGGATATGAAGGGGATAAAACTGTGCAAGATATGTTTGTAAATAGAAATGTCTAACAAAGAGAAGAATTGTAGGATAGAGATAAGATCAAAGTGAAATAGTAGAAAGAAGTAAATTAGTCATTCTGTCTAATCTAGATGAACAACTGCTGCAACAATTTGATTTAGATATAAAAGCAATTTAGCTGGACAGCGAGGGAGTCTATCCCCTTTGCACTAGCGCTAGACCAGGGAGAGTGTTTTTTGCTGAGGTGGAGTGCCACACCTACCGTCAGCTCTCCATTTTACCGCATGGATCAGATTACCCAATCTGTGCTTCCCATAATGCTGAGTTGGCAGAGACCAGTATTGAACTCATAACCTAAGGCGGGTGCTCTACCGACTGAGCTAAACCGAGCCCAAAGTAATATTTCTGAAGATAAGTTGAAGCCAAGGACAGAAACAATGAGAATAAGAACCCACTATGAGGAAAAGTGATTGCTTAGTCAGGTATGCAAGGTTAGAATTATTGAAGGACTTAAACATTATATATGGTCAGTTTAAAAAAAAATATATCATGAGGAATGAGACTATAATATCTTACAAGGTAACTTTATTAAAATGTTTACCTTGTAAACAGCTAAATCATTAATTTCTTTGCTTAAAATGTAAACTTATTCAAGATGGATTGAATTATTTATCATATGCATATACAGTGTGATTGAAAAGTAAATCCCTATCCCTATTTTAAACTATTCTTAATTTTTTTATATGCAGTTACATTTTTCTCAATTCTTTAATGTATGTTCCTTAATATATGGCAATTAAATCTGTGTTGTTTTTTCTTTTCAGATTGATTTTGTTTCAAAATTTGAAGCCCTATAAAAATGTCTGGGTGTTTAACTGTAAAACAGCATGGCGAGCTAGATGCTGCAGGTGAATGCTGGTGCCCACATAGAATTTTAAATAAAACTCCATATTATGAGTTGTTCTCATATTCATTTTTTCTGAAAATGATGATTCAGAAATAAATTATAAGATTTTAAAAATAAGGAGTTACCGTACAATCACCTTGTATATAAAATTTATAAGTTCAAATCAAATGTAATAAATACATAGATCCAGAATCATCCAAGTATTTACATAACTCTTATATTAAATGTTGAGAGTGTCTAATTGAGATGAAGGATTAATCATTTCATATTTCACAATAACATTAATTCTTGAAATTAAGTCAAAGAATTTTGATAAACAAACAAATGTACAACTGTTAGGATTCCAACTTGTACCCATTATGATCATCAAGGTATCTTGAAACTAGTTAAAAGAATTATTGTTATTAACAATAGATTGGAAGATAACAAGTATGTATTTACTCAAACCTTCTATCATGGGCAGGATGTGACACAAGGTTAATTTCTAAACAAAATAAAACTGGTTTCCCTTCTCCTAATCTGGTTGCCTTATCAAAGCTAGAGAACCCAGTCAGCCCTACTGTTTACCCATAGCTGGGGGAAGGAGGAAAAGAGATGGATTTGTGTCTTTCCCAAGGGCATTAGTATGAAGTGAAATATCACTTGACAAATCAAATAAGAATAAGTAATTTATGGTATTATCATCTGAAATTTAAAAACAAGAAGAAAACTGATATTTTTTTAATAAGAAATCAAAAAATTAGTCATTCAACCATGACTAAAGTAGAAACCAATGATGCATCATGTTATAAGAATATTCACAGACATCTTAACGATTAAAACAAATGTGTTTATATTTTAAAACATTTTCAAATATATAAAAACATTTTTTTCTCTCTTGATGCAACCAAATTCAATCTTATTAGCAAACAAAGAAAGTATCAACATTTAAAAATGGCAGACTTGCCAAGCCCATCATAGCACTGAAAGAAGAAATATTTATAGTTACTACATTATTTCATATTTACTTAGCTTAGTTTAGTCTAACACAAGGAAGAAGATGTGGAGTTATTACACTGATTTCCCAAATGAGGAAAGCCTGCACACACCTTGCATTTAAAGAACTTGAATTTACCTAGGCTTGAAAACCAACTACAAACAACAGTAGAAAATAGGCAACTCAGTTATGAGGTAAACCATAAAAAAGATAATGCATTAGTAATATTGTTCATACCTATAGAAGCCCAATTACTGTTGAATTGGCAGACAAAGATAGCAAGCAAGCTGTAACTGAATACAGTTCCTGCATTGCCACAAGCGTAGTACGGAATGGTGGTTTATTTATCTAAGCACCATAACCACACTAGTCAACAGCCAATCAGGACTCAAGGAATGGTATCACTTAGATGCAAATATGGAATATTCCTGAGTGCTATATATACCAACTGGTTCATGTACAAATTCACTGAGACTTAGCTGGTTGGTTCAACAATACCAATCCTATTTTGATTTCTCTATACAAAATTCATCTGATGGGCTATGTGAATTATCTTGAATTGCCTATGCAATGAAAGTAATATACAGCTGTATCATAAAATTAACAATATATGGTGTAGTCATTAAAATATGCAATATTGCTTTTAAACAAGGATTAGATTTTTAAAGTCTTGTATAATAAAATATATTCCATTAAGAAAACTAAAGTGGAAAAAAAATAATTGATTTTGAATGGATTACACACTGAAAAGTAAGAAAAGGGGAAAAAAGTTAATAAAAAAATGAATACATAGAATAAAGTAAAAACCCTGAAATTCAAATTTTGTAACTTAGATAAAATCTTCTATTTTTGTTGAGATTCTGTAGTTGATGTTTAACTTGTAAATTAAGTTACACAATAATAAAAAAGAGAAGATCCTCTATGACTTTGTATTTTAAAAAAAAAATCTTTTTCTCCCAAGATAGTTTTTCAAAAGTGGTATTTATTTTCAAAGATTTTTTATGCGTATATTGCCGAATCTTCAATGAGAAGAATGTTTAATTTAATTTAGAGATTTGCAGATGAAAATATTGAAAATATAAACTTTGTTTTTCACTTTAGAACATTTATCATCTTGTAAACAGAATAAAAAAACTTTTAGTAGCTATTGTCACTTTAATCCCTCATAAAAAAATAATCCTTTTCTTGTAAAGAAACTATTTTCACATAAGTATCCTCAATCTAGATGGTTCCTATTTTGACATTTTTCAATTTCATATCTTTTTAAATTCTAACTACCAAAACAAAGTTCAACTCCATTTTCACAACACATAAAATATGAGGTGCTATCCAAAATTTGGTGGAATTTTAACAAAGCATGTGAACCAAACATGAGTGCAGATTTCTGCCAGTACCGTTTGTGAGCTGGCGTGCAAATAGGCAAGGAGATTAATTTGAAGTGGGTAGTGGAAACTAAGTGGAAGAAAAAGTTAGTTTTTTTGGTGCCGTTATAGTATGTGGCCTACCTTTTTGATTCTGTTATATATGGCCTACCCTGTGTGAATGTGTCCTACCTCAGTAAGAGTATATTTATAGATTTAAGTAGTAGGCTATTTATTGAAAATAATTATTTTTCCACATATATTTAATTTCAACAAATGCAGTTCAGTCATAAGCTGTATATAGTAATTAAGAATTTTTAAAATTTATCCATAATTTACATGAATCAGAGATTTATTTAATTCTAAAATATTCTAAAATTCTGAAATAGGGTTAGGGGTAGCAGTTATTATTATAACCTTATAATATGCTTTTTATGGTAGGCCACATACTATAAGAGAGACATGATTTTGTAGGTCACATACAATAATGGTACCATCTTTTTTTAATGGACAATTTGTTTGAACTTTTGGTATATATATATATATATATATATATATATATATATATATATTATCAGTTCATTTTCAAATAAATAAATTTAACTGATTACATTTGTGATCCTGTGAAAACCACATCTTATTATAATGGAGATTGTCTGTCTTTCTGTCTGTAACTGAAACTATGTCACCACTAACATCACAATTCCCTTAGTTATTTGTTATATTCTCAATGGTTATTAAATAATCATTATTTTATCTTAATTAGCATTTTATTTATTAACAAGGTTTCTATTAAGGTCAAGCCACAAAACAGTCCATATCATTAACATGCTTAAAATCCTGCGATGTGTGTTATATTATAAATAAATAAATGATTACATAGTATATGGTGTGAATAATTTGCATACTGGTTTTAAGAAAACCATGTTAAATAAATAATTACTTGGCTTTATTGATTTCTAATATTATTGTTTTATTCTCAAACGTATTAAAAGCAACCATAAGTATAATTTTATATTGAAATCAATTAGAATAAAGCCAAAAAAAGTAATCTTTTTTGTGCTCGTATTTAATTTCATTAGCCTTTCTAATTCAATATGATATTTAATTTATACTAAAACTTAAATACTTGTGTCCAGAGAGTGCATATTTTTGCTTGTTCTCTGAATATTTCAATATTACCCTCAAAAAACTAAGGAATACATTATAAGATACTACCATAATACCATATCATTTTGAATCTAGATTGTACAATTGGGAAGATTTATCAGGGTAAAACTTTTATTCATTTTTAATTGTCAATTTTTTTTTCTTGACATCAACAGATTAAAAAAAAAAGAAAGAAAGTAGACATAAGATCCAAATGAGCCAATGTTTGACAAGTAGTTTTATGGTACAAATTAAACTGAGTTATGCATATAAAAAAAAAAAAAAAATTTGAAAAAAAAAAAAAAAAAAAAAAAAAAGAAAAAAAAGAAGAATATGGTTATATGGCACCAGATGCTGTACTATGTTCAAGATGCTTAAAATAATAGAGGGGACAAAAATTGCTGTACAACAAAGCATTAAAAAGAGAAAACAAATAAATTTCAGCTGTGCACCAACAAAACTTAACAATGAACACTAAAATAATCACTTACACAGTACAAAAAGATATAAGTTAGCAGTAAGTTTACAGTCTTAGAAAAACAAAACTCTAACCCATACCATTTATTAAAAGCAACATTATGTTTTTATTGTTTTTTTTTTTTAATTTTATCATCTTCCAAGGATCTAACTAATTTTACAAGGATCTTTACTAACTAAGATCACCAAGGAAAAAAAAAACTTTAAAAAACCCCAAAAACAAAGAAAAATTGGCAAATCTCAGCTGGACTGCAAAGGAGTCTATCCCCTTTTCACCAGCACTAGACCAGGGATTTTTTTTTTTTTTTTTTTTTGCTGGGGTGGAGCACGACACCCACCGTCAGCTCCCCACTTTACTGCACAGATCAGATTGCCCAATCTGAGCTACTCATTTGCTGAGTTGGCAGGGACCAGTATCAAACTTTGCGATTCCTAGGCGGGTGCTCTACTGACTAAGCTAAACCGGACCCTTAAAAAAAAAAAAAAAAAAAAAAAATTCTAAATTTGCAATTCAGATGTTTTTTTTCTTCACTGCATACATTTTGATAGAGGAAGAGAAAAAGAGAGAAAGAAAATATTACATCATAAATATGTCCAGAAAAACTTGCCAACAAAAAGTGATTAAGAAAAAATAAAGACCCTTGGAGCCAACTGTTGATAATAATTGTTAGAAGAAAGCTGCATATAGACTTAGAAAAAAAAATCAATATTCTTTCTTTGATCTTCATATATTAATTATATTATACTATCATCATAAAGTAAAATAGATAAAAGAAAAAATAGGTCAGGTATTTTATTAAATTTCTTACGAAGAATATGCAATAAAACTGAATTAAGAAAACTGTGATTGATTCTTTTAAAATGTAATGCACACATTTGCAAACTGGTTGAATAAAGATTAGTAGGATAAAACAAACAAAAATCGAAGTTTATCATCATCATCATCATCAATATAAACAAAACAAAGTAAAATGTTTATGACATTTTCTTCTTAAACATGCTTATTCTATTTCAAGTTTTTCTTGTTGGTAATTTAAAAAAAAGTGGGTGAAAGAATTGTTTTAACAAGTCCTAAAGGTTTAACATCCCTTTGTCTAAATACATTTTTTTGTTCTTGAAATTTTATATAAACTTTTCTTTTTCTTTCATCAAGCTGTTGAAAACAGTTCTATTGCAGCATCTATCAATCTATTTGATCCAAATAATGTTAGTATTTCTTTGTAGATTCTTTTGCTAACATCACAAACAACTCAATTCAAGTGATGAAGCAAAGACAAGAACAACCTCTGCTACATTACAAGAATATATTTTGATTTTTTTCACATCTCATTCTCTTATAGAATGAGATGTGAAAAAAATCAAAATATATTCTGGTGATGTAGCAGAGGTTGTAAATTTAAAGGTATTTTTATAGAAACCAAAAAGAATTTTAAGAAAAATTACTTCGTTAAAACAAAACTAATGAAGCCTATTGTAAAAATAACCGGTGAAAATGTCCTCATGTTTTACACAAACACACATATATATATATTTTGGTTGAACAGCAAATATATTTTTTGTCTACAAATTCTGTTCTCAATCCTTTCAAGTTGCTGAATGGATGATACAATATCCGGCTGGAATTGGCTGATGAATTTGCCAAAACTTATTTGTTCCCAAGTACTTTCAGTCCCTTCAAGGGTCAGTGGAGACTATATTTCTTTGAATTAATGTTTTTAACATATTTTTTTGCAATTCCCCTGATGATGGCCTGTGAAGGGGCTGAAAGTACTTGGGAACAAATAAGCTATGGCAAATTCATCAGTCAATTGCAGCTGGATATTGTATCCTCCATTCGGTAACTTCAAAGGATTGAGAACAGGATTTCTGTACTGTTCAACCTAATATGTCTGAATGAAGAAATGATACCCAATTATATATATATATATATATATATATATATATATATATATATAGATAGATAGATAGATAGATAGATAGATAGAGAGAGAGAGAGAGAGAGAGAGAGAGAGAGAGAGAAAAGGATAAAAAAAAAAAAAATTTTCATCCATCACTCTTATAATTTTTAAATAGACTTCATCAGCTTTGATCTAAAAAGGTTATTTTTCTAAAAATTCTATTTTGTTTTTATAAAGATACCTTTAAATGTACTTAGAAGAGAATGAGGTGTGAAAAAAAAAGTATCTAGTAGAAATGTCTCTTCTTAGTCAACTCAATGATTCTTATTTAATAAGAATTTTCACATTCATTTAAAAAAAATAAAATTATGACAACTGCATTGTTTCATTTGCATCTAATCTGTTCTTTAGTGATCTTCATAAATAGGCAATTATTTTGTTGATAGCTTAAATAATTAAATTGTTTAGTTATTCAAATGAAGATATTTTCTGTCTTGAAACTGGTAATGACCTTGGCCTTTTTGATGATATAAGGTAAGTTAGCCGGAGCGGCCAAGTGTCAGTATCAGCCAGACATAAAGAAAGTCTATCCCCTTTTCACTAGTGCTAAGGTGTTGCTGAGGTGGAGCATCACACCTACCGTCAGATCCCAACTTTACTGCACAAATCAGATTTCCCAATTTGTGCTACTCATGCACTGAGTAGGCGAAGGCCAGTATCAATTTACAATTCCTAGGTGGGTGCTCTACTGACTGAGCTAAACCGGCTACTTATATTGGCACTATAAACCAACAAACTTTGAAGCAAAAAGAGATTTTTAAAATTTCAATTTGGAGATTTTGTTTCTTGTCCTAAAATAAATTAAGAACAAACTTTATTTAAAACTTTTATAACATTTATTATATTTTCCAACTTCATTGTGGGGGAAAAAATGCCCCCCCTCCCAAAAAAAAATTAAATTATTAGAATATCTGGCTGAAAGTTAAAAAAATTATCAAATGTTAACTTTAGTTTACTCACACAATTTTCTTTATGGTTAAAGTACTTGCAATGGGAATAAAACTAGGATTTTCCAACTACAGAAACTTTGATTTGTCAAAACTATACACATTTCATAGAAAGAATACCAAGTGGTTTACCAGTGCTTAATCACAGTAATACTAGTGAACCAAAAGGCATGTACCTCAATTTTGGAGCCCATAAAAACAGCTTTAAACAATATTCAGTTCAATCCTGCAAATGTCCAAACGAAGGGTTCAGGGTTCAACAGGTTATATAAGCATTTATTTACTTACCTTGTACTTAACTACTGCCATTATTTTGAGATTTATTACTCACTGAATATCAAAAATCTTCACCCTGAATTATTATTTTTCATTTATTTATTTATTATTTATTTATTTTTGATTAAATTGCAAAAAATAAAAACCTCATCTGAAGTTGTTTCCATTTCCTAACCCATGAAACCAATTAAAAACATTAATCATAACTGAAACAAAAAGAAAAATATTCTTTTATTTATTTATCTATTTTTTTAATCATTTTCTTAGGAATACATATTTTTAGAAATAATCTAAAAAAATAGTTTTGTTAGTCAATGAGGTTCAATTTAACAGTGAAAAAGTTTTTGTTTTAAGTTTAAAAAAAAAGAATCAATTCCTAGTACAAGAGGTACCATTATAATCTATGATATAATAATGCTAAACAAGTTTCTAATATTGTGTTGATAGTCTGAAAATATTTTGCTTATTATTGGCTTTTGTTCTCATCAAAAACAAAATTCAGAACTCTTATAATTCTTTTTGTTTAAAAGAAATTACATAAACCATCACCATTCTCACTCGTATTTAATAAAAACTTTCATTGACTATGTGGGAAAAAAATCAGCTTAGTTTGTGTGCATATGAACATTGTGCTGCAATTCCTCTTAGTCTTTTTAGGCAGACAATGCTGAATAATCCAGGTTAAAAATGCAGTAAGTACAACCCAAAGCCAATGTTTTGCAGACCTTACTTTTTTGATGCAGGTATTATTGGGGGAGTGAGAAAACTTTTGGTAAACATGCTAGGCATTGGAACACTTACAAAAACTTTTAACCTGGACTATGAAAACCTTCTGTTAGTTATAGATAATTTACTGAACTATACTAAATTTGATTCAAAGTCATATTCAGTGTGAAACATACTTAGAGTAAATAGTTTGATACTAGTACATTAAACATTGCACTACAACAGTTGCTCCTCTAGCTTTTAAATATATCCTCCTCCTTTTTATATTAACTGTCAAGAAAAATGTTGATATTTCAGACTGTTGTCCTCATCTTTATTCTGCATAAACACAATGTTCAAGCCACGGTAAGCTCAGGTTATGTTTAGGTGTTATTCTTTTAATTACCTTAAAATAAGTCATCTTCAGACAATTACCCAAAATTCAAACATGGTTCCAGAGCTGAAATTGTTACCACAAGTAGTTCAAAGGGGCTCAAAGCAGCATAAATGCCACCAGATTTATTGACAGAAATGTGATTAGATATAGAAAAAGTAAACTGGAATAAAATTACTTATTCTAAAACAGAAATTTCAAAAACACCTAAACAGAGCCTGAGGTTACAGTGGCCCGAACATTGTGTTTATACACAATAAAAATGAGGACAACAGTCTGAAATATGAAAATTATTCATATCAAGCCTTATCTCATAAATACAGACATGTCAAGAAAAACTTTAAAATAAAAGATAATAATACTTTAAATTTATTAGAAACAGATACTATAATTAAAATTTAAATCAACTACAGTAAAATTAGTGTTCTTGAAATCACATGAACTATTTTAGATAAGATTAAATAAGGTACAAATCACTCATCCCAAGTGACTTTAAATGCTAGAGACAATAAGTATTTTCACATTCCACCAATCATGTTAGTTGAACTATAATCTTGAATATGTTAGATGTGAGAGTGAAGTGCATGAATGTTTTGGTTTGCTCTTATGACTTATGTATGCGTGTGTATGTTGCAATAAGCTTTTAATATTTCCTTCCTCTGACTGGTTTTGATGCAATAGAAATTGATAACAAACATAACACAATACAAAGCTGGCAGACACAAGCAAAAAAGCTTAACTAAAATCTAAAATAAATAAATAAATGAAAAGGAAAAAAACACAGTCAGGGAATGGAATAAGAGTTTGGTTGTTTTTTTTTTCTTTGCATGGTTTTTGTTTTTGTTAGGGTAGGATTAGTCAAATCATACGGTTATTTTAAATATGAACTTGAATATCAAGTCATACTTCTAACATGCCCAAGGAAAAAGTTTGAGGAAATGGGAAGAGCAAATGTGAATGGGATAAGCAAGAAACTGATCTTTTTCCAAAAGCATTTCAAATAAAAGACTCCAGATATCTTTCAGCAGGGGTTCTTAACCTGGGATCCATGGACCCCGCTTGGAGCTGAATTTCCTAGTATCTATAAACAGTGCAATGTTTTAAAACTTGCTTTTGGAGTAAATTATTTGGAAACCAACAAATATTTTAAAAATAAAATCTGGAATCAGGCCAACAAAGAAAGGGGATTTGTTGGGCATGGATTCACCGCTTACGTGTTTTGTAAATAGTTCAATAAATTGAAAAAAAAAAAAAACTCCAGGCATTATATATATATATATATATATATATATATATATTCATTCAGCTGTTATGTGTTCTTTTCAATATATATATTATATCATATAGTTTGAGAAAAATCCATAAATAATCTATTAATTCTTAAAATCATCTGTATAGTTATACTCTTCTCTAGAAAGATAGTGGGGTCCATAGTTTCCATTATTTTCACTAAGGGGTTTGTGATTTCAAAAATGGTTAAGAACCACTGTCATTAAATAATCTTTCTTTTATATTATAATCTACAGAGCCACTGAAGTCAAATCGATCATTGCTTGTTTTTGAGTTGGAATAAAGTATGAAATATAAATAATAATAATAATAATACGTGTTTTTTTAGTAGTTGGAAAAGAAACCAATGGCATGGTATTTTCTTTTTCGTAGAGGAAGGGTAGAAAGGTGGGTTGGTTTGTGAGAGGGTATGAAAGAGAAAAAAAGAAACGACTCAAGAACACATCCAAAAGGCATCAGAACACATTCAGACAACTCACGCTTTCGGAATCCCACTAAGGCATCAGTTGTATCGTCTGTAGTCCCACCTGCAAACATTCACAAAGATGAAGTCAGTGTTGTAGTGCATGGCAGCACCATGCATTGTTCCTTTTTTTTCTTTTCTTTTTGTGTGTTCATGTTTTTTTTTCTCTCTATTCCTTAAAAAATATTTTGGTCTTTTTTTTTTTTAAATTAAAAATGAAGCAAATGAAGGTGGAATCAAAAGTGAATAAAGCCAGAACCAACAAGAGAAAAATCTTTGAAAATGATTATTAGTAGATGAACACTGGCCATGTAAGTACAGTTATATTACTGAACTGTACAATTCTTCTCGCTGCTGCAATAACAATTTGGTATGGGAAACAACTACAACTACACTGCAATAAAAGTTAAAAGGTGCTGAGAGACTGAATTAGAGAAATGTATATGATTTAATAATATAAAGTAGCAACAAAGCTGATAATATTAGTATAATTATATTAAGCAGAAAAACAGTACAGAAAAAAAAAAAACAATTGCCTGAGACCAAAAAATGATGAACATTCCAGAAAGGGAGATAAATCAATGAATGAAGAAGCCATGCAAAAATGATAAAAAGCATTAAAAAAAGAATGGCATTTTTAACCATTACCAAGATCAATATTATTATTATCAGTATTATCACTATTTGGTAAAATGTCTTTGTAGAATCTGGTAACTCTGGAAAATTTCTCTAGATGATCTACTAATAACCACAAACTGTATCATATAAGTAATTATAAAAACTGGCATATTTAATAGATTTTTTAAAACATTTAATTAGCCCTTTGAATGCTCAACTCCTTAGCCCCCAGATACTCTCAACCTGAGCTTACAAATCTTTTCAAACACACACACACACACACACACACACACACACACACACACATATATATATATACATACATATATATATATATATATATATATATATACACACAGAAAAAAAAACTTAAAATACATTCAAACTTTGCTCCAGGCCATAGACATGATATATGTTTAGCTATCCCATCATTTAATAAAGAAAAAGATGTAAACATCTGCTATATTAAATCTCTTATTATCAATTTCTGGTTTATTGGTTGGATTTTATTGCATGTCAACACATGTTGGATTATTTTACGCAGAAGACATTTTGTTTTATTCAGTCTTCATGTGTACTCAATTATTTTTTTTTAAACTCATTTTTTTTCTATTTAACCTATAGATGGGACTCTAACAGGTACTATCACTCTGGGTCATGAAATCTTGTCTTTGATCAATATTATTTGAGAAAAGCCAGATTTCCAACTTTAACATATATTTCATTTTTCATCCAAGGAAAGTTTCTTTGTAATATATGAATGCTAAATATAGAATTTCTTAAAGAGCCACTAAAAATTTAACTTGAATAAATCATGAATTAAGATAGGAAATAAGAAAAGATTAAGGATTAGCAATTTGATTTCCAACAAAAAAATTTATTTATATTTTTTTGAAAACACAACTTGTCAATATTAGATTCTTTACAATAAATAAGACGACGGGGTGGCCTAATGTTGGTATCAGCTACACAGTGAGGGAGTCTATCCCTTTTTAAATAGCGCTAGACGAAGGAGATTGTTTTTGCGTCTAGGTGTGGTGCTCCACTTCAGATGCAAAAACAATCTCCTCACTTTACCACAAAGACCCCTGTGATACTCATACACTGGGTTGGCATGGCCCGGTATCAAACCAGGAACCTTGCAATCCTTAAACAAATGCTCTACCGACTTAGCTATACCACCCCCTCATACTCCTATAATGTTAATAAAATTCGTTTTATAATAATTCATAAAGAGGCGACGTGAAATATTTAGAAATTTCTAGTAAAGTAGTGTAAGGAATTACAAATACACAAGAGACTTTTAAAAAATTAGAGGCCATTCTGTAATTCTCAATTTAGATGATACATAAATTAAAAAAAAAAATAATGCTGAAATCTTAAACTAATATTTTTTAAGTTTCCCTAAGTATATCAGTACCAAACAAATGCCAATTATTACAAGCAAAAATAATCAACTTAATATTTACAAACAACAGTTCAATTTTGATATCATTCGCTTATCTTAAAGCAAAAAAAAAAAAAAAAAAAAAAAAAGTATATAAAAATAACCAAGTAAAAATGTCAAACTGGCAACAAATATTCTCAACTGATTTTCATTCTTTTCTTTAAAATAGTAGAGACACAATTATTATATAAATGTATAAAGAAATTGCAAGTATTCTTTGCAAGTATAATAAAAGAAAAAAAAAAGAAGATAATCTTTTATCAAATAACTGTATTACTAGGCTAAAATTCCTGAAACAATGTTATTTATTCTATAGGAATAAATATCTGCTACTCTTTTTAAAGTTGGACATAAAATATCATTTCTAGTTAATAATTTATAACTCATCCATCATTTAAAACAAATACAGTGATAAAAAAAAAAATACATGAAAACAATTCAGAGTGAGATGGAAGAAGCTAGACTACATTTCATTATTTGCAATAAACTATTTTAATGCAAATATTCTGAGAAACAATCAAAGCTATAATCTTGAAGCTATTTCTTTCAAACTAGATAAAATCCTAGGATTTAAAACTGCAAGTCATTATTTTTTTTTACTAACAAAATATTCACTGAACATTGAAATTTATCATCCTCTCTCTGATTAGAGAGAGAGAGAGAGAGATGATAAGTTTTAATGTCCAAATAATAGAATTATATAAAGAATCAAGTTGAAGTTTAGAAGCAGCAATGAACTGAATAATACATGATATTGGGTTAAATAGGAATTGTTTGTTTATATATGTAAATAAAAATGACATACTTGAATAAATTTTATGCCTTAAATAATATTATATATAAACAAAAATTAAAGGACCAAAAACATACATTTTATTTGAGTTTGTTTATTTTATTTAAATGAAAATCTTTAAGAAATATGAACAAATGAGTCAATATCATATATATATATATATATATATATATATATATATATATATATATATATATATACACAAAAAAGTAATTTTATCAATAAGGATCAAACAAGTTATACAGAGATATAAAATCCTGGCAAGTGTTTATGGAGAAAAGAAATATAGAAAATCTATTAAACTCAACTAATAAATAAGTAAAAATAAGATTATTTGAAAGTCAATAAAATAGTCTATATTATCAAAGTATTATATAATTTAATGATTAAAGAGAAGAAAAAAAAAGATTACTGGAGAGAGAAACAGAGAAAAATCATTTTAAAATCTTTTTTTAATGTTTCAGCTAATATTAGTTAACGACCATTAAAAAAAATTGTGTTAAGTTTGATAACATAATATAAGAAATATCAAGAGTATTTTTATAAACTCAATAACATGGAAAAATTTGTCACAAGATAAGTTCTATATAAAGAAGAAAGTTATGGATAAGTGGATAAAAAAAAAATCCAGAAAAATTGACTAAAATACATGCTACTGAGAAAGAGCTTAAGAGAAAAATGTAAGGGAAGTAAGCAATATTATATTCTTTGAGTTATAAAAAAATCGTACATGTAATCGGAGTTGTATAAAAACTTCTACAAAAAGAACTTGATGGTTAGATTTAAAGAATTGTTCTGAATGTCTATTGTTTTTTTTTTGTTTTTTTTTTTAAATATAAATAAACCACTTCAATGAATTCAAATATAAATTTCCTCTCAATACAAATTTTCTATAATACTGATTATTAGAAATTGTAACTATCATCATTTTATTAGCAAGTATAAGAAAACAATATGAGAATAAGGGGAAGTCTCCTTTTTTTCTATTTCGTAAGCTTTTCCTGAAAGAATGACATAAACAAGACAAAAGAAAATCTAATGAAAGATGTTATAAAAAAACACAAAAACTATCATAAATGACTAACTTAGTTAAATCAGGTGAGGATTTACCTGTTAGTCCAGATTAAAAGCATGGTAAGAGTAACCTGAAACTAAACTTTTTTTTAGACCTTATTTTTCAAATGCAGGTATCATTGATGAAAAATGAAGTTTTGGTAAGTGACCCAAAGCCTGGCCCATTTACCAACATTTTACATTCTTTATCATTCTTTACAGAAGAATTACAGAAATTAAAAAGTCTTTTATATTTTATAGAATTTCATTGTTCTTTGCTTATCACATAATTGTAATATATCATAATATTATATCTATAATAACAATAATATTATATCTATAACAATAATGATAATATTATATCTATAACAATAATGATAATATTATATCTATAACAATAATGATAATATTATATCTATAACAATAATGATAATATTATATCTATAACAATAATAATATTATATCTATAACAATAATAATAATATTATATCTATAATAATAATAATATTATATCTATAATAATAATAATATATCTATAATAATAATAATAATATTATATCTATAATAATAATAATATCATTATATCTATAATAATAATAATATCATTATATCTATAATAATAATAATATCATTATATCTATAATAATAATAATATCATAATATTATATATATTATAATATATCACATAACATATCATAATTGTAATATATCACCGAATATATAATAATTGTAATATATCAGATAATATATCATAATTGTAATATATCTTTGCTTATCAAATAAATGTAATATATCAACAAAAACAAGTGACTGATTTAAATAGAATTTAAGTAATTAAGCATATTAAATTATCAAGACTAAAAATTAGTTTTGTTTACAACATTACCAATGTAAATGTCAATTCTTAAAGCTTTTATTCAAGATACTTTTTATCAACTTACATAAATGATAAATAAGTAAAGTTGGCAGAGTGACCTATTGTAGGTATCAGCCAGACAGCAAAGGAGTCTATCTCCTTTTCGCTAGTGCTAGACTCGGGAAATTGTTTTTGCTGGGGTGGAGCACCACTCCTACCGCCAGCTTCCCACTTTACCGCACAGCTAAGATTACCCAATTTGTGCTACTCATGCAGGGAACAGTATCAAACCAGGAACCTTGCAATTCCTAGTTGCGTGCTCTATCGACTGAGCTATTTTAACAATTATTTTTTTCATTGTTTCAAAAGCATATTTCATTGTTATATATCAAAATATAAACATTTCTTAGCATTTAATGAGATGTCTGACAGAGGAATGCATACAAAAACATTAATTGAAATTAATTATATTTAATTTCATAAGAATTCAACAATATCTTTCAATGGAAGATTGTTTGTTTGGAAATAGATAACTTAAAAGCAATAGAAATTTCTATTTTATACATTTAAAAAAAAGAAGAAAAAAAAGTTTTGTCATCATGAGATTAACTATTTTTAAATTATAGAAGACAAAATTTGAAATTAGTTCACCCTAGTAAAATATTCATTGTTGCATACGATCATTTGGCACAGAGCCATAGTATTGAGTTAAACAGTAAGCTCAGTTCTGTTTGGGTTCACTTCATCAGTTCAAAGTATTATCAATATGAAATACTATCACTGACAAGTGCAATTTTTATAATAACCATTTAAAATATCAATCCATCAAAATAACTATTTCAGCATACATATATATTATGGCTGTATGCTATTTATTTTCCTGACAATAGTACATTATTCTATGCACTATAATGAGCCTTTGATGAATTGTGGTGCACCTAACCATTATACACAATAATTTCATTATTATATACATATAACCTACTGAAATATTATAAAATAAATAACTACAAATATTTAAACCAAATAAACTCAGAAAAATAAGAAACAATTATCTTCCCTGAAGAAAACTAAATTGAAAATATACATAAAGATAATTGTTTATAAAAATAAAAAAAATTAAAAAAAAAAAACATTAATAATTAAGATTTTACTATGAATTATGACATAAATATTCCTTTTTTAAAAAAGAAATTAACATTTTTAATGTCATTTTTTGAAAACGAAAAAAAAAATGGATATTTGTATAACTGAAGATAAATTAACAAGAACTGTGATTACTATCATATATTATATAAACATGCTGTTGCAAAATATAATGGCTGAGCAGTCAATAAAAGACATCATGACTCTGGAGTCAGGCATATTTTCAGACCCAAAACATCATTACCACTAACTCAGAGTGACCCAGCAGTATCTAACAATACCACCAGACTTTGTTGGTTTTCCATCACTTCATGAGAAGTGTCAGATTAAAATGCAACCTTTTCATATAATCCTTTTTTTTGTATTCCAAACTTTCCAGCAATGAATCATTAATTCAATGACATAAGATTCAAATTAACTGACAAGATGACATATCATTACATTGAATGAGAAATTGAATTTCTATGAAAGTAACATGCAAAAGTCTGTGTATAAAATCTCAATAATGATTCATTAATTTAATGATATTAATTTGGATTATATGATGAGATGACAATGTTGCCATGCTAACCCATATGGATAAACAAAAGAATTCAGTGTGCTGTGGGGAATTCCTGACTCTAGATCCCTTCAATTGATTTACCATCTTGGTGTGAGATTTACAGGCATCCAATTTTATTAAAATGTTGTATTTACGCATGCCAACACTTGTAAGGTTATTTTATGCAGAAGACGTTTTGTTTTATTCATATTTGATGGGCACTCAATTTTTTTCTATTTAACCCATAGATGGGACCCTAACAGGTACTACCACTCTGGGTCAGAGTGGAACTGGGAGTAATGGTGATAAAAGGGTAATCCACATTTCCCAGAGCTCCAGAATTGGAACTTCACCATCAGATAGAGTTTAATGTCATACCCAGGACATTAAGACCCTGAGCCACCTCCTTTTAGCACATATATGATAAAAAGGGTTGGGTTTTGCCATAAGGGCGATAGAGTTGGGACAATCATATAGGTGCTAGAGCTTGATGTGAAAAGTCAACTGATCTGAGATAACTTTTCTGTTCACCCATCTAGCCTAAGTAAGGGCAAAAAAAGAGTGTTGCATGTCATGGACTACTCAGCCACCATGGTTACAACCTTAAGCATCACGGGTCGCAACCCATGGCCAACAGGTGGCTCCATTGTGAAGAGGTGCAGTTGGTGTATTCTAAAGCCCCAGCAGACAGGGCTAAAGATGGCTCTGCACTGTTATCTAACATGATGATGTTCATTCCTATGGGATTATATTCCATATTTATTTCTAATATAAAAGCAATTGCATGGTCTTTCCAGTAATTATTAGTCTTTCCTAGTGTTATCTGACTTTTACACCTGAGGATATGTAGTAAATAATATTATATATATATATATATATATATATATATATATATAGAGAGAGAGAGAGAGAGAGAGAAGAGAGAGAGAGAGAGAGAGATGCTGATAGGTATGCGTCCTTTGTCCCTGATGCAAAAAAATCTAAAAGGACGCAGTAAAATCATATCCATGCATCCCAGTGTTTTTCTTTTTTTCTCCCTTAAATGTAAATACATTTCAATAGTTTCTTAGAAATGAATTACACCGGATAGGTTATGAAGTAGGAGTCAGACGGCTTTAGTTGGGACCCATAAATCTTTCCTTTTCAAAGCAAATATGTGTCCCCTAGGATGCACTAAATCAAAAAGCTATCAGCACTACTGATATACAACTTGCTGTTGCTGTAAAATACAACAGCTGTGCAGCCAATAAAGCCTTCATCAGATTTATCAAAATGCTGATTTATCAAATATCATGTCAGAAATTTCAAGTATTTCTTATCCTTTCATTTGGAGACATGCACAAGTTTTGAAGGATTATAAAACTCAATGTCAAAATAGTTTAACCTGTAGAAAGAAAAAAGTAATAAAATAAAAATTATACTTTTGATATTAGAAATTGTCTTAATGATAAATTTCAATATCTAAAAAAAAAAAAAAAATAAAAAAAAAATAAAAATTTTTTTTGTAAAATCTTTTATAATCATCTTCATGTGAAACATTTTGTATATTTCTATGTAAACATACTTTTTAATTAAAATTCAGTCATTTTAAAAATTCAATAAGAAATTGAATATTTTACCAAATCTTCATAGTATATTTTAATCAGTAAAGTTTTCCATACAGCACAAAACAACTTGTACATGCAATGTTACTATTGTCAGTTACTTTGTTTCTACCCAATCATAATTGATATTAAGATGGACATCAAATTTTAAGACATTTTTTTTTAATATCAAAAATATTTATACATCATTTCAAAATATCAAGTAAGTGTAAAAGATAATTGAAGAATGAAAAAATTGCTTAAATAATTTAAACCTTGATAACTTAAAATTGGTTGACTTTAAAACTTTTTTGATAGCATTTTTTGATTCCTTGGGCAAAAATGCTTTTATAAACCAAATTTTAGGAGTAGGGAAGCTCTAGAACTCATTTTACAGACAAAAATAGATTACAAAAAGTCGCCATTTTTCGCCAACCCCACCAAATTTGGAGAGTGAAAAATCAACATAACTGCACCAATTTGTGGAATTGGAAGCTTAAATTTTGGGGATTGTCAAAAGTTAACATAGTCCACACCAGGAAAAAATTTCAGAAAAATTGAAGGAGGTGGGTGACAATTTTATTTTTTTCTGGGTGATTTGACATGGAATTACCCAAAGATGAATTTATTTTGATGGTTAAGTCAACATTTAAACGTTTCGGTTTATGTTAAGCCTTTGTCAAGACAATACAAAAAAAAAAAAAAAAAAAAAAAAGGGAAAAATTATTGTACGAACAATGATGGATATTTTTAAAATGATGGAAGATTAGAAATGTATTTATTTTTATTTTGCCTTTTCTTTCTACTTCTCTCAAAAATTCAGAAAATTGACACTTTTCTCATCTTTTAATCAATGGTGTCTCTATGAAATATGTCACAAATCTTTGACGTTTCTGCGTGCTCCAATCATGTCTTGAATTTCATCTTCACATCTACCAATCACATCTTAACTTTCAAAATGAACACTTCCCAAAATACAGTTAGGAGCCTTTTCTCTAAATACATTACAAAGGTTTAACATAAACCAAAACATTTAAACGTCGGCTTTACTATCAAAAATAAATTCATCTTTTTCAGAATACGTTGTTTTTCTATTCTCTATAAAATTTGGTACATAAAATCGACATAATCATTTATTTGGCTCAAATGAACTGAATTAACTAGAATATTTTCAGTGCTGCTTAAACTATTTTATTATTATTTTCTACATTAATAAAAAAAATAGAAATAAACTGAATATAACATCATCTTAAAATATTGAAAGATTCTTTCTATATAAGAAAAAAACAATTTTTCAATCAGTTGTGAATGCTTTGATCAAGTTGCATTAATAAATACATTATACAGGATCCATCAGAATGATCTCACAGATTTAAATTGACTGCTGCGCTGGCACTAGCTGCAGGGAGTTAGTGGAAGGTGGTATGTTTTTGAGCTGCAGCAGCAGCCATGCTAATTCAGTTGCCATCATGACACAGAATGGTGAATATCATATGTTTGCAACTGTAACTTATTTAAAAAAATGCTAACTATCATTAAAATGCAGCAGTTATTTCCTAAGCCTTTCAAAGTAGGTTAACAAGGAAGAGTTCTAGAGTTGAAAACCATTTGTGGGTTGGAAGTCTTTATATGTAGGCTACAGACAGCTGATGAGCTGAAAGATTTTATTCACCATAAAATTGTAGCAATACCAGTGACAATGACTGGGTGAGCAGCAAATAACTTAAATAGGTGACACTTCAGGAGTGTAGAGATCATGAGGGAAAGCATTTGGATGATATAATCTTTAAAAGTGGTGACAATAACAAAATGGAAAATATTGTTTGTTCTTATAGTAAATAAATTTTTAATAGGACCAATGTTACCTTTTTTTTTTTTTTATTTAACCCAAGAGATCATTCTTCTGGATCCTGTACATTCAATTTTTGTTTTAAATATGAGAATTGTAATCATAAGCAGATTCATCCTTAACAAGAATTCTTTGTTTTCACCCGAGTCTCATCAGAGGATTAACACAGGAAGAAAAACTACTATAGAGAATGCGAAAAAATCATAATGGTGAGGGTGGTGGAATCATTGCAATTACACAGGATCAGGTAGCATCAGGCTGAAACCATTGCTGAGTTGTAAATGGTACAACTTTGCGAGAGTTCCAGCATGACACTACCTGATCCTGGGTAATAGCAATAATTTTTTTACCCCTCTCCATTATGACTTTGTTACATTCTCTATCATAGTTCTTCTTCCTGTGGTAATCCTCTGATGAGACTCAGATGAAAACAAAGAATTCTTGTTAAGGATGAATCTGCTTATGATTGCAATCCTCAAATTTTGTACCCACAAAAAACTTTTCAATATGAATATATACATTTGTAATCTAGGTGAAAACAAGGTTATAGATCTAGATTAAATGGATTCGTTCTGGAATAAAATAACCTTCAGGAAATCAAGTCAATATACTCAATTCTAATGCAATAATAAAGATCATGCAATACATTTTATTCTATTTGTAATGAATGTTTCTATACTGAGAATCTTTAAAAATTATCACAAAATAATTTAATATATTTATGGGTTTTGGCAATCAATATCCAATGCAGAAACATTAAACAGAACAAAAGGTTCAAAACAAATATGTGAGATATTAATTGTTAGTACTGGGCTGAATCCAGTAAATACTTCACAATTCACACTTAAAAAGTAACAATGGAATTTAAACCAGATATTTAATAATGAATGAAAATAAAAATCACACCAAAGATATTGGTGGTATTGTTAAGAGAATTTTAAATTCACACAATTATTCTCTTGTACACATTCACACGACACAATTACGTAAAAAAAAAAACTCTTAAATTATAACATGTTTAAACCTGCCTCAAATCTACAAAATTTATAGAATCAATTATTATTTTTAAAAAAAGACAATATACAGCAAAGAAAAAAAAAATCAAGTATCATTATTTTATTCTTAATATCACAGTAAAGAAGAAGGTTTTAAAGCTTTTATGTAGTAGTAATAGTACCAACACTGAAAAGCTCTAAATAATTGACAAAGATTCAGCCAAGAATACTTCAGTACAACTAAGAGTGTCTATAAAACAACATGGGATTTCAACCATGTTGAACTATGTTCACTTACATTTTGTATCTGGTCCATCAGGTGGTGTGGCAATCCCAAGCTCTTTCGAAGACATCCAGGCAGCAAAGCAATCTGATTCTTCCAGGTGAATTATCAGCAACTGACACGGAATTAAGAGGCTTTACTGTAGCAGTCCACACACATGAAGAATTATAGGGTCACCATAACAGTTCATACAAACAACATCACTGTAACAGCCCATAACATATATTCCCACAAAAAAAATTATACAGTTTTTACATAGTCAATCAGAGTAACAATACATAAAAGAAAGGCTATCACTTTAATGCTATCTAATAGCAGTTATAATAAAGAATGTATACTAATAGACACTAACACACACATCACCATAATTTGTGAAATATTAGACTTCAGATGAGAAAATTCTTAATCAAAAAGGAAAAAAACAAACAAAACAATGTTAAAAATTTCTAAAAAAAAAAAAAAAAAAAAAAAAAAAAAAAAAAAAAAAAGAAAAAAAAAAAGCAAGAAAAAGAAAGTCAACTATTCATGTCCTTATCTTAGAATGATGATAAAGTTAGAGTTTACAGAATAAAATAACTTTTTAAAAAAATATTGGTTCACTATGATGATAAAGATATTTAGAAATCATACAACACACAAATGCCATTAAAAAAAAAGTAAGGTCGGCGATGTGGCTTATTGTCAGTATCAGCCAAACTTTTCACTAGCACTAGACTAGGGAGATTGTTTTTGCCAAGGTGGAGCACCACACCTATCGTCAGCTCCCCATTTTACCACAGATCAGATTACCCAAACTGTGCTATTCATATGTGTAAGTTGGTGAGGAATGGTATTGAACTTGGAACCTTGTGATTCCTAAGCGAATTCTGTACCGACCAAGTTAAATCAATTTGTATTAAATAAGTGTCAGTAAGTAAGAAAGAAAAGAAAAAAAAAAAAAAAAAAGGAAAGTTGGCAGAGTGGCCTATTGTCAGTATCAACCGTACAGCAAGGGAGTCTATCCTCTTTTCGTTTGTTTGTTTTGCTGAGGTGGCATGCCACACCTACCATCAGCTTCCCACTATCACACAGATCAGATTAACCCAATCTGTGCTTCTCATTCACCGAGTTGGCGTGGGCCAGTATCGAACTCGGAACCTTGTGATTTCTTGACGGGTGCTGTACTGACTGAGCTAAACCAGAATTTAGTCCTTATTTATCCGACACATTCTTTTTAAGTCTATCTTATTTTACTAACACTTAAAAACGATTTGTAACTTAATCAATAATCTCAGTTATGTTTATTCAATACAAATAGATTTCTTCTTTCTTGTAAAATATTTTCAACAGATTTTTACATTTTTTTAAAAACAAAAATGATCACTTCTTTTGGATTTATGATTAACTTCTCTACAAAAACAAAACAAAACAAAACTATTAATTACTAAAAGTGTGCATAGCAGATCTAAAAAAAAAAAAAAAAAAAAAAAGGCACTGTGTTGTAGGACATTGTCAAAAAAGTTTTGTTTTTCTTTTCATTATTTTGAAATAATTCAAGAAATGTAAAAATTCAAGGAGTACTTTTTGGACACTTAGATTAAAATGGTGTTATTTAAATGTGGAGAGAAAACCCAGCAATTTGTGATGTGCTCATTAGTAGTAGAGGTTATAAAAGAAAAAATGATATTAATAAATCAAGGTATTTAACTTATATTTCTTCAGACAAGTTATGTTTAAATAAATTATACTGAGGATTGTTGGTTGAGAGGTTAACAAGCACTCAGCATGCATTCAATGAATGTAAACAGCAAAACATAACTTACCCCTGTTTTTAGATCAACCGAAAACCAGTTTGGCACATATACCATTTTGAATCGCTTTTTAATCTCTTCTTCGAAATTAGCTTTCCCTAATTCTTCTACTTTTCTTGCCTGAAACAAAAGGGTAAGATTTATAAATAAATAAATTTAAAAAATCACACTGCACAAAGACTTAGTGCTATAGATAGATAATATCAAGTTTTTGTTGTTTTTGTTGTTGTTGCGAAGCTAAATTATTTAAAATCAAGGGAGGCAACTTTTAGCGATGAAATTTAAACATTAATACAAGAAAGTAATATTGATGCAATTCCAATATGCATTGATAATACTTGCAAAATGGTTCCTTGAGTCTTTGAACTTGTATCAAACATTATGTTAACTTTTCAAATGGCCGAGAAAATTCTATACTTTAATTTTGGAAGAATTTCTAGAGTTAACTTTTTGTTTTCTAATATCAATCCAATATGGCTGCCTTGTTCATGGGCACCTGGTGGATTTTATACTGAACTATATGTATTCCAATATAGCTGCAACCAGTGGTGGTTTTCACTGAAACCACTCTCGTTGATAACCGGTATGTTTTATATATTAACATAGTGTTCATAGAGCTAATTTAATAGACAATAGTATCTACAACAGTGATTAGCAAGCTCTTCTTACAAGCCACTGTTTGTCAATTTAATTCTTAGCAAATATTCCACAACTGTAGCTTAGAATTAATCAAATCCTAAGTCATGTAAATATTTACATAAAGGATTACAACTGTTAAAAAACTAGCAAAAAAGTGCCCTTCTTGCACAAAAATTTAAGTTTTAATATAATTAAATATTATACTGAATTAGAAAGACTAATTAAATTAAATACAAACACAAAAATGATTACACTTATTTTTACTTTATTCTAATTGATTTCAATATAAAATGATACATAGGATTGCTTTTAATATGTTTGAGAATAGAACAATAATATTAGAAATCAATAACACCAATTAATTATTTCTTAAACACAGTTTTGTTAAAACCGGTATGCAAATTATTCACACCATATACTATGTAAACATTCATTTCTTAATGATATAAAACAGGATTTGAGTCACACTCATAATATGGGCTGTTTTGATTGAAATCTATCTAAGCTAAACCTTGATAGAAACATTATTAATAAATAAGAAGCTAATTAAGATTAGATAATGATTATTTAATAACTATTGAGAATATAACTAAAGAAATTGTGATGGTGGTGGTGAGTTTGGTTACAGACAGACATACAATCTCCATTATAATAAGATATAGTTTGATGTAACACATTCAATAAATATGTTCCTAGTCGACAAAAGAAATTTTTTTTTTTTAAATCAGCTCAAACTTTTTAAATGTGCAAATTAATACAAAATTAATTTATTAATAGTTTATTTGAATTAACCAAATTTGAGAAGCAATCACTTACTGTTAAAACATCCCATAAAATGACATTATCATCTGTATCTTTTGTTAAAATATGTCGTTTATCATTCAAAACACAGTATTGACGTATGCTGGCACCACCTGCAATATTCCAAAGCGAAAGCATTATTGAAGAAAAACGAAATGTTGAATCAAAATTAAAATGAACAAATACACCTACTGAAAAATATCAATTAACCAAAAATTAAACAATGAAATTAGGAATTAAACTAAATTTTCTAAAAATGTAATGAGATCGTTTTTAAGTTGTTAAATGTTTTTAATTGATTGGTAAAAGGGAAGCACCAATATGAATTATAATAATTCAGTTGGATTTTGACAATTTAAATTGAACAATTAAAACACAGAATTAAATGTTTCAAATAACAGCAATGAATAATAAATTCAATTTTAACAATCAAAAGTTATGTTTAGCATTTTTAAAATCATTTTTTACACATTCCAAAAATACTACTTTAATGCCAAAATGTAAGTTTTTGTTTTGATAAAAAGAAAATTAAATAAATTAGCAACTTGCAAAATTATTTGGCATGAAAATCTTAAGAGATTTTAAATTGAAAACACTCTAGTATATTTATATACAGTAAATTCTTGTCATTGTAATGAAAATAGTAATAATTTCTGATAAGTATTAACCCTTTATCTACCACTACCATCCGCAATAGTGCGGTAAAATGGTTGACAAGCTAGTATGTATCACTGATCCTTTACTACTGAATAGAAATGTATTCATTTAATTCATTTCTCTTTTTCAACTCTAAACCATTTTCTAAGAGCTGACAATCTTGGGCTTCTTGAGGGGGGGGTCTGGCATTTTGATTGTTGGGGGGTTTGGAGCACTCTGTTAGATAAAGGGTTAAGGTTCATTCGTTGTATTTTTGCAGCTTTAATCCATCTTCTAATATTACTTCCTAACATTCATTGGTTACATATTTTTTTTAAATGCTGCAATACTAATTTAGAATAGTATTTAGTTTCAAAGTAAAATTTTGTATTATTTATTTATAATTTTACAATGTATAATCTTTGGAATAATAAAAAAAATTTTTTTTTAAATAATAAGATATTTCCTAATACCTTGAATAAAATAAAATAAAAACGAATATACCTTTGATTGTAAAATCTGATTGAGTGCATGCTGGGACAGGATTTTCATTATCATAATCTCCTGAGCACCTTGAATTTCGTGATTTAATTGGCTATAAATAAAACAAATATAATACATATAGTTGTATGCAATGGGTCAGTGATTATTTTTTAAATCAATTTTATTTTTAAAAAACATTATGAACATTATCTTTAACTCAAAAAGTATTATAATTGAAAACAGTTTCAAAATAATCATACTATTTCTCTGTAACTTTTAAACCATAACATCAGGGTCATATTTCAGCAATTTGAGAAAGTTATACCACAAAAATTGTTAGTTCTATTTATGCTATTGTAATTAAGTATAAGCATTATAAAAATATACAGTCCAGTTCCATTTTGCAATGATGGTCTTTGTTACACTTTACAAAAATGAGAACAAGAGTCACTTGATATGCTGTTAAATGTTGATATTAATAAAACGTATTAAAATGTAAAATGTTTTGTTTTTTGTTAGTTTAGAATAGGTTTATATATATATATATATATATATAAACAAAAATAATGAAGCTGTGTTTGACATTCAGAACAATTAACTGTCCTGGCATTCAGGCTGGGATTAGAATGTGGTATCTGTTCATCTACTTTCTTGGCTTTGGACAGAATGTAGCAGAAAACAAGGGGGAAGTTGATCCTGGAGATTCCAACCCTACAGCACCACCTACCCATTGTACTAAATGAGAGTGTCAGAATATCCTGACACCTGTATGACATTGAATGCAGGGACCAGGCAATTTTTGTTCTTGCACATAGGGTCTCCTCATTAAACTGACCCTGTGTCATATATTATATTCATAGGGATGTAATTTAACAATTAAAAGCAGGAAAATTTTGTGATTAATGCTGAAAATTTGAATATGGAAGAACTGAAGTTATCTCCCTGAATTAATTTGACTGAACTACAAACAATATATCATCACCATGTCGAACCAGTAGCATGGATATCCATGACAATTTCCCGCCAACTGTCCTTATCATTCATTGCTCTTGGGATGTTCTCTGCGCCGAGTTGGTTAATGTAGGAATTTTCTGTGTGGCCTACACTAGCATTCCCATTTTCTGGTTGCCATAGGAGAACATCACATGAGTTTTTTCACCACTTCTCCAGCAGTGCCCAACATGCATTCTTCACCACACTCGGATGGTCTGTGTGATAGGGGGCAAGTGGCTGTACAGCTGCTTTCTTGTAGGGTGTTTTTTTTTCCATGATTTAAGATTGTGTGCAGCATTCTTGTGCAACTCCCATCTAGCTTATATTCTAGACACTTTGTTAGGGTCCAGGTGGTGTAGCCATACAGTAATACTAATACAACTATGGCTTGGAAGAATTGCTTTAACTTGTCATTGAGATAGGATTTCCACATGACTGATAAACTGTCTATGGCAGACCATGCCTTCCTTATACATCCATTAATATCGCTTTCTGTAGATGAGATATTACTACCTACCTAGGTAGTAACAAACAATATATACAAAAAAAATGTTACATATCTAAAAAATATCATCATAACAAAATTTAAAAAAGAAATTAGAAACCCATTTACGGAGTTAAATTTTAAATGCTCAAAAATATTAAATTCAAATTCACCTGCTTTAATCAAGTGAAAAGAAAACCCCTCTCCATATAGAGTTACTACAAATTAAAAAAATATCTCTTCCTTATAATTTTTCCAGTAAAAAATACAGCTATGAATTATAACCATTTTAGCCATCATAATTTAAGACCAAATTGAAGGGTTAACTCAACTGTAAACAATATTTTTTGCCTTATGCTAAAATTAAAAATACACAAAAAGTAAGAAAGATAATATTGGGAATAAGAATTAATAAAGGGAAGCAAAGGAATCCAAAAATATTATATAAGAAAAAGAGATAAAAATCTTAAAATATAACAAATCATGTAGTCTTAAATACTAAGATAAGATATTAAATAGCACAATGCTCAGTGAATTGCATAATGAAAGAGAAAGACCAAATTCAATAGAAATCAATAAAAATTGTTAGATTCTTTTTTTATATCCAATTTTTTTTTCTCTAAATTTAATTAAAATGATGAATAAAAAAAAGAGTTGAATGTTTATTTCATCAAGAGTGAAATGTAACTCACCCAATTACGAATGGAAGAATCTGTGGTTGCTACCCACAATGATGGCTGCTGATTTTCGGCTTGACAAAGTTCTAACTTTTAAAGAGAAAAAAAAAAAAAAAAAAAAAAAAAAAAAAATCTAATATATAAGAAATATTTGTTTCAAAAAAATTATATTCAATTAGTTAAAATGAAATGAATGTTGTATAAGATTATTATTAAAAAAACCTAAAATTACATGAAATGAAAAGAAAAAAAAAGTTAAATATAAATTCTCAAGTTACACAAAACATTTTGAATAAGTCAAGCAAAAAAATTGATGCTGCTCAAAAATTAAATTATATTATGCAACTATTTCAAATAAATATATAAGGTATATATTACATATATGTAATTACATTAGATTTATATCATTGACATACACATATATTATGCAACTATTTCATATATAAACATAACACATTAGAAATATATCATTCACACATACACACATTATGCAACTTTTACATATATATTATAATATATATATATATATATATATAAAAATACATTAGATGTATATGAAAATATATAAAAATACGTTAAATGTATACGAAATATATATAAATACGTTAAATGTATACGAAATATATATAAAATACGTTAAATGTATACGAATATATATAAAATACGTTAAATGTATACGAAATATAAAAAATACGTTAAATGTATACCAATATATAAAAAATACATAAATGTATACCATATATATAAAATACATTAAATGTATACCATATATATAAAAATACATTAAATGTATACCATATATATAAAAATACATTAAATGTATACCATATATATAAAAATACTTTATATATATATATATATATATATATACACACACACACACACATCAGATGAATAACACACACATATATATAAATAAATACACCCTAAAATACATAAGATGAATAATATATACATAACACATATATATATATACAACAAAAATACATGAGATGTATACCATATATATACATACATGAGGTGTATACCATATATATATGTGTGTGTGTGTGTGTGTGTTAGGGTAGCATGGACAGTTGAGCAAGAGGCCAACAAAACTCCATGCAACACCAAAGTTAAACTGAAGGCAAGGATAATGGCAGCATTTACCAATTTAAATAAGAAGATTGGTCGGAATGTGTTATTTTCATTTTTGTATAATTTAGAAGACAATTTACACATTGTGTGTGTGTATATATATATATATATATATATATATAAAAACCTACATACACTAGCCATTAATATTTTGTAATGTTTTTGCTAACTGAATAACTAAAGACTAACACCAACTAAACACTTGAAAACATTTGAGAAAAAGGTTCATTCATTTTATTATACCTTTAACACAGGAGCTTTTTCTTCACATATTAATGTTCGATACTCTGGGTCTCTTATATCTGTTGCCCACACTCGTCTGTCCCTCCCAGCAGAGTACACCACTGAAAATGAATCGTTAGCCTGAAATTGAACAAAAATAACATTTCAAAGAAATATCTTAAAAAAAAGAACAATAAAAAAAACATCACAATTATAACTAACAAGAAATAAATTACTTGATAGACTGATTATTTTCTTCATTAAAAGTGGCAACCTCTATGGAGAGAATACGATGAAGTAATTACTCCTGAAAATGAGAACTGATCCTGAAATCCATTTGTTAGAAAGATATCAATTAACAGTGATGGCTAATAGTTACAATACGGCTATGAATGACAAGAATGACCAGTGACAAAACTGACCTGTAAAGCCCACACTCCTTCATCATGAACCCGGAATGTAGCCACACACACCTGTTGCCCAAGTGACCATAACCGGATAGTGCCATCTGAGCTACCAGATAAACACTGAAAGAAAAAAAAATGAAATTTCAATTTGGCTTAGTTCATAAAAAAAGTAAAAAGAAAAAAAGGTTAACAACAATAAAAAAAAACAACAAATTATTTCATTTAATAAAATCAAATAGGTTTTGTTTTCCAATTCAGGAAAAAAAAAAGAGAACATATTTTAATACTTAATAACTTAAGAAATGCCTTTTTTTCTTTTTTTAAAAAATCTTTTTGATAAAATAAATTTGATTTAACTAGATAAAAAAAACCCTCTTTTAACTTCAGAATGAAAATCTTTAATTTAAAACAACTTCAACAAAATGACAAATTTTGTTTGTAAAATCAGAACAAATAGGATTTGGTTGGTTGTATTTTATGGCATGTCAACCCTTCTAGGGTTATTTCATGCCGAAGATGTTTTGTTTTATTCATTCTTGGGTACTCAATTTTTTATTTTTAAACTCATTTTTTAATATCTAACCCACAGATAGGACCCTAACAGGTTCTACCGCTCCGGGAGTTCACCATCATACCCAGGACTTTAAGACTCTCAGCCACCACCTTCTAGCACATATGATAAAAATGATTGGGGCTTGCCATAAGGGCAATAGGGTTGGGACAATCACATAGGTGCTAGGGCTTGACGTGATCAGAATTTGACTGCCCGTCTAACCTAAGTTGGAGCCAAAGTGGAGTGTTTCATGTTATGTAGAACAAATAAGAGTTAAAACCAAATTGAGTGCTTAGGTAATAATCAGATGTGTAAGCCTGAATTTTTCCATGGAAGTTTTCCTTTTTGAATAACAGGATATGACTTACACATGTGTAGGAATGAAAAAGTTAACGGAAACAGTAAACTAACTGAACAGAAGAGAAGAAACAACCATCTTTCCTTGTGAGTGGATTGAGTATTAATTTAAAGAATTATATTTCTTCTTTTACTTTATTGATGTGTATGTGACTTGATGTCTTAGCCTTAATTCTTTAAGATGGTATTGAAAAATTATCTTGTTGGATACTTGGTCCATCCAATTTTTTTAGCAGCATTGTTTCAATAATTAATACACTGGCAAGCAAATAGAGTGTTTATATATAGTTAAAAAAAACCTGAAATGCAAAGATCCATTTCAATTGTTGGATATCTAGCCTCTAGGTGGTGATTGCTTTTTCAATTTACAGATTTCCATCTTAAACTGATTTGTCCCATTTTCAACATCCTTTTATGGTCCCTTTGCATTTTATATTGAAGTGGTCTTAAAAAATATTTACTGGATAACTTTACTTGTTTTTAAGGTTTTTGTTTGCCATATAATTTCCTTCTCCTTGTTAAAAAGTTGGCAGAGTGGCCTATTGTCAGTATTAGCCGACAGTGAAGGACTTTATCCACCTTTCGCTAGCACTAAACCAGGAAGATTGTTTTTGCTGAGGTGAAGTGCCATACCTACCGCCAGCTCCCCACTTGACTGCACAGATCGGCAACACAGCTATAGCAAATATACTTTGCCTTGAGATATTAATAATGTAACTGTAAAATCTGCAAAACTCATATAATGAACAATATTATAAGTTTGCAAGAAAACCAATTATTTGAAATTTTTCATACTACAGAACTCATCAAAAGTCAAAATTATTTTAAAAATCAAATGAAATATTGACCTAATGTAGATATTTGATATTGCAAAATTGATACAATAGTGAAGAAGTAAGTAAATTAAAAATCTAAAAACATTATATCATGTTAATAGATCATTGAAGTGGTCTAGAATTTAATAAATATAATAATAAAGATGCAGTTGATATTTCTGTCACGTTTTATTATATATTCTAAAAAGTTAAAAAAACAAAAAAAAAAACAGCCTCAGCTGTCTTAGAGGTCTATAAGAAATGGGTTAATAAAAACAACAAACTAGAGCTTGATTAAACTCATTAAAAATTTGACTGAAATAACAAAAAACCCTCTTGGTATATACATTTACACATGTATCAATTTCAAAGAAATTTTCATGCATACAGTTTCATATATGTGTAAAGTTAATGTAACCATCAATTAACTTTTTCAACTGCTTATAACATTTGGTTTACTTTTTATTTTATAAAAACTGAACAACTTGAAATAACATTAGTTTTATTAAATAAACAAATTGTCTTATTAATCAAATGAATTCTGTAACTTGATACAACTCAAAAGAAAAACTGAGGTGTCTTTATAGTAGGTAAGAAAGTTCTCAAAAAATTGTGTTGTCAACAAAATTTTATCATTTCTATAAAATGCACAAGAATTATACAACATAAACATTTTTATCTTTCCTATTTTATGTAGGTAGATTAGAAATTTCTTACTGATAGAATGATGCCAATTTTGATTTGAGAGTTTACAGTGTTTTGAAAATTTAAAAAAATGCTTCATCTAAAAATAAGAATAAATAAAAGATGCTACTAAAACTACTAATATAAAAACTAACTGATATTGCACCAAGAGATTGAAAATAGTGTAAAGGATAAGTTTAAAGGTTTGACTTGGGTTGCTGAAAACCAGTATCACTTTAGTATTATCTGTGTTATTCGGACTATTGTCTCCATCTTCATTGTTATTTGTACAACGTTTCGGCCGATATGCCCTCCGGCCTTCTTCAGGTATTTCTTTTCGAACTCGGGAACTTTCTTGTCGTAATCGGGAGCCATCACAGAACGACAAGAAATGCCTGAAGAAGGCCGGAGGGCATATCGGCCGAAACGTTGTACAAATAACAATGAAGATGGAGACAATAGTCCGAATAATGCAGATAATACTAATCTTCAAGCCTCATCTCAAACAGTCAGAGAAACAGTATCACTTTATCAATCTGTTTGTAGACCATGTGGTTGGTTGGTTGGTTTTTACAGCATGTCAACCCATTGAGTTATTTTATGACAAAGATATTTTTGTTTAATTCATTCTTGATGGGTACTCAATTTTTTTAAAACTCATGTTTTCCATAGCAAATATCACCACTCCACATTCTCTAGACCTCCAAAACTGGAACCTCACCATCAGATAGAGTTTAACATCATACCCAGGACATTAACACCTTCATCCACCAGCTTCTAGCACATATATAATAAAAAGGGTTGGAACTTGCCATAAGGACAATAGGGTTGGGACAATCATATAGGTGCTAGGGCTTGACTTGACCAGCCAAAGAGCATGTGGTGCATTTAATCAGACTTCCCCAAGATAAAAGAGAAATGAGTTTAAATCTCACCAACAGTTTATCCTTTATTATATCTGGTCTGTGTTTTTCCTTATCATAGAATGATAACTCAAGTGAGTTATGATTAAAAATAAAGCAACTAAAAATTAAGACTAAAAAAAAAAATACCAGTCAAAATGAATAGTTTCTAGTGTTGTTTTAATGGCATTGTTAATATTCAAAATCACTGATCATTCCAAAAAAAGATCTGAAATGAGCAGAACAAGTGACAATCAAAAAGCACTAATTAAAAACAAGTGAAACATAATTTCTCAATCCAACTATCAATGTTTTTCATATTTCATTTATACAGCATGTGCTATGTCAGAATTTGTACAATTATGAGCATTAATTTAACAATAGAATAGTTCATTTCAGCAGTCGTAAATTTTATTCCCATGAAGCAGTTTTAAGCAAACAATGTCTTGTTTTTTTTTTTTTTAAATAAGTATCAGTTTACTATTTGAAGTTTAGAGATGAGGTTTGATAATTTGTATTATTTGCACTGTTGTTTTCCTCTTTACTGTTATATACACATTTCGGACGACAGCTCTACAAGAAATACCTGAAGAAGTCTGGAGGGCACATTGGCCAAAATGTTGTGCATATATCAATAAAGATGAGGACAATAGTGTGAAAAATCCAAATAATACAAGTATCAGTTTATTTAGGTATTTGAAATTTTGCAGTTATGTATTTTTATAACTTTCTAAACATTGAAATTATACCAAATTGATTCTAATATGAAACAGCAGCACAATAGTGACATAAGCTTACTAATAAATATAAAAAATATATCAGAAAAAGTATAAATGTTAATTCTGTTACAGAGAGTTGGGGAAAGGGGGTGAGCGTGCAGAAGTGATAACACTAATCTGTTTCAATCGAACATAATGAAAAGATGAAAAGAAGGAAAGATTATTAAACTTTTTATATATTGAACTATTTTTCAATAGCTCTTAAGAAAACATATCAAACGTAATAAGTAAATAATCATACTGTGTACATCCACAGGTCCTGCTAGTTAAAGTTTATTTTTTGGGGTTTCATCTTGTGATCAAAACAGATAAAGTCCAAAGAATATAGCCTTTCCTTGTTGCCGTCAAGTATAAGAGGTTATTATAACTACCACAAGAAAATATTCATTTCTTTGAGCACAATATACCAATATATCAAATCATCAACACTAAATTTGATTACATTAGTAGACATCACATAATGACTCTAACTACCTTGCTATCAAATTTTCTTATGTGAAGATTAATATTGCGATAAAAGGATTGAATTTCATTCAATAAATTTAAGACCGCTTTGCATACTTACCTGTGTGCCATCTCTGTTTAATACCAAAGCTTTGACATTATCCCCATGACCCTTCAGCTTCATCATCTTTTGGCAAGTACGAGGATCCCATACTCGCAAAACTTTCTCTGTAGACCCAGATACAATTACAGTTCCTGGTGGATTCATTGCCAAACTATAAATGGAATCTTTATTGCCATTCAGACTTGAGGCTGCAAAGATTATTACAAGAATCTAATTACAATCCAAAATATTATCATCAACAAAAACTTTAGACAGCAAGATGAGAAAATTGAAACAATTTAGAAGATAATTTTTCAAATAGAATTTTATTCTCAATTGAGGGATCTAAAAAAATTATTTAAAAAAAAAAAAATCAATTTCTTTAATCAATTTTTTTTCTTATAATACTTACATTTATCCATATTCACTGATGTATCATTTGAGCTCCTGAATTTGAAATTAATCTAAGCAAAGGTTTCAAAATACTATTTTGAATATTCCTTTGACAAAAATATTTGACAAAGTTACTGGAAAATAGCTGGAATTCTCTTTTTAGATTTTAATTCATCTGTAAATTATTTTTAAAATTTATTCTGCTTCTTTAAACTACTGGTACTATGTAACCCAGTACTACTTGTTTCATAGTCGGATCATCAGTGACTAAACTGGTATCCCACAGATTTTGTCTGGTGAGGAGGGAGGATAGACGAAAAACAAGACCTGTAAAATGGGTGGAGGAAGCTCTTTGGTCAATGGCCATCTAGCAGATTATTTCTAAAGTCTAATCCATCTTCATTGTTGCAGGGCCATGTAAACATGGTAGTGTCAGAGCTATACTGTTTGGAACTTTAGTTACTGGTAGGTTCACCCAAGGCGGACAGGTCTGACACCTAATGGTATTGGGGCTACAATCAGGCCAAAGGAGCTCTTTCAAAAATCCAAAGGTGTCTCCATTAACGTCAGGAATCAGCTTTTGGCATACTGTGGAAAATCTGTGGCAAACAGGGCATCTCCTTTCCCTGACCAAGATATGTATGCAGGGTTTGAGGACCACTAGTGAATTTCCTTGTTACTACTTCTGTTATTTGTTGGTTGGAGTTGGCTCAACTGACCCAGGATGAATGCCATAACAGTAACAGTAAATAGTAGTAAAACTACAATGTCTTGCAATTCTTATATATCTCTATTTTTAGTTACAATATGAATTAAATTAATTGAAAATAACCTTCAAATCAACTGACCACAATAAATAACAAGCATTAAATATGTTGAAGTACTTTTCACATACTTTTATCCATTATGTGACCCCAGAGTTTACATAAAGCAAATAGTTCAGATATTTGTGTTAATGTTAAAACAATACATAAAATGAAAGTTAATTTTCACCAAAATGTGTGTATTATGAATGTGCCAATTTCTATTTAGAAGTTTCAGAAAAAGTGGAATACTTTTTAAAAATTGTATAAGCTTTCATTGCATTCATAAAAAATAATATTCAATTAAAATAATATCAATAAAGAAAAGCACTAACACCTCTCTTGTTTTGTTTTTTTGTTGTTGTTTTTTTTGTTTGTTAGTATGGACATAAGAACAATCTACCCTTTGGTTAAATAAAGTGTTTAATTTGAAATTCCAACAATATTACTGAATATGAAAGCCACAGACAAAACATTGAGGTTATAACAACCAAGATGAGGACAACAGTTTGAATAAATCAATGTATAATACCTCAGATAGATATTGACTCCTCTTACATATTTGAGATTGTATCTTGGTGAGACAATTTTCAATAACAAATAAAGTTATTGATTCTTATTTCATTGTGATAAAAAAAAAACAGGACACGTATAAAAGGATTGAAATAAGTGAGATAAGGTTTCAATACAAAGAATTTTAGCTTTTAGCAGATTGCTTCCATATAAAAATTTACAGTTTAAATATGAAATGAAATACAAAAAATGAAATAAAAAATGTTCTTTTATAATTTCAATTGGATATCAAATTTCATGTTAATTTTTGAAACTGGAATTTGATCTTGCAGACTAAATTGAAATCTTTTGTCCAACATATTCATACAAGTCCAAATAGTGTTTTTTAAATTTTTTTTTTTTTATTGCATTTCATTTTAAAAGAATGCAATTCAGACCATAATCCCCCCACACACCACAATACTAGCAAAGCATACTTTTACTAATAGCTGATATTAATTTCACCTTTTTTGGGTTTATTTGTGACACAAACAAACATACCAAGCAAAAATAATCAGCTATTAATTTAAAAAATAATAAGTGAACCTTATTATACATTATAGAATCCATTTTCTCATCAATTTTTTTTCAAGTCCAAATTGAATATCAGCCAAGTGGCATTTTTGTAATCTTAAACTTGCCAAAAGCCTTGTGAGATTTTAGAAATAATAGATTAAAGATTGTTGTCTATTTGAAACAATATTAAGTTTTATTTTAATAACATTTTTGTACATTGTGTAAAGCATAAATAATCACATTAACCAAAATTCATTTTAACACACAAAAATACAATGATACAGTATGAAGTTTATATAAAAAAATAAATTTTGATAATGTATTTCCAATAATAAGTATACTAAATGTTTATACTTAGATTTTTGATTAAATTTGTTTCAATCTGATTATAAGATATTTATTCTAAAAGTTCAAAGAAATTGACATAACATATAAAGATGTTTTTTTAATTTTTTGTTTTCATATAAAGTAGTAACTTATATGCTGTATTATAGATTTAAAATGAAATTCCATATTACTATCACAAGAGGTTACATTAATATTTTTTACCCAAATTAATCAATAGTATAAAACAAGCATTCTTTTTATTTATCCAACATTGTTTAACAACAACAATTCTTTAAAGTCATTTATCAGGCAAACATTTTAGGAGTGGAAGCGATACAAATTTGTCTATAGAATTTTCAGATTAAGGAATTCAAATTTTTAAATTATGGTGATTCTTTTATTTATTTAAAGTATACTAAAGAAATATTTTTCTTTGAGATAGAAGTTGGATCATAAAGTTTATCTGAATAAGTTTATGCAGACAATTTTTTAATAAAAAATAGCTGGTTTATATTTTTAAATAAGTTTTTTTTTTTTTAAATAATTTTGATTAAGAATTCTTTATAAACTGAATACAAAATCTATTGGATTATATCAAAAGTTTATACATAGACAATTTATCTAAACTAGCTTAAAGATATGAAATTCAGAAAAGTTAAATATTATGATATAAAATAGCAATTCTTAAATGACAAAAACAAAACAATGATGATTATATTCATAGGTATATCCTGGAAATGTATAGCTCACTGAATGCCCTATACTTGCAACCTTGTGTCATATTCTATCCATGACAAACAGGTTGGATAAATGCATACATCTTTATATACTGTAAATTATCAATTTGCAATGAAAAGGGCTTTTCTTTCATGAACTCATCTGATACTTTATTGAAATTTTATATTTCATTGCAAAAAGAAAATTATGCTTCTACACTTTGAAATATTTTAACTTTGGGAAGTGTTTTTTTTTTTTTTTTTTTTGTGATCAAAAACATTTATCTAAGGTACTTAAATAATAATGTCTAGATCATGAACCTCTAAATTCCAGTTATGAAGAGCACAGGTTAATTAATATAAGCATAGTGAGAGAACATGTACTAAATTTTACATATACCTGCTTCTGTTCGGTTGGTACATAACCTTTGTTAAAAGAAAAGTGTATAAACCTCCTATTTAAAAAAAATTATAATGTTACTGTAAGTTGGATTCAGATTACTTAGAGAATAAATAGCACAAATAACTGAAATAAAAACAATCAGATGTTTAAAAAAAAAAAAAAGAATTATCTTTCTTTTGTTTAAACTAAAATCTTTAAATCTAAAAAGAAAAAAAAAGGACCCCCCCAAAAAAAAAAAAAACACATGAAGTAAAAGAAAAAAGAAGAAAATGAAAACTAGAAATATACAAATGATAAATGCAGAAACTTTTTTTTTTCTATTATAACTCACTGGTGACAGTATTATTGGATGCTGTGAGAGCAGTCAGTGTGTTCACATCCCAAAGGAAGATTGCTCGATCAAAACCAGCAGATGCCACTTGTTCCCGATCCTTTGCATAGGCAAGTGCTTTCACATAATCCTGAAAACAAAGACAACAAAAACAAAAACCATAAAAAAAACTAAAGAGAAGATAATAATAGAAAGAATAAATAAAACAATATTTGTCTAGCAATTGATTATGTAAGCTTGACTGCATCACCATCAGTTTTTGGTGCTTAAGCTCAAGGCTAAAATCTTGACCTTTCATGAACAGTTTTTTTTTCACAAGCTTTTCCAATAACACTGTGCTCCAAGGAGTTCAGATGCTACATAGGAGAAATGGCAACAACACTATACAAAACATTCTTAAGATGACTAGTTGTACATGACAGACCTAATCTTGGTAGGGTACTATGTCTATTATGTGACCAAGTACCAGTCTTGTTCATATAAATTACAATTAAACTATTATTCTGACAGGCTCAAGTAAGAACCTGAAAAGAGCTTATTAAAAGGTAAACTAATAATGTCATCACATTATTAGGGCAAACATAGATTTGTAAAAAAGTATTCAAAATATTATAAAAATAATAAAGTCAACAATGTGAGTTAATAATTTTGATTTTTTGAACTGTTGTCCTCATCTTTATTGTGGTATGTACAAACATGTTTCAGACGTTGTATCCTTCCTTAGGTGTTCCATGTGTATAGTAATGATCCAACCTGGGAAATCATTTTTAATAGTTTGACAGTTGATCAAACAGGCATCATACATACCACAATAAAGATGAGAACAACAGTCCAAAAAAAAATCAAAATTATTCACATCAAGCCTCCTCTCAAAAATTCAGACAAATAATGTGAGTCTCATGAAATTCCATAATTGTTAAATGCTTCAGTAAAGAGTTAAAACCAGCATTTCTAAAAAGTCAGTAAACAGATAAAATTAACCAATTATACTAAATCCAATGATTGAGCTCTTAAGCCTAAATTTACCCTCTTGTCAATGCATTATTTATTCACTGGTAAACTGATGCTATGGTGTAGGGGGAAAAATAAAAGTACCACTGGTATACTGGTGTAATGGACTCAAGGAGTTACAAAAAATAATGCAACTATAATACTGCAGAATTCTTTTACAATCAGAAGCAATTTCTTTTGCCTATTAAATAAGTTTAAATTGAAACAATACATTGACTTAGCAATTGTTGGTTTATCAACATAAAATGTTTATGAAGTATTTTACAGTATTGAAGACTTTTCTTGGCATTTTTATTGTTATTTTTGGATATCTCACAGTTTTACTTTTGTTTCTGATGACAAGGTGCTAGTTATAATTAAACAAACACACGTGTCTAAAATTGTCAAGTAAAATATTCCCTTCTTGGATTATGCTCAAAGAAATTTATGTACCCAATTAAACTATATACCTTACAACTGGCAAATCATTTGTAATTAATTTGAAGTGAATATAAATATATCAGAATTTGTGTAATTCAAACAAAATATTTACAGTATTTATGTAAAATCATCATGTTGCACTAATGCCACAGATATCCATGACAATCTCTTGCCAACCACCCCTATCATTCATTGCTCTCAGGAGGTCCTCTGCACAGCATCCAGTATCCATGCAGAGGTGGTCAATGTAGGTATTTGCTGGATGACCCACACTGATGTGCCTGTGTGCTGGTTTTCAGATGAGAATGTGACTTATGAGTTCGCCTTTGCTTGTCCAGCATGTCTAGTTCGTCTAACTCAGATGGTTTATGTGATAGGGAGCAAGTGGCAATACAGTAGCTTTCTTGTGGGGTGTTGTTTCCACAATTTGTTTAAGATTACATGCATCATTCTTGTGCAGCTCCCATCATTTATGTAAAACACTAGTTAATAATTTATAACAAAAATAACTAAGATAGAGAAAATTAAAATTTCACATCTAGTTTCCATTGAATATAATCATTAGTAAATAAAAAAAACTATTAATTGTTAAACAATTTCTAAATGGCATGAGGTCATAAATGCCATGGCATGGAATTTTGAAAACTGTACTTACTTTGTGTGTTCTTAATGTAGACATACAAAAGCCTTTGTATGCATTCCATACTTTTACAGTTGTATCACTTGATGCTGATATTACTAGGAAATAAACAATAAAATAATTCAGACTTAAAACATCTAAAAAAAAAAAAATTTCTTATTCAAACTCAATATAGAAATATTCAAAACAATCATAACTAATATGGTTTCAAAAGTTAGTAAATGCAAACATTATATTCAGTCTCTAAATATTAACCATGAAAATATGCATCATTAATTGGTTTGTTACCTAATAATGTGAATATAAAATTGAAAACCTAATATTTTAATATTTGAGTTCATCAAAGAGAGTAATTACAAGATTGGAACATAAATACAAAATCACAAATCTCAGCAACCAAAAAATTAGTTTTTCATATTTTTCAGTTTTAGAGGTAAATTATTTTGCAAAAAGTTACTCAATTTTTTTTTCTTTTCAAAACTTTAACTTGGAGATATCCTGGTCAGTATTAAAAAAAAACAAAAAAACATTGTCATTTTAGGAAAATTATTGATACATATTTATTTATTCTTATATTATAGAAAGATATCACATCATTAATTTATTAGCTGAAACATTTCTAAATGGCAATGTTTCTAGCGATTTCAAATATCCTATATACAAATGTCTAGGCTGACCGTTGATTTGTGGTCAGGAAATTATTAATCTATAGAATATTTGAAGCCAAAGGTGGTTTCTAGTTATTCCTCATTATGTTTGAATTTCAACCTTACAAACTATTACTCAATAATATATAACTTGATTCTAATTTTTTGCCTAAAAATTAAGTCTTCAAAATTTGACCTATACATGAGTATATGTAGTATGTTCTACATTAAATTATTTTTTAGAGTACAGGAAGCACAAAAATATTTTAAATGTATTTCAAGAAAAATGAATTGGAGAATTGTCAATAAAAAAAAAATAATGTCAGAATTAGCAAACTATTAGGGCATTGGACGAGCATGTTTTACTGAAGATTTAACAGACTACAATAAAGCATACTAAATACCTGCCACCATGTTTTAATATCTTAATAATCACAGCTGCTGCTACTACAATTGTAGGAAAGCTCTTTGAGATTGTAATATTAAGATATAAACAGTACATTATATAAGACAGTAGCAGCAGAAGCATAACTACTAGTCAATAATATTACTACTACTTCAGTTACTAGTAATTTGGCAAGTAAAATGCACTAAATCACACAATTAAACAGGATCAAACAGACAAGCATGATTTTATGATTCTATAGTGGGTGATTTCAGAAAAAAAAAAATATTGCTGAAAATGCCTCTAAACCAATTTATCTCTATAAATTGAATACAATCACAAATCTACCAAGGGATAATTTCTCCCTGATCCTAACTATAAAAATCATCTGTATCAATAATACTTTTTTTCTTATTAACCCTAGTGTATTTTAAGGGCTGACCACAATCCATTACTATTCTCTAGATATTCTACTTTGCAATTTGATTTATTCATTCATTCATTCATTCGTTCTTGGATCTACTTTTATATTCAGTTATTCCACTAAGAAAAATTATTCTTAAGAAACCATCTTTGTTTTTGTTGAAATATCTAAATGGTAGCATATATATATATATATATATATATATATGCTGTTCTATACCCAGCACTTGTTAACTCTAACCTATCTAAATGGACAATTGTTATGAAGCAAGAGTAATGTGAATAAAATTAAAAACATTCAAGTTGTATAACTATCAATACTGCAGCTTTTATAATTAATGAACTGAGTAGTACATTTAACACCTCCGATCCATTTAAAACCGACATATTGTTTTTAATATTAGTAAGAAAGGAAATAAGGCAACACCAAACAATAACACATACACAGTCTTATGTGACCATTGTTTTTAATAGCATGACTACTAAGAGAGATAACCAGATCCATATCAAGAAAAGAGGTTTTTTGTTGTTTTGTAACCATAACACTTCTACTACTAAACCTTAGTCTCACTTTGGTCAAACTCTAAGCACTGCTTTTCTGAACTGTATATATTATACTAAGTTTACCACTGGTACCATACCATGTTTTTCCTTTGCTCGCGACTGCTAAAGAATTTGTATTTTTAACTATTTTCATTTTTCCTCAATAAAATATGTCCCATGTGTCCGACAGACATCTGCTCACTAATTGATAAATCATTAGTTTAATTTCTATTGTCTCTGTCATTATTTAACATTAACGCTAGAATTTTAAATCAAATAACAACCATCTTGCATCTTCAGGTAAGTGAAAAAGTATAACACTACACTTTGCAAGCGATAAGAAAGGATTGAAGAAATAACCATTAATATAAGCACCAATAATACTACAATTACAAAAGGTAGAGACGGATGCATTAATATATGACTAATCTATTAAGTTTTAGAAAAATAAAATTATGGAAATTTGGTATTTCTTATTTATAAAAATGACTTATGATAATGATGTATGAAAAATGGCTTACAGAATCTGCTCAAACTCTAATGTATCTAGCCTCAAATTAAAATAATAATTTTAACTCCAATTTGGTTAATAAACTATAAAAGGAAATAAACAAAAAATAGAAATCATTTTAAAATACTGAAATAAAATGAAGATTAACAGTTTATATACAAGTTAACTTTAGTCTGAATGCTAAACAGAAGTTGATATTGTTTCCTTAAAATATGATTCTCATACACATTTTCACTTTATACAATTTACATGAAATGTTCCAAAATTTCATAATAAAAATGACAAAAATTATCAACAGCTTACTTGATTAGCAAGAATATAAATTTCAGTTATATTTTCCATTACACTACTTTAACAAAAGCAAACTGGAATCTAGATACTAAATTTAAAAATAAAATTAACATTTGTTTTCAAAACAAAACTTATACAAGTACAAACATTTATTTTCCAATAAAGAAGTGTATAACCAATATTTCATTTGCCAAAATAAATGTTTATGAAGGTCAGTAATTAGTGATGGTGAAGATAAATCAACATCAACAGCTGATTTTATTTTTAAAATCTCAAGATTTGAGAGAAAAACCCCCAAAAAACGGATTTATTCATGTCAGAAAGTTGTTACAGAATTTAAAATAAAGATAAATTTTTCTCCATACAAAATTGGTTACAGAAGGGTTTTTTTATTTTATTTATATAGATAAATAATTTCATTGGTTTAATTTCACTTATTTACTTACTTTTTTCAGCTATTAAAATTTTTTCTTAAATAATGAATACTTACAACATCATTAAAATATTTTAATTTCACTAACTGCATTATCATAGGAACTTGCAGACAGTAAGCTTTTCTGTTTCCTAATTCAAATAAATAGGCTTAAGAATCTTGTCTTTATTTTTATAAGTCTGCCAACAGTAAAATAGATTTATACAAATAATCATACAGATTTATCTTTATAAATGATGATAACCTTTCTATCTGGTAATTAATTCAATCATTTCATATTTACAGCTTTATATGAATCCTGTCCAGCTGTACAGGTAATGCACTTGAGTTAACTTTTAACAATTATACAACTGTTTCCTTAAGTCATCACAAAATGACAAGATCAGATTCAATAGATGGAAAATTTGCAACTAACAGAATAGAAATTCCAACAAGTCTAAGCCATTGAAAGTTACAAAAAGGAATTGGCAAGTACTATATATCTAAAAACAAAAAATAAACCTCTTAAAGAAAAAGATGTTTCCAATATAGAGAACAAAATAGATGCCTATAACTTGTTCCATAGTATATCGCTATCAACAAAAAAAACAAAACTTTGTACAAAAGAATGAAAGTAAATAGAGTAGATAGTAAAAGCAACTACTTCCTGAAGTAGAAGACAATACTCTCATCATAAATCAAAAGTAATGTTTGTCTGTCAGTTTATTATTAAGTAGCAGGACTAAAAAAACGTCCCTAGAAATAAGAAATTTCAAACTTGGGATATAATCTATTATTATACTAAAGCTGAGCGAATAAACTTGTCACTAAAAGGCTTTTTTACAGTTTAGTTTAATGACACGGGAGTTATACTAAATTATTTCTTACTTTTAGGATTGGGTTATGTTTGAAAAAAATTCCATTTTAATTGGGTCTAATTAATCGTAATTTGCAATTAAGTCAAAACCTGACCTGTCCTTTACATACTGCCTATCACTTTCCCCTTCTCTATGTATCTCTTGATTACCTCCTTGTTATATGTTAGTTTCTCTGGGAAAGTAGAGAGGGAGATAGAGAGAATTTGAAATGCATTTGTATAAGCAGCAATCTGTAGCTTAAATTAGGTCAAACCTTCCCTTTCTTAGAAATCTTACAAAATGATTTTAATGCTTTGTCCGGCCGTATTCATTTAAAAAAAAAAAATCTAATTTGTTTTGCAAACTCACTTTCCCTAATCAATGGGTGACCCAATGGGTTACATTTTGTCTAGTATCTTATAAATATGCAGTTGAATATTTTTCTTACAAAAAAATACAAAAAAATAAAACAAATTTGATTTTCATATGTAATTTAATTTGACATACAAAGATTCATAAAGAGCAAATTAAATTTTACCAATTACTTCAAGCACAAAAAGAAAGAAAAATGAAGTTACATATTCTTTTATAGTCAACTAATTATTTAACTAAGAGCTAAGTAATCTGGAGCTAGTAAATAATTTCTTTAATGATATTTATGTATTTAACACAGAAATAAGGTCAATTTGTCAGATTCTTATCCTTCTCAGGCTTATATATATATACACATACACACACACACACACACACACACACACACACATACAGGTAGTTATGCATATACATGTCAGAAACCATTTAAATTATGATAGACAAGTGAAATGGGCAGAGAAAAAAATGTCAGGTAACTAATATCAAAGACAACCATGAATTAAAATGAGCAGAGATAATGAATAAAAAAAAAATAAATAAAAAAATGATTAGAAAGGTATGCACATGTCTGTTTGTATGCATATGTTTATATAAAGATTGTAAAAGATAAATAGTGGAAAGTATTGTAAAAAAATATATATATATACTTACATGTCCTTCCACTACAGCAGAGTACAACATCATTGACCCAGTCTGTATGATGTTCCATAGACTGAATATATGGGTCCTACAATTAAAAAAAAAATTAATTCCGACCATTCTTTACCAATTGGTATTACGTTTCAAAAACAATAACATTTTACTATTGTTGTAGTTAATTGAAGGTTTGGCTTTCAAGAATACTTGCTAAATTTTATAGTTACAAAATAAAGAACCAGGTTGTTTCAACAACAATCTTTAACAAACTTTATGACAGGAATATTCTTACAACTTATCTATAAATATAATGATATTTTCTTTAGAATCCTTAAATCTAGTGCAATGTAGAAATACTACTTATGTCGTACTTATATTGTGTCTTTTACTGACATTTATCAAAGGTATTCTAAAATCCAATGACAGTCTGTAGTTTTTTTTATAAGTAAAATTTAGTTGGCAAAGTGGTCTATTGTTGTTATCAACCCGACAGCAAGGGAGACTATCCCCTTTTTGCTAGCACTAGACCATGGAGATTAATTTTGCTGAGCTGGAGTGCCACATCTACTGTCAGCTCCCCACTTTACCATATATATCAGATTACCCAATCTGTGCTACTCATGCACTGAGTTGGTGAGGACCGGTATTGAACAAGGAACCATGCGATTCCTAGGTGGGTGCTCTACTGACTGAACTAACCCCACCCCTTATAACGACAGACAAAATATTTGATAGTATGAAAGGTAAGGTTTGCTTACAAACTTAAGTTTGACAACCCACATTGAAAATATTTAAAATTCTGCAATTATAAAAAATGTACACAAATTCAAAAAATATATCATCTTGAATTTTATACTAAGTTATATCTTTAAAAATGACCCAACACTGCATTATCAAAATAAATTTATTCAATATTGAAATTATTATTTCTATGACTATAGTTTCTATAGTCATTAAGGTTATCAGATACATGAACTTCTTTGAATATATATTTTTTAATCTATTAAAATAGTCCTGAAAAGAAAAATTCATGTCTACCACACAACGTTTTACTTTTATCTTAAATCAATAGATTAATCAACTAGAAAGCAAAAAGAAAACTTAAAATTTATGGTTAAGAGAATTCATTTTTATTTAAACAGCTTTACTTCTTAAATGTGGAATTAAATTTAAAAAATTGCCTGATTACAAGTGATGCAAATATTGTCTGAGTGAACTTTGAATGAGTTATGTTTAAACACACAAGCCATTGGCTTTGGTGGTCAAACATCAATAAAAATAACATTGGCACATGAACAACTAATGCTGTAAGGAAAAGTCAAGGCAAGCATATCAATCCAAAGCCAAACTGCAGAGCAATCTATAATTGTTCTGCCAAGTTCTCAGAGTTCCAAGATGGTAATCTCGACGACATTACACAACTACCTCAAAAACAGGATGGCCTGGGATATTGATTTTCGAAAGAAATGAACTCAAAGCATGCTTATATATTTAGCTGCATCTGATAAATAGCCATAGCATAATTTTATAAATCAACCCTTTTCATTAGGCAATTTTCATAGTAAAACAAAAAGATGCAATAGAAGTGGCAGAGGGAAGAAAATAAGAGGATATATCAATTGAAATCTTAGAAATAAAAAAGACAACTACAAAATAACAGTTAATTTGTCAAATTTGAAATTGTTGTTGTTTTATTTTCTACAGTATGTCTGATTACAAATAAAATGTTTGTCTCTGATTCAGTAATATTTATAAAATAATAAATTGAGTCCATTCTGATCAATGAAAAGGATTTGCCTATAAAAAAATCAATAAATCATCAACCTTATGTTAAAACCAACAATTTCATATGTGCCAAGGGTGCAGCACTCTATCAACAAGGCACAAAATAATAGGATCAAGTTGTTTTTTTTTTTTTTCATATGTCTAATGAAGATATTCTAAAGCTCAAACTGTAATACACTAGAAATAGGATTTACTCAAGCAACAGTGAATATTGCCAAAATTGAATGGATGAATAACCAAGAATAATACATATTGCAACAAAAATCACGTGTACTTTATCTATAATTCTGAGAGGAATCAGTGTCATTCATTCCTCAAGTTATCTTTGCAAGGATCCATATAACCTGTGGAATTGATATGTGCATATTTTTATGCAACAGTTATAATCTGAAAACCTAGCAGACATGACAAGTATTTAGCAGATATACAAATAATTTGGAAAAGAAAAGAAAAAAAAAAGTTAAAATTTTCTCTGGCAAACTTCTACTTAAGATTTCCAGCTATTTTGTCTTTAGTTGGGTTATAAAATTGTTTATTTTCAAACAAGACATTTAATTGATTTATACTGACTGGAATGTTGAGACTTTTCATTTTGCAAAGTTTGGAATTTATTGGATTTAAATTAGGTTGGATTTGCTTACATGTCACTGCCAGATTCAAGTAATAATTGGTTTGGTTTATTTAATGCCATATCAACCCTTTATGGGTTATTTAATACTGAAATTTGGAAATGTTTGATTATAATCATGACTATATTTTCAATCTTCCATTGCAATAATTTTTCTTCTTCTTAAATTGTACTTTTTTGTTTATAATAACCATTCGTTCACATAGTTATTTGGTATCAAACATTCCATCAAATACAAATAGTTATATGGTTTCAAGTGTTCCTATCTAATACTAATAATTTATACAGAATTGTATGGTTTCAAGTAACTATTCCTATTTAAAAATAATCATTTGTTTGCATAACATTTGCAATTATTCCTATCTGATAGTAATCATTTTCAAACAGACCTATTTAACCCATAGATGGAACCCTAACAAGTAATACCACTCTGAGTTAGGGTGGACCTGAGAGTAAGAGCAACAAAGGGATATTCCACACTCCCCAGAGCTCCAGAAGTGGATGTAATTTAGTGTCATACCCAGGATAGCCTTTTTGGCAATGTCTTAACCCTTTGAAGAGGACACAGTGTAATCTAATCCCTGCTAACAAGGACTTATTTAAACAATATGATCAAATGAGAAGTCTTCAAGCTGAGATATTTCAAATTATACAAATATTTTGTACGTATTATTTTTTTAAATAAGAAAAAAAAAAGAAAAGATGTAATTGATCAAACAAAAAGACAAATTTAAATACTTCCACAGAGCAAAGATTGGGTGCTTTATGATGTTTGTAAAAAATTAACAGGTTAAATCAAAAAGAGACTCCATTCATTTATAATTCATTTCCAATATAAAATAAAAATAAAGGCGGAGTGGCCTATTGTCAGTATCAGCCAGACAGTTAGGGAGTTTATCCCGTTTTTGTTAGCACTAGACCAGGGAGACTGTTTTTACATCTGAGGTGGCCCACCACAACTACCATCAGCTCCCATTTTATCACACAGATCAGATTACTCAATCTGTGCTACTCATGCGCTGAGTTGGCAGGGACTGGTATCAAACCAGGAACCTTATGATTTCTAGGAGGTGCTCTACCAATTGAGCTAAACTGGCCCATATTTCCAATATAATAGTTAAATATTCTTTCTACACTCTGCTTAAATTATACTGAATCCTTTTTGTTCATTTCTTTTATAAAAACTACATTTACAGAATTATTTTTTTTTTATTTATTAAAAGAACAATTAAGCATAAATGTTAGAAATGTTTTAACAATTATAAAAAGAGGAAAAAGTTTGCAACACATTATAAAAAACAAAAAAAACAACCTTTAGTCCTAATCATATCAGTAAAGATTTAACTCTCTTTTAATGAATCCAGATAAACACGCTATCCTGTTTCACTAAATTTTATAATAATATTATATATATATATATATATATATATATATATATATATATATATTAAATAAGCACAACAAAACCACATCAAGTTAGTTATATTTATTAACACTTTGCCTACTTTAAACTACTTATAATGGCTGTCCCACCACTGCAATCCTACAGTAAGGACTGGCAGTGGCTCTTGCACGTGTCACTTGTTTACACTAAAAAATGACTACGTGAACACTCCTGCCATCTTTTGTTTTGTTTGAGGTGAATAGATAGTGAAATTTGAAATATCCCATCATACAAGTAAAAAAAAAAAAATACCAAAAAAATTTGGTTCAGCCATGGGGGAAAGTTGGTAGGCAAAGAGTTAATCTAAAGAGCTATGGAAAAAGTTGAAAGTAAACTCATAAAAGCAACAAAGTAGAAACTGTAGTAAATTACCAATTCCAGTTAGAACAACATTTTTTTAAGCATCAAATACCAATAATGGAGCAATGATGAATACAATACACTTTTATAAGTACTAGCAAGAATATGTGCCCTTCAGGTGTAAGTATTTAAGTTTTAATGTAATGAAATATATTAAATTAGAAATACTAGCAAAATTAAATAAGAACAAATATAAAAAGATTACACTTATTTTCTATAAGTTTCTAAATAAAATCATTCATAGGACTGATTTTAATACATAGGAGAATAAAACAATAATATTAGAGATCAATGACACCAAGTAATTATTTATCAAACCCAGTTTTGTTAAAACCAGTATGCAAATTAACCACACCATATATTATGTAAATTTTTATTTCTTAGTAATATATATGACACATTGCAGGATTTAGACGCACTAATAAAATGGGTTGTTTTGAGGCAAATCTAACTCAGAATTTCATAGAGACATCATAAATAAATAAGATTTATTCTAAATATTAATGATTTTGACAATAAATTAAATACTCATTGATAAACTTACTTAATTCCTGAAATGATGTGACTTAAGCAGTGACATTGACTTATTGTGACGTAAGTAGTGACATAGTTTCGGTATAGACAAACACTGAATTTCAATTATAATAAGATACAAATGAATTAACAGCAGTCTGTTTTTTTTGTGTGTAAAAACTTAGAATAGATGCTAAATAATAATCATGAGACCAAATCAGGAAAAACCCACTCAATAACTCATGAAATTAATAATCTTATATATTAAATGATTATTTAGTTCTGCAAAAATAAGAGTCAAAATTTAGAAAACTGGGAATATTTCAATTGAATAATAAACAGATAAACTAGCAAATACAGACATCAAGTAAGAAGCCTACTTAAAGAGATTCCTTAATCCAGTGTAAAAGTTGGGTGCACTTGGCACCGAGTGATTATTTGTTTGTCTTACCCTATTGGAATTAGCTCTAGTGTTCCATATTCGGATGATGGAATCACGCCCAGCTGAGTACAATCGATTGAGGACGGGATCATACTGCAAAGCATTAACTCCAGAGCGATGGTAGCGTTCAACTTCATCTCGGATTACAAAAGAAACCTGCAAAATAAAAAGAGAGAAAAAAATGCATTTTAAAAATATTTTCTCTTTTTATATAAAATACACACAAACCATCACAAACTTTAGAAGAGAGAGAAAAAAAGAAGAAAAAACCTCTGATCTTTATATTTTTTTTTCTATTGATTATTTGTTTGAATTAGATTTTCACAAAGACATCATTTAATTTTAATATAAAGATATAGAAATTGCTAAAGTTTAATCATTTATAAACAAGGAGAAAAAAATAATTTGTACAACAAATATTGCTCATACCAAAGATAATGTTGAACTTATTAAAATTACAAGCAATATATTAGGAAAAAAACATATATATTAATTTGAATAATTTTGGTTATGTACAATTATCTGTTTTGGAGTAAATTTGTATTAAAAAAAAAAAATAAAAAAACATAAAAATTTTTTATTGTCATTAAAAAATTTTTTTCAGGATTCATTTTTGAGACAGAATACAATTCTATGATCAGTGTAATATTTTAGCTTAAGCTTTTTTTTTTTTTTTTTTTGGCTAATTTCTTTAATGCAGTTCTTCAATCAGGATGTATTCCAATTAGTGATATACAGATATATTTTTTACATACATTTTACAGATATATATTTTTTATTCATCATTAAAGTAACAGAAAAAAATGTCATTCAAGAAGAGGAGAGTCTATATATTTCTATGAATAAAAATGAACCTTAACCTCATTAATCTCTTGTAACTTTTCACATTCAAAGAATTACTAAAAACATCAGAAATTATATATTATTGAACATACCCATTTCCTAATAAACTTTTATTAAAAACAAAATGTTTATTAGTTTAAATACAGAAGGCTTATTTAGAAAGAAAGAAAGAAAAAGTTTTCACAGATTATTTACGTTGGCTTGCAATTTGTAACTTTTAGGTAAAATATTCAATAATTTTTTGGTTTTAGGAGTTGAAAAGCCATAAAAAATAACTCATTCTATGATTTTATACTAAAGAATCTTGTCTCAATATAATTTTGCACATGTGATAATACATAATATGAGTTAATCTCAATACAATGAGTAGATAAAATAAAGACAAATTCAGATAAAAATTTAAATTAAACAACAACAATGGTTTAACCTTCCAATCATAATCTATACACAATAATAATTAATAAAACCTAAAACTGAGTTGTATCAAAAATATTAATTTTAGTTTGTAAATTCTTTAAACAATTATGTAGAATATTCTTTAAAATATTAAAACAAACCTATAGTATTTACATAATATTTTAAATGTTTTAGCAGAGGAATAGCTTGAAAAAATTACTTGGAATTAATTAAATAATCTATATTAGCTTTCTTTTTTAAATTTCCAAAAGAAAATGTGAGAAAGTTACACAAAACATTCCTATCATTCTGTTTTATATAAAAGGATAAAAATTGTCATAATGCATTATTTAAGAAAAAAGAAATGAATGAATGTTGATTTTAAGTAACCCCAAGTGTTTAAACTTAATTTTTTATACCAATACATCAAATAAATACGAGAGAAACACGTGGTGTGATAATCTAACAAAAAAAAAAAAAAAAAAAAAAAAAACGCCTGTCATGCAACAAATTATTGCAAAAATATTTTTTTTGTAGAAATTCATCAGATAAATGTAAACATCAGTCTTGTACATCTTTTAATAGGAAATATTTTTTTTATTGTACATATAGTTAAAAAAAAAAAAAAAAAAAATGTAGTGCCAAGAATTGCAACAAAAATGAGCATGACAGTCTGGAAAATGCTTTTTTTTTTTTTTCTCTTTTTTTAATGTATCAACATTTTCTTCAGAATACTAGCATTTTTAACTACAAATCAAATCAGACAAGTACGTGTAAAAAGCATGTAATATGGAAATATTTCCTGATGAAATATATAAAACAACTTAAATTATAGAAAAGTCAGTACAAGTAACAAAATAAGTCTTGCATAAACCAACTGAAAAATATATTTTCAAATACAAAGTGTCATAAAACAAAAAACAATGTTTTAAGTAGTAAAGCAACAATTTGTTTTTTTTTCTGTGAAAAGTAAATTTCTTTTTTCATGCCCAATTTCCCTACATTCTAACTTACTGACAAATTGATTAAAATGGTATTGTGTGTGTGTAGGTTATATATATATATATATATATATATATATATATATAGAAAAGCAAATGAAATTTTTCAAGCACATTTTTTTTCACTAGTATATACATGTATACACAATCTCAGCACTAAGCATGTGACAACATGAATGACAACCTTATTTTTACAACTTGTTTCTTTAACTGACTTCTTTAGCTTCATTGTTTTTATGAGAAAGAAAGACATTGATCCCTTTCCCAAACCCTCTTAGAGAAGATTGGAACAAACTTCTACAACATTTACTATTTTAGCATGGACATACATTTAAGTTCAGATTTCAGGTCTTAGTTATAATAATCATAATAAAAGGACCTCATCATGGGACAATGGTTAGCAAGCTAGTCTTGTAGATTAAATTGAGTAGTGAATTGGATTCTCACAATGTGCTCCATTCTTGTGGCCTTGTGCCAAATCTAACTGTGCCCAGTAAATAACTATGATAATTATAATAAAGTTTGTGCTTGGTATTATTTAATATACATGGTGTATGAATTTGTTTTTATAGATTATCAAGAAGGTCCCAGTAAAAATCTAAAAGGTGGCTTTATTTCACCTAAAAACTCAACAAAGTTCATTTCTTTTTTCATTATAATAAAAGAATAGTATATAATCAAAGTTCATTAAAATTCTCTAATTAAGATTTATTAATCTATTTTCAGCAATGAATTAAAGTATCTATTTCTAAATAGTATAAATTATTTTCAAATTTCTCATGAATTTGTTTTGTGCAAAAGTTAACCTTTCCAATGTCATAGATGATGATGAATTTTCTAAAATATAAAAATGAAATACATGGAACACATCTCTGGACTTTGTTATGAATGCAAATATATAGGAAAATAAATAAAACTAAAAAAAAAAAAAAAAAATTAATTTTCCAATTATAAAATCTGCCAATATTTGTGAACTAGTTTTGACTATCCAATTTATAAATAAAATAAAAATTACAAGGTTACTAAATGCATTAATGTATATAAGTTATTTTCAGAGTAAGATTGTACTTTATATTACTATACACTTAATATTTGCAGCAGAGAGAAAGAGGCAAACTTATTCTACTACATGCAATTGCTAATTGATTTGTAGGTGAGAGATAAGTGGTTTTGGCTAGTGCATAATAACTTACTTCTAACAGTGGTAAGGATTTGATTTCTTAAGCAACAAGTATACTAGTTTTGAAATAACAATACAATTCCCTCTCCCTCTATACCAAGATACAACAAATATAATTGTATTATATGAATAATCAATTAGTTTTAATCTAAAATTTACAATTGAACTTTTAAGTTAATCTAAAACAATATAGTTCACCCACCTAAATATATTTATATGTTATTCATAAAATTTCTTGATTTCTTTTTTTTTTTTAATAGTATAAAAGAAATACATATTTTGTAAAAAAAAACATATTCTAATAAAATAGTTTCCTACTTGAGATATAACTGGCATCACAAAATACATTACTCCTAACTGATCTCCAAAAATAAAAATATACTTCAAGGAGACAGAAATCAACACTTTCTTATTGATGAATGCCTAGCAAAATCAATAAATTAGTCAAGTTCATAGCAAAGATTCGGTACCATGACTGAAAATAGTAATCATTAAGTAACCATTCTAAAGATTTTGTGTATTCACCTAGCAAAACATGCATCCTTCACAACCTTTTTAAGAGGAAGAAGATCACCAAAGTAAAGCACTTATTTCACCTGGGATACATGCACACAACATACTTTCCGACATTTACTTCAAAAGTCAAAAATTACTCATCCTGTAATTTCTCTTCAAATTACCATTTTAGTCCTTAAGACAAATTATTCAAGGTAAATGCAACTGTTAAGTCTAAAGGCAAATGACATATGCCGTTTTAATATAACTGTCAGTTTTTCAGTTCCATGATTTGGAATCAGAGTAAAAAATAACACAAGTAAAATTTTAGCTAAATTTTTCCTCAGCCTGCAAATCTAATACTTATTCAGCACTTGTAAAAAAAATCCACAAGTGAACTATCAATCTTAGTTCTTTTGAACCTCAATCTTATATGCAAGAATTAATTCCCAAAGTTGAAAGTTCAATAAACAAGTAAAATAGAAAAAAAAAGAATCATTTAAAACTTGAGCAATTAGAACTTTTCTCAAGTGTTCAGTAAAATAAAAGCAAAAATATGATAGGGTAGGTATTTACCCACCCTGTTCACCATGGGGGGGGGGTAGATTATGACGCAAGGTTACAAGTATGGGGCACCCAACAAGGATCAAACTCACTATTCAGTAGTAATGGATCTGTGAGACTAGCTTGCTAACCATTACACCACGATGGGACACCCAATGAATGTATTAAGGTAGGTATTTACCCAACCTGTTCACCACGGGTAGGATGTAACACAAAGTTGCAATTATAGGGCATCCAGCAATGAATGATCAAACTCACTATTCAATAGTAATTGATCTGCAAAACTAGATTACTAACCATTACACAATAATGGGATGCCCACCAAAATATGATAGGGTATAAAGTTTCCCAATGATGAAGTAGAAAACTTGGTAGTTTTACCAAATATAAGATTTCTTAATGTTCAATAAATTAAAGATATTCATATATAAAATATTAACATTAATTTTATTGGGGAAGCATTTTAGTCATAAGAGAAGACATGAAATATTATTACTAAAATTCATTCTGAACATAAAAAATGAATAATTTAGATGTTTTTTACTGTTTTCCTCATCTTTATTGTGGTATGTATAAACACAATGTTTTGAATGCTGTATCCTCCAGCTTCCTCAATTGTTCCCAGTGTATGTGACTATACTAATGATCCAACCTGAGGAAGGCCGGAGGATACAGTGGCCAAAATGTTGTGTTTATACATATAACAATAAAGATGAGGACAACAGTCTGAAAAATCAAAATTATTCACATCAAACCTCATCTCAAAAATACAGACGAATAATATAAAAAAAAAGTTTGATGACCTTGTTCAATATAGTTTTCATTTCAATTCTAAGAGACTAAAATTAAAGAAAGAAACTATAAAAAAGAGATAAAATCAGCTTTATTAATAACTGTATATATCTTATTATGAATGACAAAAGTAAGATAGATAAAGATTATACAATATAAAGTAGAAAAAATATTGAGCATTTTGTGCGCTGCTTGTGAGGAGCAGCCATGCACACATAATGCTTGAAGATTCTTGGAGGTAAGGAAGCAAGAAAAACCATTTGATCTTTTATGAAGAACCAACAAAATATGACTATCAAGAAAGTTTAGAAAACTATCACCAAACTTAGAATTGAAATGTAATTCATAAAGCAGCAGCATTTTCAATTAATATATATCAATTTAAGGCTACAACAATTATCAGTGCAAGAAATTTTGGGCCAATCAAAATTGGAGTGAAATTTATGCCTTTTATTTTTTACATTCTATGATTAAATGTACCATCATTTTGGTTCAGTAAATTGTATTAATAATTACACACATATAAAAAGAATTAAAGGATTTTTCAGTAATGAAAAAAGCAACTTATACATACTATGTGAACCACACATTGTCACTAAGAGTGGAAAGATCATGTGACACTTTTGAGCCAATTAAAAAGCCTCACAACAAATGCTACACAAAAACAAATATGCCGACCTCTCCACCAGCAGAATCAAGCAAGGAACAATGTATAGCTGGACCTCTGACACCCCCTCCCCAAACACACATACAGAATGCCCAATTTTTATAGCTAGCACACATGACAGACACTCAATGTCCCATCATATAATATCCTTTACTTCTTGACCTGATGAACTACAAAACCATGGTGGACCCTTAACTTTGCCATACATGAACCTCTCCCCACAGCATCACCAGCTAATATACATGGCTATTCTTATTGACTTCACAGGTGGTTTCTATACAGAAGTTCCATTCTGAACCCTACAATGGTCCTATCTATACCAATGTAAATGCTGCATAGCAACCCCATCTAACCATCCTATCCTTTTCAACAAGTGCTACATATAGAGACCTCTGAATTAATGGTCCTACCCACGTAATTTATGTGCCACAAAATTCACACAACTATCCTACCCACGCACATGCATGCTACATAACAACCTCTTCTAATGGTCATATCACTTACATGCAACATATTGACCCCTTTATGGTTTTTTTTCCACACTAACATGCATAATTAGAATCCATTGCAACCAACCCAATGAAGAATGCATGGCCACCCACAAACCACAACAGCAAAATAAGAACTACAAGTTCTACAACTGTAACAAAACAAGAATTATCAATAAGTCTATACTCTGAGTGCCAACATTCTCTTTCTATAAACAACGGTCTTCTCAAATACCCTTTGGGGCCAACGTGACTATACCTCACATACAACAACAACAATCTAATATACAGAACACAACAGGAAGTCCATTCTTTGAACTCTGTACAAGAAAACTTGAAGTTTTGCAGAACAGACATTTATACTGTAAAATTGTCTTGTATATTCTGCTTATAAATACCCTTCCTTGTTGCTAACCTATTTGTTTGTCAGTTAGCATTTCTTTCTACTGTTCTGCCAAATGGTAAGCAGTGGTATAATGTTGTTCATCAAGACAACCTTTTCTCTTCACCTCTATTATACTCTCCTCCTTTGCGTTATACCATGTGCAGGGATGATAACAACAAGTGTCAGAACCAGGATATAATAAGATTTCGGGAAAAAATGGTGTGTGTAATGGCTAATAAGATGTAGAGCAGCCAGTTGACTTTTGTTTTAAATTTTTAAAAAGCAAAAATACTCCAAAAATATCCAAAAAGTTTTTTAAAATCTATGTTAACCTTAGAGTGCCAAGAGAGATTAGTTATATTTAATTAGTGACAGGCTAAGGATAAGCAAAACTATAAACATTCATATGAATATTATATTATATAAAAACTGTAAAACTGAAAATAGTAGAACCAAATTTAGCAACTTTTGAACAAAAACAATATTCAGGTTAAATTGGACATTTTTATACTATAATATGTCCATATTAATAATGATAGATTAATAACAGATTTTTCATGGAATCCACAACTGAAAAGGAACAAATGGCACATTTTGATATTAGGCAATGAAAAAGCATCATGAAAAGGGATTTTTATACTGTGTGATGAAAAATTTAACAATTCTTTTACTCTATGACTATAAATACAAAAATATATCAACAAAAATCATATACAAATCAAAGGAACATAAGTTCAGTAATTGTAACAAAAGGATTTCCCTCCAAACAATGAGATTGTACATTTTTAGCTCTGCCCCCCCCCTCCTTCTTTTTCTAACTTATATTTCCTTAAACATGGTTTTGAAAAAGTGGCAAACAAAGTATCAATAAAATTGAATTGAAAGAAATATCAAAGGTTAAATCATTATAAAACAGACATGGTTTTAAAAACAAATTGCCAAGAGAAATATCCCTGCAAAATTACAAATGTATCTTAATCCTATTTTTAAGATATAGCTGTTGGAAAATGCAATTTTTATAAAAGGCTCAAAGAGAACATGACTTTAATAAGAGTTTTTTTTTCTTGTCATCCAAAAGAAAATGGACAAAGCCATTAGCTCGTAACAAGGATGAAAATTATGTTCTAATAGCAGACGCATAGGATTACTCTTTCTATGAATGGCAATTCTATTCCTAAGAGAAATAAACCTTTTGTAAGCTAAAGGAGAAATAAAATCTAATTTTGTGACCAAATATATATATATATATCAATTATAGTTGTTTATAACTGTCACCTTGTATATAACATCTACACATATCTATAAAAAAAACAAAACTTTTCTTTTCTTTTTTAATCAAAATTATTATATTACTATTCTAAAGCATTTTGTATAGTTCCTATCATTATAAACCTGAGAATGACATAGATTATATATTCAAAGTATCATTCATGATAATGAGATTGATACACAAATCAAAAGAAGAGAACAGATTCAAGTAATAAAATAAACAATCTGAGAGACAGTCCAAATTTGAACCTAAAAATAACTGTAGTTTATATCATTTAGATTATTCAGACTATTGTCCTCATCTTCATTGTTACATACACAACATTTCTGATGATGAGCCCTCTGGCCTTCTTCAGGTATTTCTTGTCAGATTCAGGAACCTTCTCTTTGAACTCAGGAACCATCTTGTTGAACTTGGGAGCTTTCATGTCATAATCAGGAGCCTTCATGGAACTCCGAACCAAACCCTTTATTCAATCTACGGGGGTAGACATGAAGACCCCCGAGTTCAAAGAGAAGGTTCCTAAGTCCAACAAAAAACATCTGAAGAAGGCCGGAGGGCACATTAGCCAAAACGTGTATATAACAATGAAGATGAAGATAATAGTCCAAATGATCCAAATTATCAAGCCTCATATCAAAAATTCAGAAAAACTGTAGTTTATCGAGTAGTATTAAGTATCCCCAAAAGTTGATGAACAGAGGCAAATATCAAAATGGAGAAAGTATATTTTTGAAGAGGATGAGTTAATTAAACACTCTAAAAGTTTTCAGCTAATCTGAGAGAGAGGCCATCTGGTTTGCCTAGAGATGTTTTGGTAATTTTTGACAAACAGGAAACTTTAGTGTTATAATTGTATTAATTACTTTGGAAATAGTGGTAGAGATAGCTAGAGTACTGGTAAATCTCCCACAAAATAGATAAAGGATAAAGTTAATTACCAAGAAGGTTCCATTTATCAATTTGATATCTGATTATTGTTGGCCTGGGAGTTAAGAGCTTATAGAACCCAACCATGTGGATGAGTGATTTATAATGAAGTAAGTTTTCCATATATTTGTTGGCTCGAGCAGGCTCTTTAGACATGGCCATACTGGTTTAGAGCAAAACAGACAAATGAGTACTATTGCAGATTCCATATGATGAACTTTAATAGATGGCATGAATAGTCTTGTGCCAGTTAGACCAGTTTTGTCTCCATTGATTGCTTGTCATATCTATATATTAATATTCTTGTTCCTAAATTGTACAACCATTATCATCTTGCAATACCAACCCCAGCACTTTCATTGATTTTGATGGAAATTGACAAATTTCAACTTTAATCGGTTTAAATCGGAATTTCTTGTAAATTTTAATATTTTTATATAGTTGGAAAGAAAAGAAAATCTTTTTAAATATGTAATTTTTATGTGTTTTTATCCATTGAATTATTTTTTATGACAAGTAAAATATGTATATAAAACCTATCTTGAGACACCACCTTGAAATTAACAGTAATATAACATAACTAATTTCATTCCAGGTGGTGTGTGTCTCTAGTCTATTATGTTAAGTTCATATTAAAAATCAACTGTCTCCTATAAGGTGATGATCTAAGAAGGAAGCACTTTTAAGCTACTTTAGAAAATAAATGTCAGTGTTTTGCAAGAAATGAAGATTAAATAAGACAAAATGAGTGAGATAACATTAAAAATGTTTGTTCAACTATCTATAATGAAAATAATGGAAAGAGGTAAGACAAAGGGCAAGAAACTATATAATACATCACACACACACACACACACACAACACACACACACACACAACATATATCCAATTTTGAAGCAAAATGCATTAAACCATAAGAAAAAGAAGGATGAAAAGGTCAACAAGAACATACAAGTAGCATTTACAATCTTTTTCCTTCTATAAACTGTAACATTTACCTAGACTTACTTTATTTCCTGCTTGGACTTGTTTGTCTCATTCAGGTAGGTCAATAAATGCACAGCCAGAACATTGTTATAAATAAACTTATAATTGAAGCTGTAAAAAACACACACTCAAATTCTAATTGCTTAGTCTTTGAAAAATAATCCAATGCAAATAAAAGGAAATTAAGAAAGTAGCAGACATTTCTAACATTTTATAATAAAAATTTACAAAACATTACATTCAGTAAAACTATTATCAAGTTTTAACAGTATAACTCTAAGCCTGATAGAGTTTAAATAACTTGCAGAGTTGAATTTTAAGGTTTAACCAGAGTAAAAATAAATTATAAAACAGTTTAATTAATAGTTCTATTATTTCTCGTCTTTAGCTAAAATTTAGTACCTAAATGATTTACATACGAGATTTTTAATTTAATAAAATTTAATGCCTAACCAATTTATATAAATATCAGCTGGAGCAAATGTGTTATAAATATATATAAAAACTCAATGTTTACTTACATAGTAAGTCACTATATCATAAATAAATATAGTGAATTATCCCTTAATAAATTCTATTTCTTCTTGATTTTAAATCAAAAATAGTAAAAGCAAGAAGAAAAAAGTATTAATAAACCAAAATTGTGTTTACATAATTACTGTTGAATGAATGTCAAAAGGAAATATTAATACCATATTTGATACATATAAGACACATGTCTTTTTATTTAAAATCTCCCAAGTCTTTTATGTGAAATTTAGCTATCTGGTAGGTTAATATTTATCCAGTTATTATAGACAACTAATCCATATATTAATACGCTTACTCCTTAATCTTCCGACCATTATCATCTTGCAACACCCTATGGTTAAAGTTCAGACTGTCCAAATCATCCAATATGAAATACAAAAATGTAAATCCTGATTATCTAGTGTTGTTTATCTGCTGAATTCTTATTTCTTACAAGTTCCATCACCTCAGCTGAACAATGAACCATTCAGCTACACAGAAAAAGTAGGGGAAAAATAAAGAGAGGGGGTGAGCATGTGGAAGTGATAACACTAATCTGTTTCAAGCGAACATAGTGAAAAGAAAGAAAGAAAAAGAAATCAAGATTATTATACTTTTAACATATTGGATTATTTTGTAATAGCTTTTAAGTAAGCATATCAAATGTAGTAATGATTAAATTATCATACTGTGGTATATCCACAGGTCCTGCTAGTACTCTATAATATACTAATATTAGATTGTTTTATGGCATATCAACCTCAGTGGGTTATTTAATGCCAACAAAGTTTTGAAATAAATACATTCTTATAAACACATTTTTCTATTTATGGATGGGACCCCAACAGGTACTACCACTCTGGGTTAGGGTGGACCAGGGAACAATGGTGATGAAGGGGAACCTCCAGAACTGGAACCTCACCATCAGATAAAGTTTAAAGACATTCCCAGGACGTGAAGACTCTCAGCTACCACCTTATAGTACCTATATGATAAAAAGGATTTGGGGTTGCCATAAGGGCAATAGGATTGGGGCAATCATATAGGTGCTAGGGCTTGATACTGGAGGAATTGGAATCAAAAGAATTGAGACCATACAGGCCACAGCATTCTTAAGATTGACTCGAAGACTCAGAAAGACCTGAGGAGACTTGCTGTCACTCAGACTCCAGTGGGAAATAACCAGTTAAAACTAGTGGGAAAACTTGCAAGGAGTGAAATAATAATGATGATAATAATAAATTAATGTATGATGATTATAATTTCTTCAAAATCAGAAACTGAATTAACTTTGACAAAGCAATTGTCATAATAACTGGTTAATATTTAATTGTCAGCTTCAGTTTCTGTTATAGTTTATCAATTTTGAAGACAGAAAAATTAATTAAAAAAAAAAAAAAAAACATTATCTAAAAGAGGAAAAACAATCAGTTCTAAAAAGTCATGGATGAATGGAACATTTAAAACATTAATCTCTTTCTGAAGTCAATTTTAAGCTTCATGCAGAATAAGAATACAAAAAAAAAATCATTTTATTCTGAGTTGGTTAAAGTAAACTTGGTTATAAAAATAATTTGATGACATTTTGAAAACATTAATTTTATTCTGAAAAATGTCAATCCAGTTTAATGAATAATCCTAACTCCATTTAAAGTGGTTTTATCTAAAAAGACCTTCAAATACTGAGTGCAGAAACAAAATGTTATCCAAAATTACAAATTACTCAAAGTAATTCTTTTATCTTTAAAGACTCCAGACTTGTTTATGCTTTTATTTAAAAATCATTTTAGAAAACAGTCTCCAGTAAATGTAATTGACCAAATATTTTCAGCAAATAGAAATTTAAAAAAGAAAAAGAAAAATTCTTAGCAATTTGTATAATAACTGAAATGTAACAGAATTGCACACAACTCAAGTCAGGATCATTTCTTACAACTGGTACTCATTGTCAACTTATATGTGACTTGGAGAGGTTTGTTTCAGGTTTTGTCTACTCTGCAGCAAACTAGAGTCAGTTGGACACTGTCGGTGAGGAAAGCAGCACCATTAAGCAATTCACTCATCCGGAAATTTGGAAAAGGCATGCTATACTGCTTAGCATTCACATTGGAAGCTCCAATACAAAGATTTCAGAGTGTTTGCAGAAGATTTAAAAATAGTTGGATAAATCCAAATGGTGATTATGAAGGTACAGCAGCTCGGAAGCCTCACTGATTATTCTGATAAGAAAAGAACTCCCAAATTTTTTGGCTAAATCCAAGCGATGATTGACAATGATCCCAACAGGTCAATCAGGTCCATAACCAAAGACATGGGAGTGTCTGAGTTTCTTATCAGGCAAGTAGTGCATGAAGACATTCACTATTTCTCATACAATATGAGAAAGAGATAATTTTTTTTATCACAGGCCATGAAGGACAAGTGTAAAAACCATGCTGCAAAGCTTTTTAACAAACTGAAGCATCTCTTCCAATTGATCATGCTTTGGTTTTTCTTAGATGAGAAAAATTTCTACCAGGATCAGATGGTGAACTCATAGAATAACTGTTGGCTTGCTCTGGCCTCACAAGATGTACAAACAGAGATGAAAAATAAACACCCAGTCCACATCATGGTATTTGGGTTAGTCACCAGCGATAGTCAAGTTATGCCTCCATTATTCTTCACACATGGCCTCAGACTCAACACGGAGGCCTTCATCAAGTGCCTGAGGGAGGTGGTGCTGAGAAGGGGCTGCTGGAAAACCCTATGTCTGATAACAGGACTGTGCCATACCATACAAGCAGGAGAACCCAGTTTTAGCTGTCAAAAATTTTCTTTGACCATATCACCCCTAACATCTGGCCACATAACCCCCCAGTTTGCAATCCCTTTGATTATTATGTGTGGGTTGCAGTTGAGCAAGAGACCTGCAACACCAAAGATGAACTGAAGGCAAAGATAATGACAGCATTTACCAATTTAAACAAGGAGACCATCTGAAAGGCTTGCAGAAGATTCTACAGTTGTCTGGAGGCTATGGTTGAAGCCAATAGTTATTTCTTTTAATGAATTTAATCTATAGTTTTGGTAAATATATCTGATAAAGTGAGATGTCAGTGTTATTTCCATTTTAGATCACAATTTACCCATCACAAACTCTCTCTCTCATTATATATATATATATATATATATATATATATATAATGAGAGAGAGAGAGAGTTTGTGATGGGTATATATATATATATATATATATATATATAAAGTAAAGTCGTCAGGGTGGCCTAATGTTGGTATCTGCCAGACAGCGAGGGAGTCTATCCCCTTTTTACGAGTGCTAGACCAAGGAGATTATTTTAGCATCTGAGGTGGAGCGCCACACCTACCATCAGCTCCTTACTTTACCGCACAGATTCCTGTGCTACTCATACACTGAGATGGCGGGGGGCCGATATCGAACTAGGAACCTTGTGGTTTCTAGCCGAACACTCTACCGACTGAGCTAGATATATATATATATATATATAATATATATATATATATATATTTATACATAAATAAATAAATAATTATATATGTAAAAATGTAAAAAATATTTAAACATGATTCTGCAACAGAATTTTTCATAAAGTTACTAACACTAAGTTGTTATATTTTGTACTAACAGTCTTCTAGCATCAATAACTCTTGATACAAAAAGAATCCTTACATTAAAAAGAAATTATTGAAGAAATAAGTGTTTTCTTTTCTTCAAGTAACTTGTCAAGATTAAATTTAAATCAGTAAAATAAAAGAAAAAAAAAAGAAAAAAATTTGCCAAATGGAATCAATTCCTGTTAATACAGGTAATGCTCATATACAAATGCAGATGAATAAACTATGTCAGTGATAGAGAAAAAAAAGAAAGAAAAAAGGTAAGCATGAAATCACTTAATCTGCCATAAGTAGGAGATCAATGTTAAATAAAAACAATAAAAAACATAAAAAAACTCACATAACTATCTTTCATCAACAACCTATTTATGTGTACCTGTTACATATACAAATGTATCCAAACTAAATTTATTAACTGATACTATACCTGATATACAAATAAATAGATATTTAGAATAATCTTTCAAATAGACACATTTCTTTTAATAAATTTCAAAGACATGTTATCAATATTGATAATTAAAACAAGATCTTATTAATAAAAAAAACTAATCAAATATCAATAACTATCTTAAAATTAGAAATAATTGGGAAGTATTTTAAATTTCTCTCAAAAGCAGGATAAGAACATAACTGTAATGTTGAAATATAATGAAATAAAAAAATTCATAAATCAAATTAAATATAACTGTTTTTGGATTAATATTAAAGAACATTTGCTTTAGTTATTGCTAGGTAATGCTCAAAGATTAACAATCAATTTTAGTAGTTGTAAAAAAATAGATTTTAAATTTTATACACACACACAGGAGATTTGTAAACTCATGTCCAGAGGTAATGCTACCTAAACACTATCAATATGAAAAGATATTTTCTAAAATATTATATTTAGTAAATATATCCATTTTTCTTTGAAAATAAGTAAATTTTTCAAAAATTAAATATTTCATGAAATACAGCGAATCTGTTGTATTTCATAATGAAACTTTTATTATAGATGCAAACATTAAAATCAATAGATAAATTCTTTAAAAAAAAAATAGGGCTAGGTTCCATTTTATCTATTTTTATATGCCTTTATGAGTTTCTTTGATAGGTTTAAAAGTTTCATGATATTCATGTTAAGTTAAAACTTGAAAATAATTATCAGTTAAACAAAGGCATAAATAAAATTATTAAAATAAAGTTAGGAAACCAACAGACTAAGAATTTATCTTTATTAATCACAGTTATGAAAAGGAGGAGGATTATATTTTATATTTGGACCTGATCCTGGTACATTGGACATGCTTACTACTTCATTGATCTCTAGCAATACACAAATGGATAAAGTTCAGTAAAAATGAGTGTGTAAGACTAATTCTAAATAACCACACCTAATTTTAAACTCAAGTCAGCTATACTGAAGCCATTACAAACATTTAAAGACTTAATTCTTTACCAAATAAACCACACCTATTTACTGATAATGATGGAGACTAAATAACTGAGCCCATGGCTTAGTAACTTAGTCTTTTTGAGAGGCCCAAAAAATGTGTTATGAAATACTTCTTTACTTTGTTTTTTAACAAGACTTTATCAAAACAAACAAAAAAACTATATTATATATTCAGTAAAATAAGAACATATGATAATAGACAGGTTTTACAGACAGAGATTTGGTAATGAATTTCTAAGTATTCTGACCAGAGAAAGCCATTAAAAAAATATCTCTAAAATAATTTTTTTCTTTTGTAAATAAAAGTAACCTGTCAAATGAGAAAAGATAAATTTTGCTATTTCCATATAAAGCTGTGATTGGATATTTCCTAACTAAATAATGTTTTGCAGTATTCAGACTATTTCTTTGTAATGAAATCATTTTAGCAGTTCTGTTGAACAATCATTAAAAAGGTACATATATTGTTAGCTTGAACAAAATGCTAATTCGTCTCAACTGATAAAAAATACTGTTTAATGAAGTGATTATGACTGGTTCATGTATGTGTGTGTATATATATATATATATATATATATATATATATATGACACACACACAGACAGTGAAATAACAGTCTATCAAAAACCCTTGACAAAGAGGGACATATGCTCCTCAAAATATTGATAAATGAATAGGATTTAAAATACAATATTTAACATCTCTGATCTTCATTTATTTCATTCATGCTTCTAAACAAGCAAAAAATTATTTTATATATATATATATATACATACATATATATATAGACTCATCAGATGTACTGATATAGAAGCCTATGTGGACTCCACAGCAGCATCATATATATACACCACATTTTCAAAACTATTTTGGGATTATATAAAGCAGAATTAAATTTCACCCTTTATTTCTGAGAGATTATCTTGAAATAAATATACCCTAAGATAATAAACAAAATATCCATGAGAAAACTAACATCATTGTATTAAATAAAAACATGAATAGAATGAGGAATCAATTTAGTTGATTAAAAAAAATCAACTGAAGAATTATTTATGTTTAAAAAAAATTAATTTTCAAAAGATGGCCACACGTTGATAAATAGAAGGGAGGTAACTCATTTGAATTTTATAATAAGTTTTACATTGGTAATTTAAATTTTTACTTCAAAACATTTTGATGTACAAATTTCCATGAAACTTAACTATAAAAAGCTGATTTGAGTCATTCCACTTTGCAACACCCATACAAATTCAGAATCTTATTGCAATATAAAATTTATTCATAACCAATATGGCTAAAAAAGCAACATAAAATGTATTCAGAAAAAAAAAAAAAAACAATTAATTGCTAATATATGAGCAAAATGATATATAACCCAGTAAAAATGGCCTTTGTTTCAGCATTCCAAATCAACTTTTATTAGATAATTTATTCAGATTTATTCTAATACAGTTGAAACAAGGGGAGGTGTAAGCACACATGTAGACACTTATATAGATGTTATCTTACATATATAACAAAATCAGAGAGAACCACCCCCACCAAGCAGTACCTGCTGCTTCATCTAAAAGGTTGGTTATTACCTGGTACTTGAGGCACTCCAAAAGAGAAATGCTGACAGAAGGGAGCAATCTTTGGCTTGCTTCCTACAGGGTACCCACATTAAACCGACCTTATGTCACATTTTAGCACCATGGGGAAGGGCTGGATAAATATCCATACATAATAAAATGGCTTTATACATTTAAATGTAAAAATAACTCAAACGAAGGAAGAGGAAAGATTTTAGGTTAATTCTTTTTTAAAACTTTTATTAGTTAATTTTTAATGTAATGTAATATATTAAATTAGAAAGACTTACAAAATTAAATAAGAACACATAAAAAGATTACACTTATTCTAATTATATTCTAATTGGTTTCTATACAATATCATTCATAGGATTGATTTTTAATATTTTGGAGAATAAAACAATATTAGAGATCAATAACACCAAGTATTTATTTGTTAAAACCAGTATACAAATTAACCACACCATATATTATGTAAACCTTTATTTCTTAGTGATTTCTAATAACATGGGCTGTTTTTAAGCAAATCTAGCTCAGATTTTCATAGAGACAACATTAATAAATAAGATTTTTTTTATTTATGCAATTCCTGATGGTATTGTGACATAAGTAGTGATATAGTTTTGGTTGCAGACAGAGACACTGAATCTCCATTATAATAAGATGCTAAATGAAAAGAATAAAGCTTCCTGACACTTTGGTTCATAATCACTTTTTTAAATTGAAAATTGTTTTGGGCATGAAATGAAAAAAGAAAAAAAAAGGAAAGGGAAGAAAATTATACACACATACATTTGTACAAATAAAATTTTGAAATAATTTTCCAAAGATACCAAATCAAAATTTTCTTGTTTTTAAAAAGTGTAATACAAAAATATCCCAAATTGTTTGGTTAAAAAATGAACTACTGAAAATGACCAAATAAGTAAAAGCTTAGGAAAAGTATATCCTCCTTATATAAACTGATTAAAAAAATATATTCTAAACTGTCAAAAGTTTAAAAATAAAACTGTTCATAAAAGATCTTAATCCCAACAATCTTTATGAAATGTATAATAAATCTTTCATTTTTATAATTGCTTATAAAAGTTAAGGACTTTAGCAACTGGATTCACTAACAGACAATTTAGGACAAAATGAACAAGTACTTTTAGTACTTTACTGTTTGCATAAAATTAAGATATGTTGGTACTGCAAGAGAATCGACATACGGAAGCTAAGTAGAATCTTTCTAGGCTATGAACTACAGTCAAGTAGTGATGATATGGAACAAAGCAGGATTAGCAGGTTGCAGTCATAAATAGTAGTCAACAAAAGATAGAACAGTATTAGTAGTAGTTTAGTATGGAAGCCTGGAGAGTACAGTTGGAGGATGTCTTGAGATTGAAGCAGGAGAATCAACTACATTCAGTCTTGGTAGCAGACCAACCACTAAATGCAATAAATAATGAAATCTAATGACTTTACAAAGTGCAGCACTTTAAATAAATAGAAGGTAATTTTATATGAAAAAAAGATTGCTGGTAATAAAACAAGTCGTTCATTGTAAGAGAGAAGAAAACTTAATAATATATCAAAAGATATTAAAAACAAAGAACTGGCTGAAAAAGCAGCCTTCTTAGAAATAGTAACATTCAATTATACATATGCCAGACACACACACACATTATTTAAAAAAATGTCAATATTAATTATTTCTTAAACTAAGCTTCCATCACCTAGAAATATATATATATATATATATATTATATATATATATATATCAAGTATAGGCCTTTCTTAATTGTTTAAATAACAACTGAATGCAAAATTTAAAATCATTTTTCAAAGTTGCAAGTGAAGCTAGCAGAAAATTCCACCTAAATCTTTCTTCATAATTAAAGAATATATTTACTCCATTAAATCTTAACTAGCAAGGATACCTGGTTTTCCAAATAAATTTATTGAGATGGCTGCCAATAAAACCATTCATCTTCCCATCATCCAATAAATCAATTTTAGTCTTATGATTTATTATAAATTTTTTAAAAGTGTATATGACAAATTCTTTTTCATAATCTTTTTCTTCATCAGTTTGTATTTTTACCCTTAGAAATATGTATATTTCCATTCCTTCTAAATATAAATATAATAAATCTCATAATCATCAAATCATGCTGGCAGCACAGATATCCATGACAATCTCTCACCAACCATCCCTATCTGTCATCATTCCTATGAGGTCCTCTGTGCAGCATCCAGGATCCATGCATAGTTGATTGATGTAGGTCCTTGCTGGGTGGCCCACAATACCCCAAAAAACTTGACAATTTTCAGAATCATAAAACCTTAACTTTGAAGCTTTATTCTTCTTGAAGATTAGCATCAATAAACTTAACTGAGAAATAAAACTAAACATCAAACAAATTCAAAATTTTCAACAAATATAATTACTTTATCAAAATAAACTATATGTTCAAACTGTGCCAGAATTTCTATTTAGGATTAATTTATATACCAATTTAAATTATGATGCTTAAGGATGGAATCATGATGGATGAGCAGTCCATGACATGCAACACTCCACTTTGGCCCTTACTTAGGCTAGACGGAGAGGCCCCCTCCGATCAATCGGCTGGCCATGTCAAATCTTAGCACCTATATGATTGCCCCAACCCTATTCCCCTTATGGCAAACCCCAACCCTTTTTATCATATATGTACTAGAAGGCAGTGGCTGAGGGTCAACATGTCCTGGGAATGACATTAAATTCTATCTGATGGTGAGGTTCCAGTTCTGGGAATGTGGAGCACCCCTTTATCACCATTGCTCCCTGGTCCACTCTGACCCGAAGTGGTAGTACCTGTTAGGGTCCCATCTATGGGTTAAATAAAAAAAAATCTGTTTATAAAAAAATTGAGTATCCATTAAAAATGAATTTATTTCAAAAATTTGTCAGCATTAAATGACCCACTGAGGTTGATATGCTATAAAAAAATTAACAAACCAAACCAATTCAAATTAACTGGAACAAAATGAAAATATCCACTGGAAGATCTTACTTCCTAGGCAATAAGTACTTGAATTAGTTTTCTCGAAATTCAGCTAAAATGCTAAAAATAAATAGTTTAATGATGAAACACAAACCCTTCACTATAGCCATATCATTTCAAAAACTACTGCAGAGATATTATTTCATAAGATCATTTATTTTCCAAAAATCCACACTTTATTCCTTCTACTTATAAATTTTTATCCATCTACCAACAACAAAATATTACTGCAGTTACATATAAAAACATGAGTAAATCATAACTTATTCAATCCATAGAATTTCCATGATTTCAAGTATAAACCTGACATTATTGAAGACACATTTAGTGTTTAAAATATGATGAAACTGATTTTTTTTCTTTTTGAATTCTGATATTAGGGCCTTACCAAATGTCTAACAATACATTTTAAGCAAAAATGGAATAGTTAACTTTAGATATTTTTCTAAGAAAGATTTAGGATTTCACTAGGTTATCATTGTAACAGTAGTCCATGAAGATATTCATTCTTCTATTTAGGAAGGAGTGAAGGATTCTAATCAGCATTTTATATTCATCTCTGATATAGTGAAAATTTTGATGATTAATAAATGTCCAGTACAAACTCAGACCCCATAAAATTATCATTCAGTTGCAAATTGTACTGGAAATTGCTTTATTCCTTATGTTTGAGTATTTTAATTATATTTCTCTAATTTGACTATGATGTGAAATTTTTGTTGGGTTATGATTATGCACATCTGAAAGTATGCTTTTAAAAAGGTTAATATTTTAATTATTAATTAGTAGGTTAATAAATTCTAGTTGCTCCCATCCTAATTATATAAATAATATAGTAACAAAGAGATTATCTTTCAATTAAGATATTTGGTCTTGGTGTACATTTCCTAAACAACTTCAATGATATAATAATATCAAGACAACCTTTAACATTAGAATCAACCAAATAATTTAATTTGTTGAAACATTATTACTATATCAGTGATAGAAATCAATTTCTTATTTACTTCACAATTGACATAAGAAACATGTTTAAAAAACAACTATTAAGACAAGAGAAAAATGTGTATTAATTATTGCAATATATTCTTTGAATTGCTATTAATTAATGTAAAGTTGAATTTTTATATTGATTTTACACCTGGTACCAAATTGCTGCATAACAACAACAACAACAACTATGGGGACTACTGTACTTGGAGACAAACAACTTCCGATCAACATATTTTTATCTAACAACTAGAAGCTGCTACCCGACGTCACCTGGGTAGAAGGAGGGGTGTGAAAAGTTAGTCTGACAGATCCATTATTACTGAATAATGAGTTGTATCCTCGCAGGATGCCCCATTAAAATTCTTATGTAAAAAAGACCTTGCATTGATCCAGCCTGGAAAAAAAGTTCACAGACACTCTGAAAAGAAAAAATTAATGTCTCCTATTCAAAATATTGAATGTAAAAATTAAAAAATTAAAAAAAAAATATAATAAAAAATAAATGTATGCTGTTATTATTTAAATTTTATTTTTTAATCATCTTCATGAATATAAATCAAATCTTCATTATTTTTGCTAAAAAAAATCTGATGATAGTGACTGTGTGTATATATATTTACTTCATCATTAATTGTTTTATTTTCATAGTTTCCTCTGGACATACATCCATACATACACACCAACTGTCATTTATATATGTATAGACATATAGATGTATATAGTAATACAGGACACTTTTTCGCCCAAAATATACATTGATTATAATATCCTAAACAAGAAAATACCTCAAGAATATTAATGACTTGATTCTTCATCATGAGGTTCAAATTTGACAGTCCAACACTTATAAATTAACAAAGATTATAAATATCCAGGACCAATATCAATATGAAAACTACAGCTAAAATAATATTTATATTTACCTCCATTATTATTTGGGTATATTTCAGACTTTTGCAAATGCTATTATTTAAATGACAACAATATCAGTGGTATTGTATTTTCTCACCTTTTCCTGATAGAAAAAAAAAATGACAAGTGTTTTGTTGACCTGCTATATCATTTCAAGTAGTTTTGAATAGGACATGCTCTTGACAGCACTATTATTCCAGAATTGCCTGCAAGCAACCTATAAACTAAACTTAAAGAGTGAATCCCAAATAAAGTAAGCCATGCCATTTCTCTTGGCATGTTGACAAGCAGAAATCAAGTGTCTTGATTATCCATATACAGGTCTTATTTTTAGGTAAGATATAATCTTATTTTATCATCTGCATTATTTGGGAAGGTTACCATAAATGAATTAAAAATGAGAAGGGATGCTGATGCAGTCAACTATTATTAGCTATGATATCACAAGGGGATTTTATAAGGAGAGAGAGAGAGAGAGAGAGAGAGAAAATATAGTGAGTCTTTAGAGTGTTTCCAAATAAGACTTTAAAAGAGATTAGCACATAGAGAAATTTTATCATTTTCTTCTTCCAAACTTTTTTCACTAATGACTTTGGTTATGTGATTTAATCTTATACAAAAGGAAGTTTTGACACCTAAATTGTTCAACACATTTTTTTCCTTGGCCCAAAGAATTAAAAATAAAATAAAATCTATAATCAGACCACAAACTAAAATTTCAGACTTAGCAGAAGTGATAGAAGAAACAATCAAATCCTAAGAAGCCTATAGTTCTGTTTCAAACATTTGCTTCAATAAACTTATCACTAACTAAACAAAATATAAAAATTTATAAAAGTGTTCTGACTAGTAAAATCTAAATTTTAATTTGCTTAAGCATCTTTTCTAATTAAAAAGGATGAAAATATATAATACAGATCTTAACATATATTGACTTTTTATAATTTATAATAAAACATAACAAATGTTATAAATCTAGTATTATTTGTATTATTTGAACTATTGTCCTCATCTTCATTAGTCAGAATAATACAAATAATACTAATTATCAAGCCTCATCTCAAAAAATTCAGAGAAATAGTTATAAATCTAATTATAAAAAAGCCCTGAAGCAGTTAAGCAGAATTTTTATGAAAATAACCAGAATAATTAATAGAGTAAAGTCAAATTAGACACAAATTTTAATGTATAACCAAATATCTTTAGAAATAGAAAGATATTTTAAAAGGTATAAAAGTCTAGAGAGCATACAGATCAAGGATCATTTATGACATACTTACTTTGTAAACAGTTTTTTTATTTTAATATAAAACATGAAATATTGAAGCAAGACTGATACAACATCTAAGAAAATGCCAACAATTGTTAGCAAGTAATAATTCTAATAACTCTACTCAACAAGCATTAGTACTGCTTTAAATACAAAGATTTTTGTTGTTGTTGGTTGGTTTTTAACGGCATATCAAACCATTGGGTCATTTTATGCCGAAGATCTTTTTGTTTTATTCATTCTTGATGGTTACTTAAATTTTTTTTTAAAACTCAACTTTCAAAGTCATTTTTTCTATTTAACCCATAGATGGGACCCTAACAGGTTCTACCATTCCGGGTCAGAGTGGACCTGGGAGTAATGGTGATGAAGGGGTATTCCACATTCCCCAGAGTTCCAGAACTTCACCATCAGAGTTTAATGTCATACCCAGGACAAAAAGGCTTACCATAAGGGCAATAGGGTTGGGACAATCATATAGGTGCTACGGCTTGACGTGACCAGCTGATTGATCAGACCACCTGTCTAGTCTAAATAAGGGCCAAAATAGAGTGTTGCATGTCAGACTGCTCAGTCCAACATTTTTCTTAGGTTATTGGATGTTCATGAGAACTAATCAAACCTGCTTCGAGATGAATAGGTAAGAACATCAAAAGATAAATTTTAACAAAATAAACATTGATTTGAATGATTTTCTTTCCAAACATTTCTAAGTTTAAATTCTCTTCAATAACTTTTTAAATTGATCAAAAATATCTAAAAGTAAGCAAAGTACTGACCAAGTTTTCAGGTCTCAAATTAATAAAAGCAAATAGACTAGAAAAACCAATAGAAATAAAATTAAAATAAAAGCGCAGATAAGGCAGCTCAGTTTTTGAATAATATCAAAAGGAAACTTAATATGAATTTGCTACATAGGTAAAACCCCTGCTTAGAGAGAAAGAAAACAGTTCTTGACATTCAAATAAAATTTCAGAATAGATCCTAGAGATATTAAGAATTTCAAGGAATGGATTAGAATGAGATCTTATTCTACTTGTTCTTTCTTATCTTCTTTCTTTTTATACAAATTCTTATAAAAGTCTACTTAATGCACAACAAATCTAAGTATTAGACAGATGTACTTATCCACACAATGTAAAGAAATGTATATAATATTTCAACAGTTAACAAGGAAGGAATTTGGTCTGCCACTTTATATAGTAAAAGGAATTTGTCTTGGACCAAAGAACTTTAGTTTCGATAAACAGTTTATATTTAGAGTGATTTTAACAAAGTTTACATGATGGATGTTCAGCAAGTAAACAACATAATTTTCCTGAATTTCTCAATCCATTTCTAATAATAAAATAAAAATAATAAAAATAAAAAATAAAATGAATATAATTCAGCTTTGATTGTAATGGTTGCCAAGTAACCATATTGATATGGCAACATATCTTGCAGAAAAATCTCTGACATTCATTAAGTAGCATGGAGAAAAATTGCAATCCATCAGCAAAATTGAAAAAGCTTTTGTTCATTACAGACCTAGTTTTTATTTTTTTATACCCCCAAACTCTAATTTGAATTCTATTTAAGAAAGTTTATTTTCCTAACCTTAAAGTACAGACTAAACGAAATAATATATAAAACTTTTTTTTTTTTTTACTTAGTGTATTTGATTCAGTTTAGTTTTTAATCAATACTCAGATTACTTTAATTAGAATATTTATACCCCGTGGGTATTGTAGATTCTACAGGTGATAGACTCACGGTAAAATGTACAAATATTTGAGCCAAATAGAAATCAAAGCTTTCCTCTCTTCTAAATTTAAGTTAACAATCCCTACCCACCTAATATTTAGATGATCTTTCAGACTATTGCTTTGCCACTCAAGCTAAACCAACAGAAGAAAAAGAAGAAAAAAAATCATCTAAATCATCACTTAATCAATAATCCACTTCTAAGAATAGGAATAATAAGATACTGCAATAAATTTATTTAATTATATGAAATCACATGAAAATATAATAGGAAATAAATTGTCAGTACTCCAAAAACATTTCTCCCACATGATTTTGTCTTGCCAAATAAATATTTATGCACATAGAAAAAATTGTTTTTTTTAAAGATGAACCAAGACCAGCCATGATCCAATATTTAGAGAAAATGCACATAACAAAATCCAAGTTGATTCTTATTTCATTAAACCCAAAAGCTTACAAGTTGTAAATACTTTACTTTTGAATACAGAATTAATGATTATACTTCAATATATATCTACCAATGCCACCACAATGAGCAGGATGTGACACAAGGTCAATTTCTTTAATTATAGATTATGCAGAGAAAAGATCTCCAAAGAGAAGTAGACTTTTTTTTTTTTTTTTTTTTTCAAAAATCTGTTTCCTTATAAAAGTACTAAAATACAAATAAAAATATAAAACTAAACAGATGATAATTGTGGGGTCAAGATTTAAAACTGGTTTCATAAATGTATGTATAGGCCAACTGAAAAGTTAAATACCACCCAATTTATCATCAAATATTTTTATTAAAAAATTACTATTTCAAGATAATAGTATTGTTTGCATGTTTATCATGTCTCAAGTGGAATGCAAAAGGAAGTGCACTACAATGCTAATGCACATGCATCATGAGAGTTGCCAATACACAGTATATCTATGCATGGCAAATTTGCAGTTTAACTCAGTCTAAAGAAACCATTTCATAGTGTAACTCTGCTTAACAAAACAGTTTTTCTTATCTAAACTCAAACATAGAATTAATAAATTGGCAGATTATTGGGATGCACAGAACTGGGGTGGCCTATAGACAAATAGAAAGACAGCTCAATATAAGCCATACAGTAATCAGTTATATGGTAGATGGAAATAGGGGATGTAAAGTATAGATTAAGGACTGAAAGACCCATAAAAACTAATGCCCATAAAGACAGGTTATTTATGAGACTTGCAAAAAAATGTCATTTTTTTTTTCAAAATCAAAGGCATATCAACTCCAGTGCATTCCTCAGCACTGTTAAAAGGGTGAATGGCTGGTGGTCTTGCTCCATGATATCCTATCTGATGAACACTCTTTACTTCAAGACAAGAGAAAACGTTGGCTGAAATATTTGTACATCTGCTCTTGGAAGAGGGTGATGCACTGGTCAAATAAGAATCAGTTTTTTCTATATATGACTAATAGATGAGCTCAAATATGGTGTGCTAGAGGAACTGCATATCATCAACTCAATATCTAGAAAGAGTTTCTATTTAGTAGTAGCTTACTTATTCTCTAGGTAATTGCTTATACAATTGCAAAGAAACTTCAATGTAGGAAATCCTTGAAAGTGTTGTTATACCTCATTTTGCTGATCACCCATTGGCATTACATCTAATCTTCATAAATGACAATACCCAAACCCATAGAGCATGTGGTTAGGGAATATCTGTAGCATAATGCCATTGACACTTTCCCATAGACAACAAGAAGCCCTGATATCAATCCTGTGGGACAGTTTTAGTTGTAAAATGTGAGCTGTTCAAACACCGCTAGAACTTGCAAAGGGAATCCAGTAAGAATGGTGCAATATTCCCCAGATGTAAACCAGAAGATTAATAAGCATCAATAAGGATGTAGTTGGAAGGTGTCATTTGTATGGATGTTGGCTACACTAAATATTGACATGTTATTTGTGTACAACAAACTCAAAAACATGAGTGGTTTATTGATAATTGTGATTTGGTGCAGAATACCAATAAATGTGCAGAAGCACCTGATAACATTGTGCTATAAATTGTCTTCCTTTCAAATTTGGCATTAAAATGTACATTTTCTGTAAATCCTTCTTTTTTTGGTCATCTGCAATGCATAACTTATACATATTTTGCACTTAGTCTTGGTAAGAATCTTTAAGAACATTCTGTGAGTTAAGTCAGTTTTTAATAAACTAGAAGAAAAAAAATGTGCTTAAATTTTGAACAGGTCTATATAAAATAATCAGTAGTAACCAAAATTATTTTTCATTACTGTGTAATATATCATATAATACAAAAGTTATTAGATAACAACAATATGTTCTTTTTATCATATTATCATTATATTAGAAATCCCTGAATCTAATGTTCATATTAATTGTTTAATTTGCAGGAGTCTGGGTATTCAAGTGATACACAGTTTGTTTTCTTATTGTGAAAACAACATGCAGAATTCAGTTTTAACTGGCAGATGTAATAGTGGCAAAATCTTGAGAATCTAATTTATAAAAGTGAAGAGTAATATGAACAAGACATAGAAATTAAGTTAGTAAGCAAATATGTTAACATCAACAATATATAGTTCTTTTTCGGTAAAGCTTTTGTGAACGAAGAAAAATAAAAGGGGAATTTATGAAAATTAGTACCAATTTAGTTAACTACAACAACTTATAGTTTCAGAAAAATAAAGAATATTTTTTCATCCTTTATTTATGCCAATCAAGACTTTGTAAAACTAATATGTTCAATTCTTGTCATGTTATCTAGTAGGTTTGTATAAAGTATGAAAAATTAGGAAAATCATCTCACAGAGAACAGTTTACACAAGGCCACATGGAGACTTCTGAAAAGTCTTAATAAACTAACATCAGTGCTAAGACTGATAACAAATCTTTCATTTGGATGACTGCAGAACAATTTGAATTGTGTTAGACTGTGAAGTACTTGACAGAGCATTGGCTGGTTAGTTTGATTTTATGGCATGTCAACCCTTGTTGGCTAATTTTATGCTGAAAACGTTTTATTTTATTCATTCTTGATGATTCTATAATTTTTAAAAAAACACTTTTTAAAAACTAATTTTTCTATTTAACCCATAGATAGGACCCTAATAGGTACTACCACTCTGAGTATACCTGGGAGTAATGGTGATGAAGGGGTACTCCATATTCCCCAGAGCTCCTGACTTGGAACTTCACCATCAGATTGAGTTTAATGTTATAACCAGAACATTAAGACCCTCACCCACCTCTTTCTAGCACATATATGATAAAAAGGGTTGTAGGTTTGCCATAAGGGCAATAGGGTTGGGATAATCATATAGGTGCTAGGGCTTGATGTGACGAATTGATTGGAGGGGGTGTCCCCAACTGACCGTCTAGCCTAAGTAAGCAGAGCAATGATAAGAGATCCATAATATTAGAAACAAATGCCAGGATAAAAGAGATAAACAGCCAAAACATCAGCCCTCTCTGGATTTACACACATGGGAATTTTCAAAAAGTTAATTTAAAAAGAGATAATATTTTTGCTATGAATTCAATGTTTAAATTTTTTATATACTTTCAAGATAACCTGGCATTAAAACTCCTTTATTCAAATTGATTTTTTTTTTACATCAATTATGCTATAAATCATTAAATGATTTAATTTCTATGTATGACCAAATGGAAATAAAACCTTTTAAGTCATGATAACTCAATAAATTCATCAAAAGTAAAACAAAAATTTGAGGAATGATTTTAGAGTGTTGGCTTCCAATGGACCATCAGACTATGTTCACCATTTTGTATTATTCAAAACAATGACAAAAAAGGCTTTCAAATTAGAAATCCATATACAAGAGTTGTACTCTCTAGGATTTTATGAGAGCAAATATAAACTAACTAATATCCAACAGCTGAAAGATTTCCTATAAAGGAAAATAAGAAAACATAGACCCACATCTTCATTTGTCATATGCAAAAAGAATAAGTCTGTTTTAGAGATGTGAGATTGTTATTTGTTGAATTTTTGAGATGAGGCTTAATAATTTGTATTATTTGGATTCTTCGGACTATTGTTCTCATCTTTATTGTTATATACACAATGTTTCGGACGATGTGCCCTCCAGCCTTCTTCAGGTGTTTGTTGAAATTGGAAACCTTCTCTTCAAACTTGGGAGCCTTCATAGAACTTCAAACCAAACCCTTTATTAAAATCCACAGGGGTAGACTGTTCTCATTCCATTAACCATGACCAAGTACAAGTGTTAAGCTATGTTAAGTATTTTATCTTATTATCACCCTTGTCCAGGATTGAAACAGCAACCTACAGATGATTTTTACTTAGAACTGTATTAACTCAACTCTTATATCCATTGCACCATGTGTCCAACTGATTGTTTTCATTTGAATTCTGCCTTTATTTACACTTTATACTACAAACAAGTTAATGATACTCTTATTTTACACAATTTATACTCAAAACAAACAAGAAAAGAAAGGAAGATATATTTTGAATGCTCAGTTGTTGTTGTTTTGGGGTTTTTTGGGGGGGGGGCGGGTTTATTATTGACTCCTAAAAAGAAGTTAGAAGAAAAATATTTCCCCCAATTTTTTTCTCTTTTTTACTTAATAGAATAATAAGAACCTAGCAAAATGCAAGTGGATCAATAAATCTACAGCCTGACACAGATATTAGTTGGATTTTGGTTTGGAATTTTCATTGTATAATGATCAATGTTTGTGATTAATGGATAAATGTTGGGTTAAATACACTGACAAAAAGGAAGGAGATTATATTGCAAAAATGAATGCCTTTTATCTATTACCATAAGGCTACAGACTTATTGATGTATAAATGTATTCTGACATTTGTTATTTATATAGTAATGCATTATTAAACATTTTCTGTTTTGTCATCTCACTTTTAGGATCTGGGCAGAAAATGACAAACTGGACTTAGGATTTAAAAAATTAAGTACAAACATTTATTTCAGCTGGTACATTAACACAAAAAGAGTTTGTCACAAAAGTGTCTGGAAAATAAGAATACAGTTCTGCCTCTATTACAGAAGACATCAGAATAGTTGTTGTTCAGAGAGCATATCAATATAATAGCTGACCAATGCAATACTATGTGTCACCTGTGCCTAGGTGAGTTTAGAGGAGAGGAATGGTGCAACTTGGCGGTAAGTCAAAAGTCAGTTTTATTCAATAGGTGACCGCACACACACGTGTGAACAATTCTGAATTTCAAACCTGTATATGTCTGATGAAGCCAAGACATGTTCTTTAATCCTTTCAATACCTATTGTTAATTTCTTTAAATAATCCCAGTTGATAAGCTTTGCTTTGTCTAGCACAAAAAGTCTTAGGTTACTTACAGTAGATGGCATTACTACATGGCAACTCATCTAATTGATTGATTTTAATGGCATGTCAAGGTATTTTGGGTTATGCTCAGAGGTTAGAGAATCTTGTTCATTGTATGTTCATGTTTACATTTTTTATGTAGTTGTTTATTAAGAGTTTTTTTTTTTTTGTCCTATCGAATACAAACAGCTACTCATCTGAGTACTGAACAGACTCATTGCTACTTAACTTCAATGATAAATAATCCCAGTTCTTTATTATAGAATAATACTGTTAGGACATTTTTATTACACCTAAAAAAATTACTTTCTGTTTAAAAACACATTGAGTTTAAAAAATGGTGCTTATCAAGGGTCTAATGAGCTCATTAAAACACTTTAGGTTTCTCACAAATTCCTGATAGAAAGGTTTTATGAAGAACTTGCTAGAAGTGATGAAATATTTTAAGATATTTCAACAAAATGCAAAATTTGAAAGACTAAATTATCTCTATTTTTTCTATTTGTAAAATCTATTTGCTTTCTTCTTACTAACACATCATGCATATCCCATTTTTTATTCTTTATTTATTCTTTTCATCTAAGCCTCGTGTACCACAGAATTTTAGTTACAAAAACTAGCAGAGAAATTACCTTCTCTACAATTTTTAAGCATTCAAAAATCACTAAACACTGTTATAGTAGTAATTGAATGTTCCAACTTGTTTGCTTTTACCATTTCTTTTTAAAGATATTTTCTAATGTAGCAGAAGTAATCAATTGTAATACTGCAAAGTGATTATTTAAGTTGCTTTTTGAAGCCTATATTCCATGACTCATGCTTACTCACTGCTTAAGTAGACGTACCAAAATGTCATTATTTTTGCCAACCACAAACAATACAGTAAAAGTACACAAATCCTCAGCATACTTAAAAAAATTAAGTATTGTTCCCAAGGACCTAATAAACCTATATAAGAATCTACAATTCAGCACTACTGAAAAATATGTTATACACTATTCTATACAAATTCAGAAGAATATATTTCATTTAAAAAAAATTTTTTTTTAAATATGAGTGTTCACCATAAATATAGTTATTTTTTGTATATTGTTTGTTTTTAAAGTTTTATTCTATTATGTAAAATATTAAAGGGTTATTTTATAAGAAAAATATACTCTTAGTATTTGATGTGATAATTCTTAAAAAGACAAATTTGAATAGAACTAAATTACAAAGATGACCAAATCAGTTCTGAGAAAATATGCAATGCAAGTGACAAAATAATAATGAGATACAATTGTAGACAGCAAATTTCCTTGATTGCCCAAATAATACATATGTGCAAAATGATACATGTTTCAAAGATTGCACTTGTAAATGTCTCTTATTTTTGAGGTTTTGGTCTTGACTAATTTATTCATCAAAGTCATCAGTAAATCAACAGAAATTTCCATTTAAAAATTAACAGTGCTAAAGAGAATATTATTTTTTAGTTCTGTAAAAATAAATAAATAAAAACTTATATAAATAATGAGTAATCAATCAAAAGAGAAAAAATATCAAATAAATAATTAAAATGTTTTCACACAATGTATGGTAGAAAACTTTCAGAAACAATTATCACATTTTCAAAATGAAAAATATTTTTTTAAAAAAATATCAAATAAAGGAACATATTTAAATGTCATAGACATTAAAAGAACAAAATTCCTTTTAAAATTCACTGATTAATATTATCAAACATATGATTTATTAAATAAAAGTGAATTTGTTTTTTGTTTTTAACAAGTTAAAATTGTTACTTTTAATCATTTATTTAGTGAAAATAAACAAATGAAATGAAAGTGTTTGAAAACAAAAAATAATTTATATAAAATACTAGAAGCGACTATCCAGCGTCACCTAGGTAGAGCGATGAGAAAAAAATGTGGTGCAATGGTTAGGAAGTTAGTCTCACAGATCCATTATCATTATGTATATTTTAATTTTTAGATATCTTCATAAATATAAATCACATCTTCATAATTTTTGCACAAAAATCAAAAACTGGTGATATTTAATGTGTATATGAATTTACTTTGTTGTTAATTGTTGTATTTTTGTAGTTTCATCCATACATATATACATACCAACTTCCCTTAATATAAGTATAGATAAAAATAAGATTTCATCTTTAACTTTTCTACCTTTATATAACTAGGATACTTTAAGGCTTTTATTTGGTATAATACTCAGGTATTATTAGATTGGCTATACAAGTTGTATAAATAACCATTCAGTTTTTTTGTTTTGTTTTTTAACAATCTATTTTAAATCTATTCTATTAATTAAAAATAAATAAATTATAAAACACTTTCTAATGAAATCAACTTAAAATGTTGCCTTATAATTATTTGCTGTATACAAACAAAACAATTTGAGTCATAAAAATAATGGCTCAACCACCCACTGACCTACATGGTGATTTTTGCACAGTCAACACAATTTCCATTCACAGAAATCTATTAACTTTTTTTTTTTTTTTTTCTTCAAATGTCTACTTTCTTCTTATATTTCAAGTCATAAAATATAACCAGCTACAGAAAATAAAATGCAGGAACAGAACATGTGCTTTATACATACATAGGAACAAGAAGAATTTTTAATAGTGCAGAACATTGATTTGTATATAACAAATAAAAAGAGTAAAGGTTGGTGATCAATGTAGAAAAAAATAATAGAGGAGGCAGGGCTAATTGCAGTTGTGCAATCAAACACGAGTGGAATTGATCAATGAATAAATCAGCAGTTCAATAAGTGCTCAGATAGCAGAGCACTTCAGTGCATCTATGAGAGTAAACAATAGTTGATGAGAAGTAACTCATTAGTTTGGATAGCTGTATACTTACTTATTTGGAAAGCCAATAAAGATAGATCATGGATAAATTTGTTTTTATGATAAATTTGTAATGATCAATCACAGTTGCAGGCTTACATAATATAAAGAATATAGAGTATCATCCATAAATGAGCACAATCCATGTCACATTTTCTTTATAGAAAATTCATTTTTAGTAATGTTTATTACATATTGATGTTGGTTAGTTGGATTTTACAGTATGTCAACCCTTGCTGGGTTATTTTATGCCGAATACATTTTGTTTTCTTTATTCTTGATGAGCACTCAGTCTTTTTTTTTAAACACATTTTTTTAAACTCATTTTTCTATTTAACCCATATATTGGACCCTAACAGGTACTACCACTCCAGGTCAGAGTGGACCTGGGAGTAATTGTGATGAAGGTGTATACCTCATTCACCAGAGTTCCAGAATCGGAACTTTATCAGTAGATGCAGTTTAACTTCATACATAGGGCACTAAGACAGTCAGCTACTGCCTCCTAGCATATAAATGATAAAAAGGGTTGGGGTTTGCCATAAGGGCAATAGGGTTGGGACAATCATAAAGGTACTAGGACTTGATGTGACAAGCCAATTGATCAAAGGGAGCCTTTCCGACTGCCTGTCTAGCCTAAGTAAAGGTCAAAGTGGAGTGTTGCACGTCATGGACTGCTCAGCCACCAAGGTTCCATCCTTAAGCATCATGGGTCAGCACCCATTGCCAACAGGTGGCCCCTAGAGAGGGGGGGTCATACCCCTGTGTAAAGGAGCAGTTGTGTATTCTAAAGCCCCAGCCAACAGGGCTGGATAATTATTTGTACTCTCAATTACTAAACAGGTATTTTTAATACAAGCTATGGAATCATAAAGACAGGCAATAAGATATCATAATACTCTTGTTCCTTAATCTTCCAGCCGTTATCACCCTGCAACACCTTCTGGTCAAAATTGAGACCAGCCAAATCTTCAAGATGAAATGCAAAAATGTAAATCCTGATTATCTGGTTTTGCTTAATCGCCAAATTCTTATTTCTTATGAGTGTTGTCACCTCAGCTAAATAATGGACCATTCCATTTTTATTATAAAGAAAGGGAAGAAAAAGGACATGCTACACAGAAAAAATATAATAAGAAAGAAAGAGTAGAGGAAAGATAGAGGGGGAGCGCGCTGAAGTGATAATGCAAATCTGTTTCAATAGAAAAGAAGGAAAGAAAGAAAAATCAAGATTATTATACTTTATCCATATGTCCTACTAGTAAGATATTATTTTAGAAAAGCCATTTTCACAACTTTAAATCATAGTTTAAAATTGCTTTTTTTTGTTGTTATAAGGATGATTAGGATGGGGACTAATTTTCTTTATGAAGATGCTAAATCAAGAAACATCTTTGCTTAGAGCAAAACATTCACCTTTCATCATTAAAAGAGATTAGATATTTTACTTTGACCCCCCCCCCAAAAAAAAAATGCTTTGCCAAAATTAAAAAGTTGGAAAGTTTATTGAAATAAAGCTAAATATGTTTTAGTTAATTTCTCACACAAACACATTAAATGCTTTCTAAAGAAAAAAAAAGACTTGAGATATTGCTAAATGATATAAATAACCTTGAACCTGGGAACAGGTAATAGTTTTGAATATGAATGGAATTCTTAATCAATAAAAAGATTGAATTCATTGACTTAAGGGATTTTCAAGATTATAACAAAACTAAAACCAAAACTATAACATCAGGATGTGATCAATATAACACAAAACAAATCTATCCATACAGTTTTACACACACACACACACACACACAGAAGGATGATGTTTAGGATAAGTAAATGGTCGATAAGTAAGAGATAATCAAAACCAGACAAGTCCAAAACATGAGAACCTAAGGAAAGCATAGGTATAATGCAATAGAATCAGCAAAATATATGCTGAGTAAGGATACAGTGTAATGTATTTTTCAAAGTATTACACTACAAATATAGATCTTCAGAAGTTTATACCCAGAAAGTAAGCTCATATTTTATACAGTTAAAATGTCAAGTGTTATCTATGATAGGCTAAATTTGCTACTCAAGTAGAGCACAATGGAAAATTTAATATTTTTGAAATTTCAATGATACAAAAAAATTGATACTGCTCACACATGGGACAGAAGAATACATTAACTGCATCTCTGCAGAGAGGTAAGATCTTCGACTCATGGGGCCACCTGTTGGCCATGGGCAGTCACCCGTGATGCTTAAGAACGGAATTCTGGTGGCTGTGCAGTCCAAGAAATGCCACACTCCACTTTGGCCCTTACATAGGTACCCTCTGATCAATCTGCTGGTTACATTAAATCCTAGCACCTATATGATTGTCTTGACCTCATTGCTCTATTGCCCTTATGGCAAGTCCCAACCCAACCAATGAAAAAAACAACAGACCCAGAGTGATTGTACAGCCATCTAAAATGACCCAATGGGTTGACAAGTCGTAAAATCCAACCAATCGACCAACTGCTCACACATACAAAAGTTTGCTTCAAGATTACAAACAAGTTTGTCCAAGTACTGAAATTTTATCAAAGATCTAAGAAATTTCATATAAAATTCTCTTATTTGGTTTTTAAAATTAGCACAATGTTTTTTTTTAAATTTTTCCTGGACTCAGTTGATCATTGGAACAGTTCAAATGTTTTTCAAATTATAAAATCGCACAACATTTTTTTTTTTAATTTATGGTATATCTTGATATTTTACTATAGTGACTTTCTCCTGCTTATTGCCAAGCAAGAGATATCTCAGTTAAATTTTGAAATCAATTTTCCAGTTGTTAACTAGCAGGCCTGTAAGTTCAGGTTAACAAAAGGAATTATGAATACACACACACACAGACATGGACATGGACACTGTATAATCAATTGAGACAATTCACTTTAAAACGAAACCAATCAACTTAATAGATTTCTAACAATTTACATACAGTAATCATAGTTTGAATCTGTCAAAAAGTTTTAGACTGAATTTCTTCAACTGTACAGAAAATTGAAAATTAGCTCATTAGATGAACAAAATTCAATACTTAAAAGAAGAAACAAAATTTTCAATCTAGAAAGCAAAGAAAGTAGATTATATATATATATATATATATATATATACATAATCTACTTTCTTTGCTTTCTAGATGGAAGATAAAACCCTCTGACAAGACAGATGGAGATCTGACAGCCTTTACATATATACATATGTATGTATTTATCAGTTAAATTATCGCTCCTGTTTGTGCTGATGGTCCAGTATTAGGAACTGAATGATGATAAATTCAATCCTGGCTGAGGTTGCCTGCTATGCCTAGCCACACTGAGGAGACATGATATGTCAAAACATGGTGTTTGTGGATGAATGAATAAATATATATATATATATATATATATATCATTATCATCATCGTGGAGTGCTGACAGCATAAAGTCCTTTGATTCTCTCTTGCCATCTGTCCCTATCAGCCATAACTCTTGGCAAGTCCTCTAGATAGAATCCCTTGTCCACACAGAGCTGACAAATGTATGTTTTTGCTGATTGGCTCACACTGGTGTGTCCATGTATGGGAGTCCATGGGAGAACATTGCTTATAAGTTCATCCTTACTTCTCCAGCAGTGCCCAGGCATTTCTTCCTTGTCTTAATTGGATGGTTTGTGAGATGAGAGGTAAGTGAGAAAGGCTCATAATTAATGTAAGACTGGGGGGAAAATATAATGAGGAAACAAAAAATATAGTTAATAATTTGAAAAAAATTAAGTTTTAAATTTCTAAATAACATTTTTTTATAAGAAATCGTTAAAATTTAAAAATAGAGAAATTTCAACAAAAAATGATCTTTTATTCCTCAGCTTATCCTTCTTCCAAAAAATCTTTAAAAAAATGAATCCAATTTCTTTGCATTTTAGCATTCTATTAATCTATAAACTGAATACTGATGTCAGGCACTAAAAGTTTCTATGCTAATTTCCAACATAAAAAAAAACTGAACTAAAATATTGATGTTTTGAGAAGATTTAAAAATAATCATTAATATTAACATTCTAGCATCCATCACTGTCTTAAACTAAGTGACAATTTTTTCAGTTTTCAAATTTAGAAAGAAAAAAACAAAAGAAAAAAAAACCTCTTGATTGAGGACTTAAATATTTTGTGTATATATTCAGGTGTTCTGTAAGTAATTATGTTTTTTGTGATGACATTCACCCTGGGTCGATTGAGCTGGCTCCATCCAACAAATTCACCTGTGGTAAATTCAAAGAAAGAGTAACAAGGATTAAGAAATTCACAAGCGGTCCCCAAACCCTGCATGCATATCAGAGGAAGGAGATGCCCTTGTTTGTCACAGATTTTATACAAACGTAGTAATAAGTACGCCAATAACCGTTGATTCCTGATGATGATGGAGATGTCCTTTGGATTTTCACTAGAGCCCCTGTAGCCGAGTTGTGGCCCTAACACCACTGGGTGCCAGACCTATTCACCTTGGGTGACCCTATCAGGAACTTCCCAACAGCATGGCTCTAACACTACCAAGTTTATACAGGCCTGCTGCAATGCAGAGGGGTTGGACATCAGAAATAATATGCTAGATGGCCGTTGAGCAAAGAGCTTCCTCCACCATTTTACAGGTCTATTAATGACTTAAATATTTTGTGTATATATTTAGGTGTTCCATAAGTAAATTACATTTTACCAGAGAGGATATAAAGACAAATATAAGTTAAATTTATTTAAATATTATCATAAAAAATGTAATCACCTTCAATTTCAAAGAACTCAAGAAAAGATAAACTCATTAAGATAGAAGGTTCTTCCACATCCTCCATACTCACCAAATTTTGCACTTAAGAGATTTTCATTTGTTTCAATCACTAGAACATTTCAGAAGTGACAGAACATTCAGAAACAAACAAGATACCAAAAACAGTCTTTCAAACACTTTTTTTTTTGCGGGGTAACACCAGATTTTTTTTTTTTTTAATGTACAATTGAAATTTTGCTTTCTCGTTGGGCTGCAGTTGTTAAAAATGAAAGTAATTACATCTTTGATGATAATATTTAAATACATTTAACTTACAATTGTATATATATCCTCCTTGATAAAACATAATTACATTCTAAATACTTTATATATATTATATATATTCACCTAGGAATCACAAGGTTCCAGGTTCAATTCCCACTAACTCATCTTAGATAATTTAATTTGTGCGGTAAAGAAAAATCTCCCTGGTTCGCACTAGTAAAAAGAGGATAGAAACTTTGCTGTCTGACAATACTAACAATAGGGCACTCTGTAGACTTTACTACAAGTATCATACAAATATCCATTTTCAAAAATTGGTTAGTTTAGATTCTAAACATTCAAAATTGTATTATGTAAGTAATCCAGGTCAAAGTTTGAGTTTAAAGTAGATGCATATGGAACCAATGATTAAATTATCTATAAATTCACTTTAGATAAAGATGATATACATATATTTGTATGCACAAATAAAAAGTAATATTTCCTAAGGATTGTCTGAAATTCTGAGATTATAGTTCATCATCATTATTATTGTTGTTATTGTTGTTGCATAGATTATTCAGATAAGTAGCCTCATCTTTATTATTCTAGCTAGTGTATTCTCTAACTCAATATCAATCATATTTGCAAACCCCCCTAAATAGAATAGGAAAGTAATGTAATACAAACAATCTCATTCAAAACTCCCTAAAGATTACTGAGTGTGATGCACACCCAAAGAAAGCCAGAAAACATGCTGGCCAAAACACAGTAATCAAAACAACAAAGATGAAGATACCAGTAAAAAACAACATTTCAGATTCCATTGAAGAACACCAATTTTGTTAGTGAAAGTTTTCTTCGTTTATCATACAAAAGAAGAAAAACAGGTTGCAGTACATATTTTAATAAATCCTCAACTTCTGTAAATATATAAACTATTCTTTCCCCTCAAGGTAAATCTGACAGTCCAGACAACATTCCTAACACTTTTCCTGCAGTTAGAGTTATATAGATATTTAAGTATGCATGCAAATATTAGAGACAATATTTTTAGAAAGTTCAAGGAAATCCTCCCTATAATAGGGCAAATATCCAAGCTTGAGAAAATATTCTTCAGTCAGTCTATTACAGAAAAAAAAAGTCAGCCTAGCTTTTTTATTACTGTATCATCCCTTTAACCTCTAAATTGGGAAACTATCCATTTACTCCAGACAGCCACTAACATAATTCCTATTTGCTAAAAGTGATCCATTTATTTCATTTTCTATATTAACTCCCACATCTATAATTAACAAAACTAAATCAATGAAGTGAAATTACAACATTGGGGTGAAGCAATATTTTCTAAATGAAGTTAGTGAAATTTTAACATCATACATCCCTAAATTTCTCTGCTTAAAATTGTTCATGTGTCACATTTTTCTTGTGGTGAAGGGATTGAGTAAATAGATACATCCCCAAATCTCTAAGTTAATTTTTTCTAGGACTAAATAAATAATCTGATTTTTTTTTCAACTATTCATTGAATTGTAGAAGATGTTTAAGCAAAAATACTGAGGTAACACTTTTGTTTGTAAATTTCTTGAAGGCATTTAACTCCATACACAGAGGAAAGATGGAGCAAATACTACTAGCATATAGTCTCCTCAAAGAAACCGTTACCACTATAATGATGTTCTACAAAACCAATATCCTGAAGCTATAGACTTGAAGAAGGCCAGAGGCAAGATCATCTGAAATAGGACATAAAAACCATGCCAGATTTCAGATGAAATTAATATTTTTATATGAAAAATTTCACAGCATTTTTTGTAGAGTGAATATTACTATAACCTTCTTTTTTTTTAAATTTGAAACTGATCAGGGTAGATTCACAAAAAGCATAAAATACCAGATTTGAATAAATTGATACAATTTAGAAAATAATACATTCAGAAATTTGATTTATAAAAAGAACAAAATCCTATTAGCGATATACTAAAGATATTGGTATTCATAAATTTAGCTAAATAATAGTAATAATAACAATAAAAGGAATATTATAACTAGCAGGACTGTGGATATACAACAGTATGATATTTAATTATTACAATGTTTGATATGTTTATTTAAGAGCTATTGCTAAATAATTTTGATATGTAAATGTATGATAATCTTGATTGAACTCTCTTTTTTCTTTCTTTTCATTATGTTCAATTGAAACAGATAAGCATTATCGCTTTCACGCACTCACTCCCACTATCTTTCCACTACTATATTTTTTTTTCTTCTTATATTTTTTCTGTGTAGCATGTCCCTTTCATTCCCTTTCCTTATAATAAAAATGGAATTGTCCATTATTTAGCTGAGATGACAACACTTATAAGAAATAAGAATTCAGCGGATAAACAACACCAGATGATCAGGATTTACATTTTTGCATTTCATCCTGGATGATTTGGACAGTCTCATTTTTAACCAAGAGTATTGCAAGATGATAACACTTGTACAATTAAGTGATTTACATTTTTGCATTTGCAGCACACAATTAAGGATGATCAGGATTGCAGGATGAAATTTTTAACCAGAGAGTATTGCAAGAGGATAACACTTGTACAATTAAGGAACACGAGTATCAATATACAGATGAATAAGAGTAATCATTAAAAATATATAATAATATAATGATTTTTACAAAAAATACTTTATCACATACATTTCCAAAGTAAAAATAGATAAGAGAGACTTAATAAATGAATAAAAATAAACTTAAGATATGTGAAGCATCTTTAGTTATGACCTTATTTTAAAGTATAACTTGGAAAAGCAGAGGAGAGTAATGTTAGGGCTGCAAAATATACATAACACTTTTGAATATTTAGTTTTATTGTCACTGTAAGATTTATCTACATTTATCTGATACTACTACCATTTTAAAGTTGAAGATTTAAATTCTTAGATCATATAAAAAAGCAATAGTCATCCAATTCATTGATTTTTAGTCATGACAAGATCATATATGATGTATAGAAAGAAAGTTCTGTATAGCAGGTTCAGTTAAAATCAGAACATTAATAATAGGAGGAGAGATATGAGAACTGAAAGCTTTTTCAGTGAGAGGCAATGAAGTAGAGTATTCTTTAATCAAGAGAGAACCAGTTGATTAATACTCTTACAGACACAAAAGTATTAGCTGATATGAGACAGGATTCATTTACCAATGGCCATGCTTTTGTCAGTACAATGAAAATGCATGAAAATAATAGATAGTTAGATATATAGAGAGATAGGCTGCTGTGCTAGACAAATTTCTGCAGTTTACTATATAACTTGACAAAGGTAGCGATTTCTTCCTAATGCGATTAACTAATTCTCTGAATTTTTTAGATGAGGTTTAATTAGTATTATTTGGATTATTTGGACTATTGTCCTCATCTTCATTGTTATCTATACAACGTTTCGGCTGATGTGCCCTCCAGCCTTCTTCAGGTATTTCTTTTTAGACTCGGAAACTTTCTCAGACTTGGGAACCTTCTTTTCAAACTCAACAAGAAGGTTCCTGAGTTCAAAAAGAAATACCTGAAGAAGGCAGGAGGGCACATCAGCCGAAACGTTGTACAGATAACAATGAAGATGAGGACAATAGTTCGAAAAATCCAAATAATACTAATTAACTAATTTGCATATTCAAAAAAAAAAAAAAAAAAGCAAGAAAGAGATGAGAGGTTATTAAAAATCTAATATCCATGAATACAATGTACATAGAAATGTGTGTACAAACATGCTCTTATATTCATATTGACAGGCATATATGGTGTTTCCTGCAAAATAAGACTTAGGATGATATTAAAATAAGCCCTAGTTGAGAGCAGCAGAATTTTGGAATCCAGTGACTTGCAGAACAATAATATTCCAGACAATGATGATATGATTATTTTTGAATGAATTGTCGTTAAGGAGTTTTTGAATAAAAGAACATATTAATGGTAAATAAATGTAGATTGTTTTTCATAATTTCTGTTAAGAAATTCCATAATTTTCTACTTTAATGTTGTTTTTCGATATATGAAGAACAAGATATACCCCCCCCCCCAAAAAAAAAGAAAGAAGAAATAGGCCTAGTCTTACATTTTGGAGTGAAAATTAACAGAAGCCCTGTCTTATTTTCAGGGAAACATGGTATTTATATTAATAAATTCATTTATTTTCAATCAAAAGGTTTGATGTAGAGCTACAAAATTTGGTACACATACTTACTGGACACAAGGGATATTTTTTTGTTTCTTGTGGAAAAAGGTAAAGGTATGTCCTAATCAAGAGAAGATCCCTAAGAATAAACAATAATCAGCAGGAAGCCATGTTGCTGCAAAGCATAAGTAATCATACAAATTTAAATTTCCAAACTTAAAAAAAAAGAAAAAAAAAAAAAAAAAAAAAAGGACTATTTTTCTATATTTAATTACTAATTAAGTAGGTAGTTCTTCAAGCAAGAGATGTAAATTATTATAGAGAATTATCATAATATAAAACATAATTGTTAAATCTTTTCTGTTAAATACATTTATCTTTGATTGCAGTAATTACTGTTTATACATAATTGACAACAAAGATTGTAAAATAGGCATTGTTTAGAAAAAAAAGAATAAGTAGAAGGGATCTTTTACATATTTCTGTTAGTTTCACCATGTCTGCAATCCAATTTTTGGCATCTTGCCCACTGTAGATTGGGTACTTCAGCTAGTTGCATAAAGAAATAAGAGAACTACTTTTATTACCTGTTATGCAAAGTGTAGCAAAACTATCTATGATAAAATACTTTCTATTCTAATGATAAATATATACAGCTGGAAGCAAGAGAAACTTGTTTACCCTAAAATTTATGAATGTCAAATGCACTTAAATAACATGGTAGGAAGAAAATAAACTGAACCTTGTTTTGTTTTATTTATTAAAATTCTGTATTATTAGAATGGTGAAAAAATACATGATACAGGAAATAGTGATGAACCCATCAGAAATAGGGTTACCAGTAATTCTTTTAAGAATCTAATTAGAAATTACATAAATTGGACATCCCTTCAATAATTATTTATTTTTAAATTCTATTTTTGTAATAGAAACTTAAATAATTGTACTTGACCTCATTTCATTTTAATTAGTCAAAAGATACTATAATCTACATTTACACAACTTTATCCACTTGATGGATATTTATTCCAAACCAATTTTGTTGTACTTTAACTCTGTGAAAATCCTGCTGCATAAAATAATACAATCAGAAAAGGAGTTTTCCAAAGTTTTCATATTTCTTTATATCTGTTTTATTTACAAAAAGTAAAGAACACACACACACTTTAATAAATTTCCACATTAAAATCATAATCCATTAAGTAATGGTTATAACTCATAAAAGCAAAGTAGTAAGAATGATTATGATTTGATTTGTAGTTGCTAATGTATAGTTGGTGGGATAACTGATTTACTAATGTAAACAGTATAAGTTACAATCATCATCATGTTGTTCTAGCAGCACAAATATCCATGACAATCCCTCGCCAACCATCCCTATCATTCATTGCCCGAACAGGTCCTCTGCACAGCATCCAGTATCTGTGCAGAGTTGGTCAATGTAGGTCTTTGGTCTTTGCTGGGTGGCCCACACTGGCATTCCCATGTGCTGGCTTCCACAGGAGAACGTCACATGAGTTCGTCCGTACTTCTCCAGCAGTGCCCAGGGTAGTAGAACAAGAATGTTGTGTGCGATCCTAAACAAATCGTGGAAATAGCAGCTGTATGGTCACTTGCCCCCTATAACACAAACCAACCGAGTGAGACGAACAAGACATAAGATACAATCCCTTATATAAACACTGTAAATTTTTAAAAATTATTTGCTTTTGATATTTGCTTTTCTATTGTAAACTTGTGCTAATATGATATCACTGATTGTTTAGCTTTGGATGTGACAGATACAGATTAATTCAAAATATAGAAATAAATTATTAAGGCTAGGTGATATAGGTCTTACAGATTACTAGCAGGACCTGTGGATATACCACAGTATGATATTTTAATTATTACAACATTTGATACATTTACTTAAGAGCTATTGCAAATTGTTCAATATGCAAAATATATAATAATCTTCATTTAACTCTCTCATTCACTCTTTTTTTCTGTCTTTTCATCTTTTCATTATGTTTGATTGAAACAGATTAGCATTATCACTTCTGCATGCTCACCACCTCTCTCTATCTTTATCCAACTCTTTTTCTTTCTTTCTTATATTTTTCTGTGTAGCATGTCCTTTTTCTTACCTTTCTTTCTTTATAATAAAAACGGAATAGTCCATTATTTAGCTTTTTATAAGAAATAAAAATTTGACAGATATGCAACACCAGATAATCAAGATTTACAATTTTGCATTTCATCTTAGATGATTTAAACAGTCTCATTTTTAACTAGAGTGTGTTGCAAGATTATAACGATAAATTAAAGAACACAAGTATTAATATATAGATAATTTGTAATATAATTTTGAAAGAGAGTTAGCATTTGTAAACTCCTATAGATTCTGTCTACAAATAGAAGTCTCCATTTTCAGTGATTATCCCTTATAAGTAACAGCCTCCTATTAAGAAAAATCTCTTCCAAACTGAAGGTTTCTCTAAGTCCAGATTTATAAAACCATTGTTTCCTTTTTATATACATATTAACAAGAGTGAATAGCAAACTTTTAAAGCTTTAGGTTCAACTCCAACTTGAGAAGTTTCTGATAAAATTCACAAATAATATATTCTGAGAGATTATTAACTCTTCATTTTGACAGAAAACTTGTAGCAAAATGAAAATAAAAAACATCTAAGAAAAAGGAAAACAATTTGATCTAATCTGAACAGCATTACTTTAGACATTCCTTAATAGCATGACTGTCAGCTTGACCTAATTCTAAAATGTTAGGAAAAAATTATTTCAATGCTTAATAGTAATTCAAATATTATTAAATGTAATTTTCTTAATAACACGAAATCCTTGAACATATAAAATGTCTTAGTTTTCTACTTTTCTAAATATTTTGTCGATTTGTAATTTCTGCTTAACATAAACTTTTGTTCAACATTCAGTAAAACAGTCAGTGATTTAATAAAAATGACAAAAGAAAGTAAAAGTGCTACTCCTTATAAATCCAAAACTGTAGATTGATAAATTATTGTCTCCAGTCAAGTAAATTTTAAAATGGTATAATTCTTTTATCAATATAAGAAAAATCCTTATAATAGTTTAAAACACATTTATTCAGATAATTTTAGTTAACTCAGTTTAGCTCAATCGGTAGAGCATCTACAACTCAGTGTATGAGTAACATAGTTTGGGTAACCTGATCTGTTGTTAAGTGGGGAGCTGACGATAGCTGTGGCGCTACACCTCAGCACAAACAATCTCCCTGGTCTAGCACTAGCAAAAAGGGGATAGACTCCCCTCACTGTCAGGCTGATACCGTAAATTGGCCACTCTGCCAACTACTTACCTATAGCATATAGTGTACACAGGGTGTGATGGGTAAATTGTCACCATTTTAAATTATTAATTCTATACAAGCACTATTTGTTACAGGTTTTGTCAACTGTGCAGCAAATTAGAGTCAGTTGGACACTGTCAGTGAGGAAAGCAGCACCATGACACAATTCACTCTTCCAGAAATGTGGATATGGCATGCTGTAGAGTTTGGCATTCACACTGGAATACGCCAATACAAACATTTCAGTGTGTGTGGTGTCAATCAGAGAACAGTGCAGAGGATTCAAAAAGAGTTGGATGAGTCCAATGGTCATTATGAAGGTACAGCAGTTCAAAAGCCTCACTGGTCATTTTGATAAGAAAAGAACTGCCCAAATTTCTTGGTGAGATCCAGGCCATGATTGACCACAACCCCAGCAAGTCAATCAGTTCCATAGCCAGGGAGATGGGAGTGCTTCAGTTTCTTATCAGACTAGTAGTGCATGAAAACATTCGCTATTTCTCATATAATATGAGAAAGGACTAATTTTTATCACAGGCTATAAAAGACAAGAGGAAAGACTATGCTGCAAAGCTTTTCAACAAACTCAAGCATCCCTCCCAACTGAACTTGCTTTGGTTTTTCTCAAATGAGAAAAATTTCTGCCTGGATCATATGGTGAACACACAGAACAACCATCCCAACAAGATGTACTGATACCCAGAACCACATCTTTGGCAATGGTGACATTATGCCTCCATTCATCTTCCTACATGGCCTCAGACTCAACACAGAGGCCTAGATCAAGTGCCTGGAGAGGGTAGTGTTGCTTTGGATTGAGAGATTCACTGCTAGAAGTCTCCATGTCTGACAGCAAGACTTTGCACCATGCCACACAAGCAGGAGGACCCAGTCTTGGCTGTCAGAAAACTTCTCAACCCTATCACCTGGTTGCAATCCCCTTGATTATTATATATATGGCATGGTTGAACTAAAGACTTACAAAACTCTGTACAACACCAAAGATAAACTAAAGATAAGGATAATGGCAGCATTTACAAATTTAAACAAGGAGATCATCAGAAATGTTTGCAGGAGATTCCAAAGTCATCTGGAGGCTGTGGTTGAAGCCAATGGCAATTTCTTTGAATAGATTTAATCTGTAGTATTTCAAGATATTTTCATGTAATTTTGGTAAATATATATGTTAAAGTGAGATGTCAGTGTTATTTTCCTTTTTGCATAACTTAGATGACAATTTACCGATCACACCATATATATATATATATATATATATACACATATATATATATATATACGCACACACACACACATTATATATATAGTGTTGGCCTGTCACATACACAACATACTTTAATATAGTACAGATCAGAAGGAGGAAACCTTCGACCTTCTAAATTATCAAGTGCAGTGTTCATTGGCCTTATCAAAAAAATCAATTAAAATTACACACCTCCACTTTATACGTAATATCTCAAAAAAACTATTTTGAAAATCTTTAAAAGGTTAGTAAATTTTTTCAGTTCTTTTAAGTAGTATATATTAAATATATTTGGATTAAGTTATAAACTAAAAGTTTAAACTTTACATCTGGTTGTAAACATAGTAAAAATGTATTAAGTGTGGCCTTATTAGTAGACAGGAAATACCAATGTGGCCTTTAATTATGGAAAGGTTCTCTAATCCTGATATGAATAATAATTATTACTAGCAGGATCTGGATATATCACAGTATGATAATTTAATTATTACAACATTTAATATGTTTACTTAAGAGCTATTGCAAATTGTTCAATATGTAAAAAGTATAATAATCTTGATTTGAATCTCTCACTGTTTTCTTCTTTCTTTTCATTTTTTCATTATGTTCAATTTAAACAGATTAGCATGATCGCTTCCTCATGCTCACTCCTTCTCTCTGTCTTTCCCCTACTCTCTTTCTTTCTTATTATATTTTTTCTGTGTAGCATATCTTTTGTCTTCCCTTTCTTTCTTTATGATAACAGAATAGTCCATTATTTAGCTGTGGTGACGATATTCATAAGAAATAAGAATTTGGCAGATAAGCAACACCAGATAATCAAGATTTACAGTTTTATAGTTCATCTACACAAATAAACAAATATCTTAAAGTTGTACTCACATAAAAATATTTCTTTAAAAAACTCAGCAGAAATTTTTCACAAAAGAATATTACGGTGCTTGTCCAGAATAGGACAACTAAGAAATCTTTTGTTAATTCTGAAGTAATGTACAAAGGGTAAGGATAAGTTTTAGTCATTTGCTTTATTTTCTTACTGAACAGTTGCATTTGAAAATTACAACTTCAACTACCAAAAATTTGTCCCATAAGTTATATTTCTTTAGTCTTTCTTTCACCAACCACCAAGAAAGTGTCAACTTATGGCAGATGGGGAAATTGTTATTTGGGGAAAATAACTCTAATATTGTATATGACCACAAAATTAATTGAAATTTTCCTAGTCATATGCTGGACAAGCATCAATTTTAACTTCATAAGACAATTATAATATAAAAAAGAATTCGTGAGCTGGATTGTAAAACTTAGGATGAATAATTTGGAGCAAAACAAAAATCTCTTAAAGTTGCCCTTCTATATAAAATATTTCTCATCAGAACTTTTTCACAGAAGAATATTAATTAGATACAATATTCATAATATAAAATATATAATTGGCAAATCTCTTTTACATGGATTTATCTTTAACAACAATTGCCATTTGTAACAATAGGTTCATCTTGAATACTTTATATCAATTGATATAATAGAAAAATAAATGAAGGATAAATATAATAGATAAGTAGATAAATACCTTAGGGCATTAAAAATGATGTCCATCTGAATTGAATGACAAGTGTTTTACTTAGTTACCTCCCTTGAAAATCATGGCTACTTTACAATTATTTAATGTTTTATTGGTAAAAGTAACAGTTTCATTTTGGGGAGTAAAAAAATAAAATAAAAGTAATTTTTGCCATATACAGTTTAAAACCTTTTCAGAGATGACACTAACAATTCTTGAAAGCTTGGCTGAAATTAGGCCAGAAATGACCGAGTTTTAGTAGTAGAGATGAATGGACAGATATTTGGAGAATTATAAAATATGTTCTTTAAATATTGCTAATGCACACAAACCTATGATTATATTGTTCAATATGCAAGCATCTATTTACTACTTAAATTAAAAAGAAAAAAAAACAACCTATGTAAGACCAAGTTTAAGAAATAGTCAACTAAAACTGAACTATTTTGCTAGGTATTTTAGAAAAATTAACCAAATGGCATACATCTATCTATCCATATATAAAGGGCAGTTGGTGTGTATGTATGTCCAGATGAAACTATGAAAATAAAACAATTAACAACAAAGTAAATATATATATACCATTGAATATCACCAGTTCTGGCTCCTTATGCAAAAATGATAAAGATTTGATTTATATTAGAAGATATTTTTTTTTAAATATTTTTTTTTTAAATATAGATAGAAATAGCATTGAAATTCTAGTTAAAATTTCCAGCATTTGTAATCTCAAAAGAAAAATCGATACACTAGAGTTTTCCACCCCTTCTGCCCATTCGATGTTTGGTAGCCTCTTCTAGTACTTACTAAAGAATCTTGAGTTACTGTCTTGCTATGCTCAATAAACACAAGAAAGGAGTTTGTAATATTTGACACAAAATTGAAAACATGTTTTGCAGAGTTGTCTATTCATGAAAGAATTGATTGCTTAACTGTTGTTTTTTTGTTTTTTTTTTGATCCAGTATTATCTGGAAAATTGAATTACAATTATGAACAAAGCTGAAAAATACAATCTTGACAATGTTCAATTGGTTCACCTAAACAAAATAACAGAGAATCAATTTCCACACCTGGAATTTTTCAAAAGTAGGATTTCCTTTTGTTGTCTGACAATGTAATTAAGGTACATTGTCAAAAAAGGTTTTTCATACACTCAATAGTAATTAATGAAACATTATTCAAATACCATTTTACATGAAACAGAAAAAAAAAATGTTTTCAATTTGTGCAATACAAAAATATGAGTAGAATACAGCAATTTCTAACTAAATCATCAGATATGTTTCTTTTTTCAGTTTTTTTATACAACAAATTCATTAAAATTCACCTGTTACACTTATATCAATTTTTAAACACAATTGTTATATATACTATATATTCATTCATCCTTAATATCATGTTTAAAATAACTTGTAATTATCCAATGTTTTATTTCAGTTTAGTAATAACCAATGTAAAGACAATAGATTTAATTATCATTTTACAATGTTGATTTTATAATGGACATTCATACAAGAAATTTTGTCAAATGAATGATTACCAAATGATAATGTTCTATGCCAAAGAGCAATAAAAGTCATAAACTAGTGATTTATCAATATATTTAGCCATAAACTAATACTAATGATCTTAAGAAATTACAAGTATACTTTCATTTTACTATTGATATAGTTATCAATGTAAATTGCTCTAGTTTAATATATTTGTTGCTAGGGCAGGTTTAGCTCAGTTGGTAGAGCATCTGCCTAGGAAATGCAAGGTTCCTAGTTCATGAGTAGCACAGAATGGGCAATCTGATCTGTGCGGTAAAGTGGGAAGCTGATGGTAGGTGTGGCGCTCCACCTCAGCAAAAACAATCTCCGTGGTCTAGTACTAGTGAAAAGGGGATAGACTCCCTCACTGTCCGGCTGATACCGACAATAGGCCACTCTGCCAACTTAACTTTTTTTTAGAGTTCTTTTGGAATTGTTAGAATACTCCCTAAAGAGAATGTGGACATATATTTTAAAAGATATTCTTGTAAATATCTAAACAAAAACAGTGTAAAAGTTAATAAGAACACTTCATAAATGTCATGCTTCACAATTCTTCTGATAAGTGAATGCTACTGAATAATTAACTTTACCTGTTTTCAATATCAGGGTTTCTAAAAACAGTTGCTGTCACTCATTACTTGAATCTCCCTTTTATACTTGTTTTTGTTTTCCATTATTTTCTACCCAAGTTTCAAGATAAAATATTCGAATTGTAAATAGCTGCCTAGTCAGAGCTACAAAATGTCAAGGAATTAATTTTTTTTTCCTAAGAGATAAGCTTAAAGCATTTTTTTGAAAATGTTTTTACTATTTAAGATCCAGAATAGAATTTTTAAGGTTGCAAGAAGTTTGCTCTAAAATGAAAATTGAAAACGACTGATAACTGAAATTCATCATTACCAATTACCTAAGACATATGAAAGCATTTTCTGTTGGTTTTTTTTTTGTTGTTGTTTTTTTTTTTTATATAATTATTTCAAAACTAAGATTTGCCAAAATATCTTAAATATTAGTTTAGTATTCTTAAGTGAAGATGGCAATGGAAATGACACTGAACATTATATCATACCAACAATTTAATAAACAGAAAACATTAAATGTCACATTTATAAATGTTTTGGTAGGTGATATTATATGTGTGTGTCTACAAAATATATGATTTGAAACTCATTAAAATCTATCAAAAGATATTGACAGTCATACTACAAAGTTTTGTAGAGAAACAGTTAAAATTTATAACTGCAACTTACAGGACTTATCACTGAAAATTAGAAGCTCCATAAAATCATCTTAATAATGTTTCAACATTTCAGTACATAAATTACATCATGTCTTGTTCCCAGGATTTTTAGCTTTACACAAATATACTTGTTGTTTTAAGGTTTCTTTGGCCAAATGGATTGTCTAGTCAATGGGGATTTACTGAAAAGTCTTCTAAAATGCCATGCATAATGGTAATAACAGAATTAGTTTTGCATAATTCAACCACAGAAAAAGTATAGTTGTTAAGAAGACCTACCTAGCAACTATACTTTTTGGCACCCTGACTAACAATGAAACACTTGGTGCTGTCAAAAGCCCTAATAATACAAAACTGTGTATATAGGTATTTACCAACCCTCTGCATGAGCAGGATGCGACACAAGGTCAATTTCTTAATCGGAGTTTAACAGGTTATTCAGAGTTTTCCTTATCCTAGACTGGTTACCTAGCCAAGGATAAAGAACCCAGTCTGCCTTACTATTTACACATACCTGGAGGGAGAGTAGTTGGATGCATACCTTTCCAAAGGGTATTTGCACTATCTGAAATACAAACAGCCTCGTCCAGGAATTTGAACTTGGGTCGACGAGTCCCTTTCCTATGACTAACCATTACACCATGTGCCTCCAAAACTGTGTACAGTGAGTGTCAATATCTTAATTTGGTTTTTAAATAAATTTTTGAACGTGTTTATTCTCAACAGCTATGGGTTTTTTTTAACACCCAGACTTCCAGACTGGAAAATTTGGTGTTGTCAAAAGCCTTAATAATAAACATCAAATGTTTCTCTACAAAACTGTGTATTGTAAGTGTCAAAATCTTGCATTTTTTAAATGCCATAACAGTTTCTTAAAAATAATCAATACATTTATACGTAGATAATGTACCTGTAAAATCTACAATGCCCAATGGGTCAACATCTTACTCATTTACACATAAGAATTGGAAAGTTATTACTGTAGTTATTTGTGTCTTTAGTGAAAAAAAAATCAATATAAATCAATTATGTTCTTTCATTAATATTTTGTAATTTCTTCATTAACTGGAGCAATTTGAACTGAAATTAACAGTAAATATTCAAACTGGAATCTAGTAGCCATTATTCTTCAGCAAATAATCTAGTTGTTACACTTTTTCTCTTTCTGTTTGTTGGCAACACAGAAATACTGGGTTGTCTTTATTTTATGACCTCTCCACTCATCACAAATACTTATTTATGAGTGTGCAGGAAAGCAGACAATATTTCCTTAAAGTTTTCCCCTTTTCTAATGACTAATGACTACAGCTTAGTCACTAAGGTTACAATAATTCTTCTTCTTCTATATTAACATTGATACATTTTGGCTATTGTTGGTAACATCTTAAACATATCAACAATAAAGATCAGCTTGCATACTCAACATGAAAACAGATATTATAATTCATGCAGATTAACATAACCCGTTAACAACAGAGGGAAAGATTTTTTTTTCTTTACAATCTAAATTTCCTACATTCATTAGAAACAAAAAAATAAATTTCTTCACAAATATTCTAAATAAATCATTATTGTACTTGTCTGTATTTATGAAATGAGGGTTGATATGAATAATTTGATATTTGGACAGTTTGTTTTCATCTTTATTGAGTATAACACAATGTTCAGGCCACTGTAACCTCGGCTCGGTTTAGGTGGTATTTTTAATTACCTTAAAATAAGTCATCTTCAGACAATTACCCTGAATTCAAACATGGTTTCAGAGCTGAAATCGTTACCACTAGTTCAAGAGGCTCCAAGCAGCATAAATACCACCAGACTTATTGACAGAAATGTGATTAGATATAGAAAAAAATGGAAGAAAATTACTTATCTTAAAACAGAAATTTCAAAAGGTTGTAAAGAACACTACCACTTACCTAACTGCCTTAATCTGACCTGGAAGTCTGAAGTCAGAGTAATCGCCTGAAGATGACTTATTTTAAGGTAATTAAAAACACCTAAATAGAACCAGAGGTTACAGTGGCTTGAACATTATGTTTATACACAATAAAGAGGACGACAACAGTCCGAAATATGAAAATTATTCAAACCAGTATTGTATTTTCTAAAGAGTTATTTCAGAAAAACATCAAAAAGAGATCTAACAATTTATACTCCTCTTGTTCCCTTAAGCTATCAGTATGACAAACCCTACCTTATCATAATGAATTACTGCTTGCTATGTATATAAATTAGAACACTGACTGGTAATAGATAAGAAGAATGTTTGCCTATTCTATAGCACAGACGTCAAAAGAAACATTACCTTTTTTCTTGCATGTTATTTGTAGTCGTCAACAATCAGCGTCTGTATTAGTGATGTATAGAATTTACATCTTGTTAGATATCCTGTCACATATGAAAAAACAAAATTGCAATATCCATTTGCTGGATTCCTGAATATTCTTTTTTAATCCAAAGAGATTTCTTGGATAAATTTTTCCATCCAACATCAGAATTCAGATCATGGCAAGCCAGTTCCAGTTTTCTAATTCAAGCCATCAAAGTTTAATGAGATTTTTTTCTTTAAATACGATACATTTTTGATAAGATATTTTCAATTATAGTTGATTTTTTACAATTGTATTATTTGGATTTTTCAAACTGTTTTCCCCATCTATATTGTTATATACACAACGTTTCAGCCGTTGTACCCTCCAGCCTTCTTCAGGTGTTACTTGTCAAGTTTGGGAACCACTTCAAACCAGTTGGACACATGGTGCAACTGATATAGGGGCTGAGTTAATACAGTTCTAAGTGACAATCATCTCAAGGTTACAGGTTCAATCCTGGCCAAGGGCAATAACATAGAATACTTAACATAGCTTAATACTTTTACCCTGTCATGGTTAATGGAATGAGAACAATCTACTCCCATGGATTGAAATAAAGGGTTCAGTTTGAAGTTCCAGGAAGGCTCCCGATTACAAATGAAAGCTCCCAAGTTCAACAAGAGGTTCCTGAGTTTGACAAGTAATACCTGAAGAGGGCCAGAGATCATGTTGGGCGAAATGTTGTGTATATAACAATAAAGATGAGGACAATAGTCCAAAAAATTCAAATAATACAAAATATCAAGCCTCATCTCAAGAATTCAGACAAATAGTATGATTTTTACATTTTATGAAAATTAAACTCTTTTCTCTGAAATAATCCAGTTTTGAAGCATCTATCTGAAGGGTGAAATAACATTAGAGATGCATTGCAACAACCATAACATTGGTGTTTATTTTTTTTTTTTTTTAAATCTATCACTTTATAACCTTAGTATAAATTTGGCAAGCATAAGCCAAAAATGTTTCTTTCTTTTTGAAGGGTTAAAGGGAGTTAATTCAGTGCAACAATGGTTCTTATTCACTAATCTTACAGTAACTGGTGTTTATTAATTGGTCACCTATGTAAGTAGACAACAGACTCATTGTTGCTTAATTCAAGGAACTGGTGTTTTTAACAATGCCTGATGAAAGTCATACTTCTTAATTTAACTTTTTTTGCACAATATCAGCTGATATAAATGTTTTATTATTTTGAAAGCTCTCAGGGGTTGCAACAAGAGCCCACATGCCATATGTTGTGAATATGTTTTGATATTACATTTTTTTCAACATAATGATAAACATTATCTGGTGATATCCATATCTGGCAATATCTGGTATCCAGCCAGATATCAAAATCTATGTCTAGTAACATCACTAATATGTCTCAAAGTATTAAACAATCTCATTATTTTTGCTGGAAAATAGATGCCCTGTAGTCTTCGATTAGGAAATGTAAGTAGTAAAAGTAAAGTATGCTGAGTAACCTATTGTCAGTATCAGCTAAACAGCAAGGGAGTCAATTGCCTTTTTGCTAACACTAGATCATGGAGATTGTTTTTTGCCGAGGAGGAGCACCACACCTTATGTCAGCTCCCAGATGCTTTAACACATAGATCAGATTACAACACAGCTTGTGCTTACTCATGTTCCCCTCCGTCTGGCAAAGAAAACAATCTCCATGATCTAGTGTTAGCAAAAAGGCAATTGACTCCCCTTGCTGTTTAGCTTGATACTGACAATAGGTTACTCAGCAATCTTTACTTTTTACTATCCTTACATTTCCTATCGAAGACCTACAGGCTCTATTTTCCAGCAAAAATAATTGAGATTTGTTTAATACTTTGAGACATATTGTGATGTTTACTAACATAGATTTTGTATCTGGCTGGATACCGATATTGCCAGATATGGAATATCACCAGATAATGTTTATCATTATGTTGAAAAAAATGTAATATCAAAAAATATTCACAACATATGGCATGTGGGCTCTTGTTGCAACCCCTGAGAGCTTAACATAATAAACATTTATATCAGCTGATATTGTGCAAAAAAGTTAAATTAAGAAGTATGACTTTCATCAGGCCATTGTTAACAACACCAAGTTCTCTTGATTAAGCAACAATGAGTCTGTTGTCCTACTTAATAGTGACCAATTAATAAACACATTACTGTAAGATATTAGTGAATAAGAACATTGTTTGCCACTGAATTAAACCCTTTACACCCTTCAAAAGAAAGAAACATTTTGGCTTATGCTTGCCAAATTTATACTAGGTTATAAGTGATAGATTAAAAAAAAAAAATAAACACCATATGTTATGGTTGTTGCAACTGCAATCTCTAAATGTTTATTTCCCCTTCAGATAGATGCTTCAAAACTGGATTATTTTCAGAGAAAAGAGTTTAATTTTCATAAAAATGTAAAAATCATACTAATTTGTCTGATTCTGAGATGAGGCTTGATATTTTGTATTATTTGAATTTTTGGACTATTGTCCTCATCTTTATTTTATAATACCAACATTTCGCCAACATGATCTCTGGCCCTCTTCAGGTATTACTGTCAAACTCAAGGAACTTCTTGTTGAACTTGGGAGCTTTCTGTTGTTAATCGGGGAGCCTTCCTGGAAGCTTCAAAACTGAACCCTTTATTCAATCCATGCGGAGTAGATGTTCTCATTCCATTAACCAGACAGGTAAAAGTATTAAGCTATTAAGTATATATGGTTTATTGCCCTTGGCCAGGATGACCTGTAATTGAGATATTGTTCACTTAGAAGTATTAACTCGCCCTATATACAGTTGCACATGTGTCCAACTGGTTGAAGTGGTTCCCAAGAACTGAAAAGTAACCACCTGAAAAGGCTGGAGGGTAACAACGCTGAAACGTTTGTATATACAATTAGATGGGGAAACGTTTGAAAAATCCAAATAATACAATTGTAAAAATCAACTATAATTTAAAATATCTTATCAAAATGTAATTAAAGAAAAAAATCTCATTAAACTTTGATGGCTTGAATTAGAAAACTGGAACTGGCTTGCCCATGATCTGAATTCTGATGTTGGATGGAAAATTTATCCAAAAAATCGCTTGGATTAAAAAAGAATATTCAGGAATCCAGCCAAATGGGGATATTGCAATTTTTTTTCATATTGAAGGATATCTAACAAGATGTAAATTCCTATACATCACTAATACAGACGCTGATTGTTGACGACTACAAATAAAACATGCAAGAAAAGTAATGTTTCTTTTGACGCTGTGCTATAGAATAGGCAAACATTCTTCTTATCTATTACCATACAGTGTTTCTAATTATTATACAAGCAAGCAGTTAGATTTCGATTATGATAAGGTAGGGTTTGTCATACTGATAGCTTAAGGGAACAAGAGGAGTATAAAATTGTTAATCTTCTTTTTGATGTTTTTCTATTGAATAACCTTTAGAAAAATACAATCTGGTTTGAAATAATTTTCATATTTCGGACTGTTGTCCCTCTTTATTGTGTTATAACATAATGTTCAAGCCACTGTAACACTCTGGTTCTATTAGGTGTTTTAATACCTTTAAAAAAGTCATCTTCAGCCGGATTACTCTGACTTCAGACTTCCAGGTCAGATTAAGGCAGTTAGGTAAGTGGTAGTGTTCTTTACAACAAACTTTTGAAATTTCTGTTTTAAGATAAGTAATTTTCTGCCATTTTTTTCTATATCTAATCACATTTCTGTCAATAAGTCTCTGGGTATTTATGCTGCTTGAGCCCTCCTTGAACTAGTTGGTAACGAATTTCAGCTCTTGAAACCAGTTTGAATTCAGGTATTGTCTGAAGATGACTATTTAAGGTAATTAAAAATACCACCTAAAACGAGCCGAGGTTACAGTGGCCTGAACATTGGTTCTATACTAATAAAGATGAAAAACAAACTGTCCAAAAATGATCAAATTATTCATATCAACCTCATTTCATAAATACAACAAGACAATAAATATTTATTTAGATATTTTGTGAAGAAATATATTTTTTTGTTTCTAAGAATGTAGAATTAGATTGTAAAGAAAAAAAATCTTTCCCTGCTGTGTTTAACGGTTTATGTTTAATTCTGCTGAAATTAAATATCTGTTTCATTGTTGAGATGCAACTGATCTTTATTGTTGATATGTTTAAGATGTTACAACAATAGCCAAAATGTATCAATTGTTAATATAGAAGAAGAAGAATTATTGTTAACCTTATGACTAAGCTGAGTCATTAGTCATTTAAAAAGGGGAAACGTTAAGGGATATTGTCTGCTTTCCTGCACACTCATAATAAGTATGGTGATGAGTGGAGAGGTCATAAATAAGAACAAACCCAGTATTTCTGTGTTGCACAACAGAAAAGAAGAAAAAGTGATAAACAACATAGATTATTGGCCTGAAGGAATCAATGCTACTAGATTCCAGTTTGAATAGTTACTTGTTAACTTTCAGTTCAAATTGCTCCAGTTTAATGTGAAGAAAATTACAAAATATTAATGAAAGAACCATAAATTATTTTATATTGATTTTTTTTCACTAAAGACACAAATAACTACATTAATTAACTTCCAATTCTTATGTGTAAATGAGTAAAGATGTTGCACCCAAATGGGCATTGTAGATTTTTACAGGTACATTATCTACTATAAATGTATTGATTATTTTAAGAAATGTTTATGGCATTTAAAAAATGGCAAGATTTTGACACTTTACAAATACACAGTTTTGTAGAGAAACATTGATGTTTATTATTAACTTTTGACAACACCAAATTTCCATCTGGAAGTTCTGGTGTTAAAAAAAAACCCATAGCTTGTTGAGAAAAACACTGTTCAAAAATAATTAAAAACCAAATTAAGATATTTTGCACTCACTTTACACAGTTGGAGCACATGGTGTAATGGTTGTCAATAGAAAGGGACTCGTCGACCCAAAGGTTCAAATCCGACGAGGCTGTTTGTATTTCAGATAGTGCAAAACCCTTGGAAAGGTATGCATCCAACTACTCTCCCCTCCAGGTATGTGTAAAGATAAGGCAGACTGGGTTCTTTATCCTGGCTAGGTAACCAGTCTAGATAAGGAAACTCTGAATAATCTCTCTCTTGTGTTGAAGAGAAAATGATTCAGAGTTTTCCTTATCCTAGACTGGTTACCTAGCAAGGATAAAGAACCCAGTCTGCCTTACTATTTACACATACCTGGAGGAGAGTAGTTGGATGCATACCTTTCCAAAGGGTATTTGCACTATCTGAAATACAAACAGCCTCGTCCAGGATTTGAACTTGGGTCGACGAGTCCCTTTCCTACGACTAACCATTACACCATGTGCCTCCAAAAACTGTGTACAGTGAGTGTCAATATCTTAATTTGGTTTTTAAATAAATTTTTGAACGTGTTTATTCTCAACAGCTATGGTTTTTTTTAACACCCAGACTTCCAGACTGGAAAATTTGGTGTGTCAAAAGCCTTAATAATAAACATCAAATGTTTCCTACAAAACTGTGTATTGTAAGTGTCAAAATCTTGCATTTTTTAAATGCCATAACAGTTTCTTAAAAATAATCAATACATTTATACGTAGATAATGTACCTGTAAAATCTACAATGCCCAATGGGTCAACATCTTACTCATTTACACATAAGAATTGGAAAGTTATTACTGTAGTTATTTGTGTCTTTAGTGAAAAAAAAAATCAATATAAATCAATTATGTTCTTTCATTAATATTTTGTAATTTCTTCATTAACTGGAGCAATTTGAACTGAAATTAACAGTAACATATTCAAACTGGAATCTAGTAGCCATTATTCTTCAGCCAATAATCTAGTTGTTACACTTTTTCTCTTTTCTGTTGTTGGCAACACAGAAATACTGGGTTGTCTTTATTTTATGACCTCTCCACTCATCACAAATACTTATTTATGAGTGTGCAGGAAAGCAGACAATATTTCCTTAAAGTTTTCCCCTTTTCTAATGACTAATGACTACAGCTTAGTCACTAAGGTTACAATAATTCTTCTTCTTCTATATTAACATTGATACATTTTGGCTATTGTTGGTAACATCTTAAACATATCAACAATAAAGATCAGCTTGCATACTCAACATGAAAACAGATATTATAATTCATGCAGATTAACATAACCCGTTAACAACAGAGGGAAAGATTTTTTTTTTTCTTTACAATCTAAATTTTCCTACATTAATATAGAAACAAAAAAATATAATTTCTTCACAAAATATCTAAATAAATCATTATTGTACTTGTCTGTATTTATGAAATGAGGGTTGATATGAATAATTTTGATATTTTGGACAGTTGTTTTCATCTTTATTGAGTATAAACACAATGTTCAGGCCACTGTAACCTCGGGCTCGGTTTAGGTGGTATTTTTAATTACCTTAAAATAAGTCATCTTCAGACAATTACCCTGAATTCAAACATGGTTTCAGAGCTGAAATCGTTACCACTAGTTCAAGAGGGCTCCAAGCAGCATAAATACCACCAGACTTATTGACAGAAATGTGATTAGATATAGAAAAAAATGGAAGAAAATTACTTATCTTAAAACAGAAATTTCAAAAGGTTGTAAAGAACACTACCACTTACCTAACTGCCTTAATCTGACCTGGAAGTCTGAAGTCAGAGTAATCGCCTGAAGATGACTTATTTTAAGGTAATTAAAAACACCTAAATAGAACCAGAGGTTACAGTGGCTTGAACATTATGTTTATACACAATAAAGAGGACGACAACAGTCCGAAATATGAAAATTATTCAAACCAGTATTGTATTTTCTAAAGAGTTATTCAGAAAAACATCAAAAAGAGATCTAACAATTTTATACTCCTCTTGTTCCCTTAAGCTATCAGTATGACAAACCCTACCTTATCATAATGAATTACTGCTTGCTATGTATATAAATTAGAACACTGACTGGTAATAGATAAGAAGAATGTTTGCCTATTCTATAGCACAGACGTCAAAAGAAACATTACCTTTTTTCTTGCATGTTATTTGTAGTCGTCAACAATCAGCGTCTGTATTAGTGATGTATAGGAATTTACATCTTGTTAGATATCCTGTCACATATGAAAAACAAAATTGCAATATCCATTTGCTGGATTCCTGAATATTCTTTTTTAATCCCAAGAGATTTCTTGGATAAATTTTCCATCCAACATCAGAATTCAGATCATGGGCAAGCCAGTTCCAGTTTTCTATTCAAGCCATCAAAGTTTAATGAGATTTTTTTTCTTTAAATACGATACATTTTGATAAGATATTTTCAAATTATAGTTGATTTTTACAATTGTATTATTTGGATTTTTCAAACTGTTTTCCCCATCTATATTGTTATATACACAACGTTTCAGCCGTTGTACCCTCCAGCCTTCTTCAGGTGTTACTTGTCAAGTTCGGGAACCACTTCAAACCAGTTGGACACATGGTGCAACTGATATAGGGGCTGAGTTAATACAGTTCTAAGTGACAATCATCTCAAGGTTACAGGTTCAATCCTGGCCAAGGGCAATAACATAGAATACTTAACATAGCTTAATACTTTTACCCTGTCATGGTTAATGGAATGAGAACAATCTACTCCCATGGATTGAATAAAGGGTTCAGTTTGAAGTTCCAGGAAGGCTCCCGATTACAACATGAAAGCTCCCAAGTTCAACAAGAAGGTTCCTGAGTTTGACAAGTAATACCTGAAGAGGGCCAGAGATCATGTTGGGCGAAATGTTGTGTATATAACAATAAAGATAAGGACAATAGTCCAAAAAATTCAAATAATACAAAATATCAAGCCTCATCTCAAGAATTCAGACAAATAGTATGATTTTTACATTTTATGAAAATTAAACTCTTTTCTCTGAAAATAATCCAGTTTTGAAGCATCTATCTGAAGGGTGAAATAAACATCAGAGATGCATTGCAACAACCATAACATTGGTGTTATTTTTTTTTTTTTTTTAAATCTATCACTTTATAACCTTAGTATAAATTTGGCAAGCATAAGCCAAAAATGTTTGTTTCTTTTTGAAGGGTTAAAGGGAGTTAATTCAGTGCAACAATGGTTCTTATTCACTAATATTACAGTAACTGGTGTTTATTAATTGGTCACCTATGTAAGTAGACAACAGACTCATTGTTGCTTAATTCAAGGAACTGGTGTTTTTAACAATGCTTGATGAAAGCCATACTTCTTAATTTAACTTTTTTGCACAATATCAGCTGATATAAATGTTTTATTATTTTGAAAGCTCTCAGGGGTTGCAACAAGAGCCCACATGCCATATGTTGTGAATATGTTTTGATATTACATTTTTTTCAACATAATGATAAACATTATCTGGTGATATCCATATCTGGCAATATCTGGTATCCAGCCAGATATCAAAATCTATGTCTAGTAACATCACTAATATGTCTCAAAGTATTAAACAATCTCATTATTTTTGCTGGAAAATAGATGCCTGTAGTCTTCGATTAGGAAATGTAAGTAGTAAAAAGTAAAGTATGCTGAGTAACCTATTGTCAGTATCA
>CM042142.1:59809598-59907098 GCA_023376005.1 Doryteuthis pealeii | reverse complement strand
ATTATTTAGTTCTCAAATAAGTTCATTATTATTATTATTAAAACACAGAGATAGCAGTTAATCAATCCCTATTGCAGGATAAATATCATCTAAACACCCCTCCTCATCAAGTCATACACTGAGCTGATAAATGTAAAATTTTTGCTTATCATCCAACACTGGTATGTCCATATGCAGGAGTCCAGAGGAGTCTGTTGCTTATAAGTTTGTCCTTACTTGCCCAGCATGTCTTGTTTATCTTACTTAGCTGGTTTGTGTGATAAGAGGTAAGTGGCCATACAGCTGCTGTTTTGTAGGGTGCTGCTTCCAGACTTTGTTCAAAACAGCATCCTTGCATAGTTCCCATGTAGCTTTTTCTTCAAGTACAGTAGTACTGACATGGCTACAGCTTTGAAGAATTCCTGTTTTATTTTGTCAGAAAGATCAGATTTTCATATGGTCATTAACCCATCAATAGCAGTCCATGCTTTACCTATGCATATATTGACATTGTCTTCAGTAGATGATATATTGAGGTATATGAATTGGTCTACTGATTTCATAGGATTTCAATTTAATATGGAGTTAAAACACATGAACTCTGTTTTATCTGAGTTCACCAATGCCTCTTGTTGCTTGCTTCAGGCTATGCAGCAGAGATTCGACTTGAGTAGGTGTATTTGCAAGAAGCACTAGATCATCCACATAGTTTGCATAAGTAAAAATTTCAGCCGGATATCATTTTCTTCCTGCCTTTTTTCTAATGTTAAGCCATTTTCTTTCATTAGATCCACTGACATTCATGGTACGTAATCTAGGCAGATTATGAATAAAAATGGTGCTAATGTATCTTCTTGCAAGACACCATTGACAATATCAAAGAAATCAGTGTCAACATCAGGTGAGTGAACCATGGCTTTTGTGTTCTTATAAAGCATCACTAAAGCGGTAACCGTTTCTTTGAGGAAAACATATCCTAGAAGTATTTTCTGTATCTTTCCTCTCTGTATGGAATCAAATGACTTGGAGAAATTGACAAACACAATAAGCCAGCTACCCACACTTAATACTTTTGCAGTTGAAAAGAATATAGACATCATATGTTTACAGGAACACGGATATTCCCATAGTGAACAAGAACTAAAATACTATGAACCTAGAAATTGAGGGACATTAGTGTTGGCATCTGCACGGGAAAAAACAACTTGGCATTATAAAATAAGTAAAGTTGGCGGAGTGGCCTATTGTCAGTATCAGCCGGACAGTGAGGGAGTCTATCACCTTTTCACTAACATTAGAATAGGGAGATTGTTGTTTCTGAGCTAAAGCACCACACATAATTTCAGCTCCCCACTTAACCCCACAGATCAGATTACCCAAGATGTGTTACTCATTCGCTGAGTTGGCGGAGACCAGTATCGAACCCAGTACCTTGCAATTACAAGGCAGGTGCTCTACTGACTGAGCTACCTTCCAAAACTACAATCAAGATGAGCAAGGGGGAGTCCCTGTGGTGTAGTGGATAACATAATAGGTTTATAATGATGAGCAATTTTCATTACAGAATATTTTATGTTGATTTTTTAAAATTCTAATGTTTTACTTTCAGGTAATCATGGATCTGTTTATGAAAAGATGGAATTTTAAACAAAAAGTGTTTAGACCCTTGTCAAAGCTTATGACATTGTAGTGAATTTGAACTCCAGTCACGCTATTATGTTCACTTTCAGATGAATACCCTCAGGAAAGTTATGAATCCCCCCACCCCCAGTTATGGGTTAAATAGTACCACTAATGTTCTTCTACAAAGACTGCTTTGGAATTAAATAAACCACAATGATTGATATGCCATTAAACAAAGAAACTAAACCAAGATAAAGTGTTAACATTATTTGTAATCAAAAAAATGTAAGCAATTCATATACCAAAAAAAAAAAACAGACTTTTTTAAAAAAATTCACCTCTACAATAATCAATGAACACAAAACAAATGAAAATTTAGTCTACCACAGAGTGAATTATAGAAAGAGTCAAATTATTTTGTCAATGATTAAATTACTAATAACATAATGCAATAAGAATCTAATTAACTAAATTATAGTTTTTGTCACATTTCACTGGATTTCTGAATATTTATAAAATTAAAGCAGATAGCATAATGACATACAAAAGAGTTTAGTTTTGTTTTTAAGCATTTACAATATTCTACAAAGTTCTATAATTTTGCAATAACAGCTGATTTGCACAGATGATGGAAATTTCTGCAGTGTGCAGGTTTGATGATTGATGTTTGGGTGAAGTTGAACGTATAGTCGAATTCTAGCACCAAAGCATCACTCATCAAACATGCACTCCATTGCCTGTGAAAATCAGTGGTTAATGGAAAATCAAAGACCATCAAACAGACCTGGATTTTTCCAATTAATACCAGCCAAAGTTCTATAAGCATGTCTATGATGACTAGCTAGTGAATATGAAATTAAATTTAGAAAAATTCTTATTTTGTCTCAAAATGAAAATACATTGTATACACTTTTTTTTTAATAGTTCATCATCCTAAACAAGTACAACACATAGAAATAACAGATGTACTTGGACAAAATCACATATGGACCAAAGATATTTTGAGTGAACAAGAATGAATCCACTCTAAATGTCTGTACTATAATCACAGTTTATAAATACATATAAATACATTGATAAAGAAATACACTTAAACATAACTTTAAAATAATTCTTCTACCTTTAAAATTGAATAAGGGACAAAATGCATTCAATAATTCAATCTGGTTTTAGTTATATAGAATTATATTAATATTCAATTGTTATTATATGATAAAAGCATTAAATTGTGTAAGGTTTTTTTCAAAATGCTAATCAAATTAACAATATATTGACAGGACATGATTAACACAGATAGACATCATTCTTTTATGTCCTAAAGAAACATTACAATATATACAGTTGATTATTACAGAAACATTAGAAAACAAGATTTGTCAAGGGTCTATACACTTTTTGCCTAAAATTCCATCTTTTCATCAACTCGCTGTTGGTATCCATCTGTCAACTAGAGACAATGGCGTAGTGTCAAAAAATCCAAAAAAGAACACGGAACCATGTAGCCTTTAACGGATTGATATGGAGGACGAGCTGTCACCCAAGCAGCAGGTCCCCATCTTCACACTACCATTTAAGTCCAAAGGAAAGGCAAAAAAAAAAAAAAAAAAAAAAAAAAGAAAAGAAAAAAAAAACCAATGCAGTTTGGCAACAATAGTGTCATAGGAGTTGCTGGATAGCGTTGAAATTCAGCATCACACCACCTTAAGGACTCCAGCCCTGGATTTGATTTTGGAGTTTACTCTCCTAGCCTTTCCTTGGAATGAGGTATAGCTGCTAGGTAGCAGAGGTTTTATAACAGACTTTTCCTTGTCCATTTGGGATTTATGTGAGTAGTAAGTACCCCAATCCTACTACTATCGATGCGGATGGCTATTGGCTCCCCTGGAGCTCATCCGCCCTTTAGCAGTCCTTGTTTTTAGTGATGCTGGGTGTCCACACACCCACCTCATCAGACAAGCTGGGACATGCCTGATGGGGGTGCCAGTTTAGTTGCAGAAAACCTGACCACGGAACAAGTAATACTAGTTTACATGGTACTAGTAGCAAGTAGGAAAGGAGACCTTTCTTGTCCTGACCTGACTCTTTCTTCATCAACAGACCCATGATTCCCTGAGAGAAAAATCACATAGTTATAAATTTTTAAAATGAACATAAAATATTCTGTAATGAAAATTGCTCATCATTATAAACCAATTGGAATGTGCATATGACCAACATAGACTAACAAAACAAATATCATAAACCATACACATGATGTAAATATTGACACATGATTTGCTCTTATAGATGGTTTATAAATGATTGGTTTAGTTTATTTGTTTAATGGCATATCAACTCCTTATAGGTTATTTAATGCCAAAATTTGATTAATTTCTAAATGTTTGATTGTAATCATAACTACATTTTCAATGTTCTATTGCTCTTTTTTTTAAATTGCATTTTTATAATCAGTTGTTTGTACAGTTATGATATCAAGTATTCTTATCTAATGAAAATAATTTATACTCAGTTATATAGTTTCAAGTAACTATTTCTATTAAATAATAATCCTTTGTTTAAAAGGCAGTCATATGATTTCAAGTAACTATTACTAAAACAACTTCTAAAAACTACAACTTAAACAATTATAGTTTCAAGTAACTTAATACAAATATTTTGCACAGTTATATGGTATCAAGTATTTATATTAAATAAAAATAATTTTCAAACAGATCTATTTGACCCATAGACAGGACCCTAACAGGTACTACTACCCTGGGTCAGAGTGGACCAGGGAGCAAAGGCAATGAAGGGGTACTCCACACTCCCTTAGACTGAAGCCTCACCATTGGATGCAGTTTAGTGTCATACTTCAGACACCTCATTATTGGGGGGGAGTCTTACCCCTCTGCAAAGGATACAGTCAGTATATTCTGTCCCATCAACAGAATGGGTTAACAAATGAGCAAGAGTTTTCAGAAAAGATTATCATGGTTAGAGGTTTTAGTTTTGCCAATTTTTATAAAACTTTAAAGTTCACAAAAAAACAAAAAAAAAACAAACTAAGTCACTCTCTATGACTAATCTACAACTGTAATGCAATGCTCTATAATAACCAAATTGATTCATGTTTGTTAAAATTATCTAATATGGTGAAATCTTAGCTTTGAGGTCATCATTCTTATGTTAAGTCATTAACAGCTGATGTTCAGTGTTAAATTTTACTACATAAAAATATTTATTTCAAAAGCTATCACCATAATGAACTAAAAAGGCCTCACATGATGATGGGTTTTATTACCCCTCAACTACTGCTTTTTAATGTTCATATTCAAAAAGTTGAGCCATCATTATTAAACCATATAAAAATATCATAAAGATAAAATTTAAAAAAAACAACAACCAATATATTTCAGTACACTAATACCAAATAAAGTAAGTAAGTTGGCGCAGTGGCCTATTTTCGGTATTGACCAGATAGTGAGTGAGTCTCTCCCTTTTCACTAGTGCAAGACCAGGGAGACCTTTTTTTTCTGAGGTGGAGCACTACACCTACCATCTGCTCCCCACTTTACCGCACGGATCAGATTACCCAATCTTTGCTACTCATGCGCTGAATTGGTGGGTATCGAACCAGGAACCTTGTAATTCTTAGATCTATTTGAAGCATAGATGGGACCCTAAAATATACTAACACTCCAGGTCAGAGTGGATTTGGAGTAACTCAACACTCTCCAAAGTTCCAGAACTGGAGCCTCACCACCAAATGTAGTTTAGTGTCATAATCAAGAGACACTTGGGGAGGGGGAGATCATCTCTTTGCAGAAGACGCAATTAGTGTTGACAGCAGTCAGAGGTTAATGGAAGCAAGAATAATGTTTTAGCAATGCCAGTTACATTGCAAGTCTATCATAAATATATAATTTTACAATGAAAAAACAAAAAGGATTTTTTAATGTTTAAAATAATTCTTTCTAGCATAAGAGGAAATAAATATCAAATAATTAAAAACATCATAAAATACTAAATTATCTTGCAGCCAGTGTTTACAAAACATTACCCTTTGGTAACAACTTTCATTATAAAAAGAATTGGTTTCATCAGAATAAGTTGATATTTTACAGCATGTCAACCCTTGGTTTATTTTATGCCAAAGACATTTTGTTTAATTCATTCTTGAGTACTCAATTTTTTTTTAAACATATTTTTTTCCATTCAACCCATAGATGGGACCCTACCAGGTACTACCACTCAGAGTGAACCTGGGAATAATGATGAAGAGTACTCCACATTCCCCAGAGCCCCAGAATTGGAACTTCACCATCAGATAGAGTTTAACGTCATAACCAGAACATTAAGATTCTCACTCCCCACCTTCTAGCACATATGATAAAAAGGGTTGGGGCTTGCCATAAGGGCAAAAGGATTGGGGCTTGCCATAAGGGCAATAGGCTTGGGAAAATCATATAAGTGCTAGAGCCAAAGTGGAGTGTTGTATGTCATGGACTGCTCAGCTACCAGGATTTTGTCCTTAAGCATCATGGGTTGCCACCAAGACCAACAGTTGGCCCCACCGGGGAGGATCTTTCCCCTCTACAGAGGTGCAGTCAGCATATTCTACAGCTTCAGCCGACAGGGCAGAAAAAGAATGGGTTTCATCAGAACATGTATGCATACTGTCATTAACAATGTGCAACATTTGGGCCAATTTCAATAGTGTTCATCTATATTTTTCATTATTTTGATATTAGTTTTTGTAGTCAAAAAAATTAAATAAAGGATGTTAAGTGTTAAAAGAACATTTTACAACATTAAAAACATCATATAATATTTAAAACTAAATAAGGATGATGCTTTAAATCAAATTTTAGTTAAAAAGAAAAAAATATGCATGATTTTAGAGTTTTTAGAAAATTGTATAAATCATTTCACAGGTGCAAGATTCCAGATATTAAAATAATTATTGTTGTGAAATATATTAGAGAAAAAACAATCTTCACAGCTCCTTATTCACAAAGAATAAAAAAAACAAGCTAATTAATTCAGTCATAGATTTTTTCTCAACACATCATAAAAAAAAACAATTATTGACATCTTTTAATAGAGTTGTTAAACCACTCAAAAATATTAAATCATTGTTTGATCATAAATATAGATCATTGTACGCTGAAAGTAATAAATATATATCAAATTTTATTTTCCTTAATAAATTTTTAATATAATTGTATTGAAAAAAAAAAAAAAAAAATCAAGATTAATGTTTTTATAAACAACCTTTAAAAAAGTGTTACAGAATATTCAAAATTTTATAAATAAAGATAGGAACCACAAGGTCCCGGTTTTGATACCAGCCCTCGCCAACTCAGTGTATGAGTAGCAGAGGGATCTGTGCAGTAAAGTGAGAAGCTGTAGTGTGGCATTCCACCTCAGATTGCCAAAAAACTCTTGGTCTAGTGCTAGTGAATAGGGGGATAGACTCCTTCAAGGTCTCGCTGATACTGACTTTAGGCCACCCTAACGACTTTACTGCATCTGTGGAAAATCTGTAGCAAACAAGGGTATCTCCTTCCCTTGACCAGGATATGAGGACCGCCTGTGAATTTCCTATTCCCTTTTTCCTCCTTCCATGAATTCATCACAGGTGAATTCATTGGTTGGAGCTGACCCAGGGTGAATGCCATAACAGAAACAGAGAAAAAACTTAGTAGAGATTTGATGAAATTAGTTCATAAAAAAAATAATAAAAAAAGCAGTAGCAAGGTCATAAAAGGAGTTTATTTATTCCCAACAATCATACATCTATATTAATTGAGTATCTATTCAAACTATTAAGGATATTGGAATGTGACACAAAGTCAGTTTGATGTGGGGGAAGCAGTAGAAAGCAAGGTACTTCATTAAGTACATGTTCACCTATATACTGGCTGGGGTTCAAAGTTTTAGGATGAAACCTCTCTTTTCCCTACATAGCATACAAAAAAACATGGAAAGATCAAGATTTTTGCAATAAAAGTCAGAATATGGAAAAAATGAATCAGTCATATTCTTTCTATACATTAATTATTAAATGGCTTAAAACCAGGGGTCTTTAGCCCAAGGCCCACAAAGCTTAACTTAAGAAGGGTCCTGAGCCACAATCTTTAAAGGAGCAAAAAACAACTAAAATCATAAGGTATCCATCATAATTATTAATGAGATATTTGATGTTGTTTGCAATCACAAAAATATACAATATAAGAATTAAATGAAGAGAATGACAGAAGGATCACATCAGACAGTGATTATTTGACAGTTGTAAACACAGCAGACTCTTCTTCCCTGGAACCTGTGTTAAGTAGCTTCAGCCTTTAGACTGATAAGAGATTAATATCAGCGTGATCCCAGGCGGCCATTGCCCCAAGCAACACCTGCCCCCTTCAACTAAAAGGGGAAAGGCTGGGTTTATTGCCCAGTGCCTGAGGCGCCTCAAAAGAGGAATGGCAAAGGGATACATGTAATTTTTAGCACTGACCATGCATGAGCTTTAGTTCATGCATGGCTATCCACGTTAATCGATTCTTTTTTTTTAACTGACATGGTGGGATATCAGTAAATAAATACTGTTGGCATGCTTCGTTTTGGAGAACACCTGTACACAGAGGTATGTAATGCAAAATATGCTCACTATTTGCTGGGTGTGGATGATAAGTTTGGGAATCATCCAAATGGAAACACATGGTTCTTATAAAAATCAAATATGTGGCAAGCAAGAAAATTTCAAATATTCTGAACATTGAAGATCAATGAGTTCCATCTGAGGTTGAAATGGCACTTCTATACAGTCAGGTGAAGAAAAATTTTGAAAGTTGGGTGTAGGGCCATATGGATGGGCCTCTTGGGTTGCATGCAACCTGCAGGCCACAGGTTGGAGAACCCCAGTTTAAAAGAACAGTTATTTCAAAATGTGTTTAACCTATGTAGAAGCAATACTCGGTGCTGATTTTCACTTTAAAAACAAATTAAAATTAAATAAATCGATTATTTAAGGTAAAATTTTTGTTTAAGTCGAAAAGTAGTAACATAATGAGCATCAGTAAAAAAAAATACAAAATAATATTGCATATGTAATTAATTCTTAATACATTTTAAACATTAAATTCTACCAAAAATTTACAAAAGTGATAGATGGGACCATAACAGATACCACCATTTCAGGTCAGAATGGATCTAGGTGTAATAGAGATGATGGTGTACTTCACACTCCTCAGATTTCCAGAACTGAAGTTTCACCATTAGATGTAGTTTAGTGTCATAACCAGAACACAAAAAGAGCAGAGTCCTTAATATACAAAAAGGAACACTGGAAGCACCCCTTAACAAAAGGTTTACTGATCTCCAAAACAATATTTCTTTGTACCATTTCAGTGAATTCAATAGACTTCATCTATTGAAAGAAGCAACACATGAAACTGTGTGAAGTGGAAGATTTAATCCAGAAAGCAGAAAAGTATCTATTAAGTATAAACTATGAATAGATGCACTGCAGTTCTGTTAGTTGGATTTTATGGCATGCCAACCCTTGTTGGGTTATTTTATGCCAAAGACATTTTGTTTTATTCATTCTTGAAGCCAACTCATTTTTTTCTATTTAATCCATAGATGGAACCCTAACAAAGTGGACATGGGAGTAATGGGGATGAAGGGGTACTCCACATTCTCCAGAACTACACCATCAGATAGAGTTTAACATCATACCCAAGACACTAAGATCTCACCAACTGCCTTCTAACACATATATGATAAAAAGGGTTGGGGCTTGCCATAAGGGAAATAGGGTTGGGACAATCATATAAGTGCTTTGGCTTGACATGACCTGCCAATTGATCGGAGGGGCCTCTCCGACTGACCGTTTAGCCTAAGTAAAGGCCAAAGTGTAGTGTTGCATGCCTGGGACTGCTCAGCCACCAGGGTTCCACCCTTAAGCCTGCAGTTCTATAACAACTCTGGAAACTTGTTAAAAACATACATCAAGAAATTCACCACAGAGAATTGGGGTCAGACAGAATCCACATTCCAAAGGTGAAGGATTCCAAAGCCTCCAACCAATTTCAGTGCTCAATGAAGAAGGTAAAATCATTTTTAGTGTTTTTGCTAAAAGATTGACAAAATTTATTTTAAGCCATAATTATGTGGATATATTTGTATAGAAAGTTGGAATTCCTAGGTTTCTAGGTTGTATTGACTACAAAACTATGCTGTGGAAGAGCATAAAAATATTGAACTCAATATCTTAAGTTTGACATGATCTAGTTGGAGATTGAGTAAACCTATAGGTTAGTGAGGCACGTGCTAAAAGAAAAAGCAATAGAATTCGTCTGCATTCCAGATGTCAGAAATGCACTTTAAAATGTATATGTATGTATATGAGAGTTTCAAATACAAACTATTTCACCAAGTGACAAAAACTGGATTTCATTATTATTATAGGTTGTGTAATCTTTCCATTGCTTTTTATATTGGTCCTAGAGAAAATACTGTGCAGTGTGAAGGATAATATACTGAATGACAGGAAAATACTGTCTCTTTAATGAAGGCCTTAGTCGATGATGTCATACCATTTCAGAATTGAAATTATACATGAATTATCTGTTTTGTTGAGCAAGAATGAAAATTCTTAAAATACCAGCATGCCTTGTGTGCAGAATGAGTGAAGGGCACAAAAGATAAAATATGGCTGTCTTAATAGCTTGATTTAAGAAAACATGATCTTGGAGCCAGGAGAATTGGCAAGAATGTATTCGCACATATGCAAATATTTTCGAGATTGAGGTCTGCATAAAACACCAGGCAGGGTAGGAGGTGAGATGCTTTGGAGCATGTCATTGTGAGTGTACATTGTTATTGTTGCAAGCCATAGAATTTTTTTGGACTTTTAAAGTTGTGAAAGCAATTATGGGATCAGTTTGCAAAGATCAATCCTTAATAAAGGGAAGGGTCATGGAAATAATGAAATCCTAACAATCCATGAAAGAAATATTCATAGCCTCAGTTATTTCTATTTGCAAGCTCTTACTGATTGACATCATTAAAAAGATATGAAACAATTGAAACATAACTTACATTTTTCAGAAATGCTATTTTATTGCCAAAGACAAATTGTGATATGACTACAAGAGTTGAATTAATGATGTGAATTTTTAGAAAATGAGGTTATGCTATACTGATTGGTTTTACTAACTTCACTACTTTTATAAATATATTATTTGGAACTTTGATGTTTAATTGAATAATTGATACCAATAATATTATTATTTACTTATTATATTCAATTCTGCTACCAATTCACATTAAATAATCATGACTAAACTAAGTAGATATACCAAATAAAGTATGTCTTTTATATATAATTTCAAATATAATTTTTGGAAAACAGATAGATCAGTTTTGAAAAACAGTATTTCTATTATTTTTTTTAAATTACTATAATAAAAACAAGAGTATTCTAATTGACTGACTGATTTTAATGGCATGTCAACTCATCTTGGGTTATTTTATGCCTAGCATTTAGAGAATCACATTCCTTGTACATTTACATTTTTTGAAGTTTTTTTTTGTACATGTTCTAATCGAATATGAATAATTCTTAAACAGATCTGTTTGACCCTAGATAGGACCCTAACAAGTACTAACACACCGGGTCAGAGTGAACCTGGGATTAATGGCAGTGAAGTGGAGACTTACCACGAATGCAGTTTAGTGTCTTACCAAGGACACATTTGTATGCATAAAATGTTAGACATGTTTGTTGGTTTTTGGTTGGTTGGTGCTTAATGGCATATCAACCCCTGTAGGTTATTTAATGCCAAATTTTGTTTAACTTTATGTGTATTAATGAACTGTAGAAATAGAAACAAGTTTTATACTAGTAGGTTGGTTATTTTGTTTAATGGTATAGCAACACTTGTGGGTCGCCCAATGCCAAATCCTGTCTTTCTATATATATTATTTATAAGCAAACAGTTTGTTGGTAAATATTTTGGTTTGGTTTGGTTTTATAAACTGGTAGAAATAATTTTCTTTAACTCAATGTGTATCAATATATTGGTAGAAATTATTTGATGTTAGATTTTTCATTAACTTCATGTGTATAAACAAATTGGTAGAAATAATTTTCATAAACTTCATGTGTATCAATAAATCAAAGGAAATAACTTCATGTGTATTAATATACTGATGGTTATGTTAGATTCTTCATTAATTTCAGGTGTATCAATAAACTGGTAGAAATAATTTTTATTGACATGCAAACATATCTATTTGGCCCTTAGATGAGACACTAACAGGTACTACCACTCCAAGACAGAGTGGACCTAGGAGTAAATGCAATGAAGGGGTATACCACACTGCCCAGAGGTCCAGAATTGAAACCTCAACATTAGTTGCAGTTTAGTGTCATACCTAAGACATTAAATTGGTAGGAATAATTTTTATGTTAGATTTTTCATTAACTTCATGTTTGTCAACAAATTAGAAGAAACAATTTCATATGTATTAATAAACCAGTGTGGTTGACCCTCAGTCTCTGCCTTCTAGCACCCAAATTATAAAAAAGGATTGAATGTTTACCATAAGTGCAATTTGAAGAATATGGTTGGGATAATCATATAGGTGCTAGGGCTTGGCATGACCAACTGATTGATCGAATGGGACTTCTCCAACTGCCTGTCTAGCCTAAATAAGGGCTGAAGTGGAGTGTTGTAGGTCACAGGACCACTTAGTACCCATGCCACAGATCACTCAACCACCATTATCCTGTCTTTAGGAATTACAGGTCACCAATAGATGGCTTTATTAAAGTGTGTGTGTGTGTGGGGGGTCTCACCCCTTTGCAGAGATGCAATAAGTGTATTCTATTTAATTAATACATTAGAGCAATTTCTCAAATTATAACGAAGCTTGCTTTTTGTTTAGGATTTTTCTTTTAAAATAAAAGTTATATATAGGAAAAATAAAAATCATTAGGTTACTGACAAAGCTAAAGATATGAAAGATAAGCAACTTTTATGGGGAGGAATATTTTGTTAAAATATGTCAATAAAAAATAGAAAATCATATTTTATCAAGTTGCAAAGTTTTCAGCAAAATCAGCAAATATTCTTTAGCCAATATGCAAAAGACAAATGTCAGTGTATTGAATAACTTCAAATATAAGCAATTGAGTAAGATCTTTATACTTTTCTTTTTTCCTAAACTTTAATTCTAATCAAACAACATGTATAAATGCCACATCTTCAAGAGGATTTTGGCAATAATGTTCTTCGTTTACTTCCAAATGAAGCCAGGTAGCATGATGATTTCTTAAGAGTAATTTTACAACAATGCTTTGACTCAACATTGATTTGATGTAAGAGTATTTCTTATTCTAAATCACTTGCAATTAAAGTATAGGTCAATACAGGATGATCATATCTTTTATTATACACACATATATATGGGGTTTCCATCATATACTTACATAAATTAAATAACACTTAAGTAGTTTCAGTGCAACATGTAAAAATCAAAGGAATCAGTAATTGTATAGTTTTATAATTGCAAGTAGAAATATAATTTGAAAGGTGTTAGATGCCTTTTTTTGCAATGGTTGAGGAGACTCATTAAGTTGGAAACATCTAAGTCACTGCTTAATATTTGAAAAAGTATACAAAGGATAATACTCTAGTATTTAAATGACATTATAAAGGTCTTAATTAACAACTGTGTGAATAATAAGAAATGTTTAAGAAAATCCATGAACTGGATATTTTTAAAACAAATTGTAACTTTTTAAAATCATATATAGAAGATATGTAATCAGCATGTATAAAAGAACATAAGAAATTACAAAATCATATCTTTGGCTCACCCTGGGGCTTGTATATACAAGAAAAAGACATTTCTGACGTTTTTGTTCCCTAATACTTCAACTGTGTTAAACATATGCTCGTAAATTTTATCAATCATGACATAATCAAAATAATTTTAGATGACAAAACAAAAAATAGTTTAAAACCTTTAAATATGTGAAAGTTATTTTTCATTTTTTCTTGCAATTAAAACATTTAAGATGATGTTTAAATCATTGTAATACTTATTAAAATTTGTTTAAAAAAAGCCATGGATGTACCTAACATGAAATTATGAGTTTGATGCAATAATTCTAGGTCCAACCCCTCCTCATTGTGGCAGGGCGGTGTAAATGTGGTAGTATCAGAGCTATGCTGTTGAGAACTTAAATACCTGTTAGGGCCACCCAAGGCAAACAGGTCTGGCACCCAGTGGTATTAGGGCCACAACCTGGCCAAAGGGGCTCTGGTGAAAATTCCAAGAGGTGTCTGCACCAGAAACCAATAGTTACTTTTGGTCCTCTTGTCTGCTGGATATAATCCGTGGCAAACAAGAGTGTCTGCATGCAGGGTTTTGGGAAACACTTGTGTACTTTCTATTCCCTTGATACTCCATCTTTGACTTTCTATTAAATTCACTGGATGGAGCCAGCTCAACCCACCCTGGGTGAATGCGGCCACAAGACAAGATGTTTTAAGTGTTATCTCTGCACAGTATTAGAGCAATGTTAAAAAAGTATTTGATATTCAGTTTTTATCTGTTTAATTGAAATTAAACAGATAAAAACTGAATATTATGTGCATTTAATGGTTTTAAAAATCTTTGCAGACAAGCGATAATTTTACTTTATTAAAATTTATTAAAAATCATAACTGGATATTGAATCTATGTTTGACATGGTTTACTCTTCATATTTAATCTGGGCAAAATACAGACACTAAACAATGGCAACACTAAAGTTTATGGTAATGATGCAATAAGTACAAGTGTGTCATTTTAGTAATGTATATATGTTTGTAAAGTTTTTAAAAATTGAGCTTGAAAACAAAGAACACTTATTTGCTTGAATTTTTTAGATGAGGCTTGATAATTTGTATTATTTGGACTATTGTCCTCATCTGTATTGTTATATGTTTTTGTTTCAGTTGAACACATGGTACAACAGATATAAGGGTTGAATTAATACAGTTCTATAGGTTGTTTGCAGGTTCAATCCTGTCCAAGGGCGATAACATAGAATACTTAACAAAGCTTAACACTTGTACCTGGTCATGGTTAAAGGAATGAGAACCGTCTACTCTTGTCGATTGAATAAAGGGTTCGGTTCAAAGTTCCATGAAGGCTCTCAATTACAACATTGAAGGTTCCTGAGTTTGACATGAAAAACCTAAAGGAGGAGGGCACTTTGGCCAAAATGTTGTGTATATAACAATACAGATGAGGACAATAGTCTGAATAATACAAAATTTTAAAAAAAAACACAGACTTCAAGACCTAAAAACTGATGAAGTTATGTGACAAAGAAGATATCAACTTAGAGAAAAATTAGAGGTGAATTAGTTAACTTATTTGAACAATGCATTAGAATAGAAGAGATCTCTTTTTTGAATAATGATCCTGCTGCTGCATGATTATTACTATGTTCATGTTGCAAATGCAATGCAGAAAAAGTGATGATCATAAAGCTGCAATGGGATGTTATAGCACATATAGCACTCCAGACATGTCAGCTTTAGACAATCACTTGTTTCGTACCACACAACACTCCTTGTCTATCAGCAGTTTCAAGATTTCATTAAAAATTCTTAAGTGATGTTAATGCACATATAGGGAAGGCATGGCCTGCCATAGACAGATTATCAGTCATATGAAAGTCCAATCTCACTAACAAGCTAAAGTGATAATTCTTCCAAGCCATAGTTGTATTAGTGTTACTGTATGGCTGCACTACTTGGACTCTAATAAGAATGCTGCACACAATATTAAACTAATTGTGGAGACAGCACCCTACAAGAAAGCAGCTGAAAAATTATGTTATGTTCATATGATTTTTTTATGAATAAAATATTGTCAAAACATGGTGAAAACTTCTGTATAAGCCAAACACAATATAAAATTACTTGATTTTATAAGTAAGCTGAAAAGTTAATCATGGAAACTTAAGAATCTTTTCAGATTTTTGATTATAGAACAAATCTATGAAGGAATTGACTCAAGTGGAAACCTCAGCAAAACAAACAAAATGGTAATAACTGAAATGTTTTCTAGTTCATTTTGACTTTATATAATGATAATTATTTACTAAGTTTAACTTAGTTGTAGTACAAGACTAGAAGTATGGGAATGGTATTAAACAATTAACAAATTGGTTGTTTATTTCTTTTCTTATAAGTAAATTGTTTTTCATAAGTATAAACAATTATCTTAAGTAAATATGTTAAAATATTAAAACTAAAATTTTCAAATCAATTTCAAGTTTTATTTTTGTTTAAATTTAAGTGCAACAACCTAAAACAAGTAAAAACAAATTACATATCTGTTCACATATTGCAATAGTTAAGATAGGGTTAGGGTTTGGCTAAAAACTGACTTCCAATAATGTATCGAGCCCACAAGCATCAGTAGTATTGATGTTATTTGAATAAGTGTGATATGGGAATTAGACATTTTCATAAAACATACCTATCTGTATCAATCTATGTGCGTAGATGTACCAAAAGAAATTACATACCTCAGAGCTCCAAGCAGGTGCAAACGTACAAAATGGGGGATGGGTTCAAAACACAGTTTGATTTAAGAACCCACAATCTTGGAGCCAGGAGAATTAGTGAGAATGTATTTGCCCATAGGCTGATATTTTTGAGATTGAGCTGTGCATAAAACACTAGGCGCCAGGCAGGGAAGGAGGTGAGATACTTGGGAGCATGTTATTGTCGCAAGCAATAGACTTTGTTAGACTTTTTAAGTTGTGAAAGTGATTACGGGATCAGTTTGCAAATATCAGTAGAATGTAAGCAGAAGGAAATGGTGAGATGAAATGGGATCTTATCCCATGCACAGCATATTATTCTCCAGACTATCAGCTTTAAACAATCACTTGTTTCACACCATGCAACACTCCTTGTCTAATCAGCAGTTTTAACAAATATGATGCAAAAATTCTAAGTGACACCTTTAAAATAATTTTTGAATACATAAAGCTGGTTTTAGATGATTTTTTTTGTGTCATCCAAAATTATCTTGATCAGAGCAGAAAATCTTGGGTCAATAGTTTTTAATGCCAGAAGTGTGATGCTATTACCAAATCAAGTTTGAATTGTCTGAATCAAGAAAATGTATTAGAAATATATGAAATGTGGAAAGACCCCAAATTTTAGTTACAGATTAAGTATTAGTGGAAATTTACTCAGATTTTGGGATGATGTGTCAAAGGTGAGCTGTTGGTTTCTGATTGGTTGATGAGTGCCAACAGAATTTCAGGATGATGTGTGAAAGGCTACTTGTTGGTTTCTGATGGTCAACACAAGGCAAGAACAAGAGTGAAAGAAAGAAAGAGTGAAGAGTTTTAGAGTCTGGCCTGGGTATTTGGAGAAAACAGACAGAGAATTTTGGCTGCATGGCGAGACAAGATGGTGTCTCGTCTCAAAGGGTCCATTTCTCCAACTTGGGATTTGAATTTAAGATAAAGAGCTCAAAAAAATAATGTCTTGTATTCATTATTAAGAACTGCTAATAGATGCAAGGAAGAACCCCATAGGACCCAAGTTGTTCCAGAGCCCAACAACTGATCCAAAAATACTAGATACTCCGACCCAGAATAACCTGGTCCAGCCCAGAGATAAGTAGAATAGTATAAGTATATGATGGACATCACAATTTACACTCCTACTCCTCTAAATCGACCATACACACATTTCCAAATGGATCCCACCATGTCACATATAGAGATTTACCTACAACTTCATTCCTTTTAATCGAACTTGCAATGTTCAAATTATATTATCTTTAAAACTATTTTGCATATATAATTGAACAAAAGCTGAAACCAGCAACATAAGTGGAAGACTATATATATCTTAAAGGCTTCAAATGATGATGAGAGTTGAAGTGGACATGCACTTATACAAGTCAAAGAACAGAGTCTTTTTTGTTAGTCTTAACATTACTCTTATAAATTAGTCACCATATACAATTTTTTAAATGAAATTGTAATAAAATCTTTAAAGACATATATATATATATATGTGTGTGTGTGTGTGTGTATGTATGTGTGCGTGTGCACAGGTGTTTTTGTATTTAAGGACAAGATTTTTTTTTTAGGATTACAAATTTTACTCAAAAGTTCAAACTGGTATATTTCAAGAAAATCAATGACTTAATTTTAAAATAGATCTAATACATGATTGATAATAACATTTTATTATATCAATGGGGCTGGTTTAGCTTAGTTGGTAGAGCACTCGCCTAGTTAATTGCAGGTTCGATAATAATGCCCACCAACTCAGCACATGAGTAGCACAGATTGGGGAATCTGATCTGTGCAGTAAAGTGGGGAGCTGATGGTAGATGTAGTGCTCGACCCCAGCAAAAATAATTTCCCTAGCCTAGTGCTAGTAAAAAGGAGATAGACTCCCCCACTGTCCAGCTGATATTAACAATAGGCCACTCCACTAACTTTACTTACTTACTTTTATATTATTCTGCTTGTTTGTATGTACCACTAGTAAACTTTATGACTAAAAACCTGCTGTGGTACTAAAAATTAATTGAGTGATTCCTGTGGAATTTCTACAGGTCCAGCTGGTTAATAATAAACCTAATATTATGCTAATTGCTAACTAACAGAAACAGTACAATAATCAATTAAAAAAGGTGAATAATACAAACAAGATTATATAATTTCTAATGATGTTAGACACTATTCATTTATTATTGTTTATATATTTACCAAAGCCTCCGTACAAGCAGGATGTGACACCAGACAATTTCTTAAGTGGAGTTTAACAGGTTTGAATCCAAAGTGTTCTCTCTCCTAGACTGGTTACCTAGCCTAGATTAAAAGCCCAGCCTGTCCTACTATTTACCCATAGCTAGAGGGAGAGTAGTTGACTGCATACCTTTCCCAATGATATTAGCACTATGTGAAATGCAAACAGCCTTGTTATTTATATATATATATTTATTACTATTTATTGGTGCAGATTTTATCTACTGTTGTTTGATCTCTTAAGTTTTTAGAGACCCTCTCATCATTAGAATATGAATTTTTATTTTTAAACTTGCATGATGAGAAAATATTTGAAATTAAAATAAAATACATAAACTAAAATAATTAAAATTCTCATAGACAAACAATATGAAACTAAAACTTTCTAAGTTTAAAAATACCTGTCTTTTAGGTAAACTCCAGGTTTTTAATTTTTTTAAACAATTAAACTGGTTTTTCTTTCTTTCTTTTTTTATTTAGCCTACTTTATGCAAACGCTTTTACATTAATAAAAAAAATCTTATCAGTACAAAAAGTAAACAAAAACGTTTTTAGATTTTTTTTGGATTTTTTTAATGGGGTCTAAAAAATACTAGTCATAAAGCTTGTTTTGTATGAATGTTTATTTAAATCTTAAGTGGCAAAGTTTTGAGTATTATCAGTTAAAAAAATAAAATAAAAAAGGCGAAATTAATTTTTGAAAGAAAATATTAAAGAATACAAAAATATTTAATATCATTCACGATTAATATTTACTCTAGTCTGATCATATAGTAAATACAAAGTTATCGAGCAGAGTGTGTATTATTATTGTAGTGTTAGACAATCGTTGTGTTGTTTGTCACTGGTCGGAAATGATTGGAAAAGAAGACAGGGAAAATACAGGGATCATTGCAACACGAACGAAGGGAATGTTCCCTTTTCCTTTGCAACTGGCCAAGGTTAACTTAAAACAAACGTGGATTTTACTCTAGCAGAATTTATAAACAAATGCATCTCTCTCTTGATTAAAAACTCGACTGTTAGTAAAATTAAATTGAATAAAACGATAGTTACTGCTGAATGGAGTTCTAAGTTATGTAAGTAAGAAGTAAAAACAAAGGGTGAGGGTGACGAGTACTGAATTTTTTTATATATTTTATATTTTTCTGAGATTTTTAAAAAAAATAAATGGGGGAAAAATAGAGACTCTTAAAAACGATGTTTTTTTTTTTTGCTTTATTATTTATGTGACATTTTGAATCAATGAACACTAACAGGATTGCTGGTTTTATATTTTGTCCTCTTTTTTTATATGTTAGTTTTAGTTTCGTTATTCATTCAATAATAGTCAATATTACGCCTAGTATGTCACTTAAAATTTATAATACGCAACTATCAAATGCAGATACATGGTTTACAAGGTAAAAGAAGAAGAAAAAAAAAGATTTTTTTAAAATAGATAACTCTCCTGATACGGGACCCTTGTGCATTCATATGTAGTTTAATTCTACCTTTGTTATTTTGTGGATGGTTATTTTGATTGATTTTTTTCTTCTTCTTGTAGTTGTTATGATGTATTATTATTTTTATTATTCATAGAGATGAATATTATTTGGCATTTAAAAATAACAATGAATTAATTCTAAGTAATTCACAGCATAATTAAGTAAAAAAAAGGAATTAAATAAAGAAAAATACTACTGTTTTTATGCTGTCGACCTCCCAAAAGAAAAAATACAAACATACAGGACTTATTTGTGTAAAATATATTTACCGTGTGTCCACACTGCAGAAAGATGAACACACATAAAAATATGTAATTAAACAATAAGGATTTTTTAACGATAATATACAGCTATCAGTTTTAGGTATATTTATATTTAAATAATAAAAATAAAATCAAGAAAAATGAGGAAATCCGTCAGATGAAGTTGAAGAAGGAAGGAGGAAGCAGGCGTTGGAAAGACTTTTTTTTATTGTTTTTTATTTTTACACTGAGGAACCTCGATTTGATGCTTATTTTATTTACTTTTATTAACACTCATACTTTCACTTTTATCAAAATAAGTCTGCTCATTTGTTGTTTCTGTTTTTTTCACAGCTAATCCCACTGCTAAAGATAGATCATTATTCTTTAAGCGCATGTTTTGAAACAACCAAAAGAGCGGTACACAAGAGAGGGAGACAAGACGAAAAATGAGGGCTGATAAAAACATGACGTTAATCGAAGGCGTCAATCGGATTTCTACTGGTGCAAAAACAAAATCTTTTACCGAATAAGATGCGAGGGATCACCTCGTAAGTGTCATACATGTTCTGGGGTGTAATAAACAATAAAAAGGTACAAACCTGAACCTTCTTCTTTCCTTGACCGGCTGACGGTCGGTGGTGGGTGGCCATGATGTTTTGAGCTGCGAGTTTGACGTCATCAAAACACGTGTACCTGTTTAGTAAAATAGACCACACTTATGACGTCATCAAAACACGAGTACTTGTTTTGTTTAAATAAACGGAGAATAGTTCGGGATTATTAAAGCTTATTTTTTAAGTTAAATTCCTCCAAATAATTTTTAGCACTTAATTGCTTTTCCGATTTATATTCTTCAATGCGATAATACGTAAAAAAAACCCTGTAAATTCTGGATTCTTAGTTTGAAATTTAAAAAGATAGACATTTTCAAAATATCATTTTTCTGAATTTAATTAGAATTAAAATCTTAAAATTAATACAATTTTGAAAATAAACATTTTTTTTTTAAATTTTCAAGATTAAGAATATCATTTTAGTGGATATAAAAAAAATTATTAAAAATTTTGAACTTATTCATCTGAAAATATTTAACTTTTTGCATGTTTTGGTTTGTTTTTTTTCTTCATTGATAGATTTTTTATACATTTTTTTTTTTTTTTTACAATACCAGTAATTCAGTAACTTTCTTGAAATTATTATAACAGCAATAATAATATGATAATTTATTTTATAGGGACAATAATTAATTAGATATGTGCAAAAGTTTCTGGAAAGTTTTTTTTTTTCCTTAAATAATTGTTTTTCTCCTCTGTAGCGGTTAAAATATCTGAATGGCCTTGGATTACTAACTTAACTTAAGTAAAAATGTTTAAGTTGACATTTACAAACGTGCCGATATGGTCAGTGTGATGATCGCACGACAAGTAAAGGGCTAACTAAATTCAGCCTCCTTTCCTTTCAGCAGTAATCCGATGAAAGGTAAAAAAAAAAAAAAAAAAAAAAGAAAAGTTAGTTAAAAAACAAAATAAAAAACAAAGATAAATTAGATATTCATCAAAGTGATTTTTTTTATATATATATACAAAAGAAACATATATTGAAAAAGTCCTTTTAACAGAGTTTGGTAATACGGTGTTGGAGTAAGTATAAGTTTAAATGTCCAGCACTGAAAGGTCACGTTCTACTTTCAGGTTGTGGCGTAATCTTATTTCGTAGCAGACCTTGACGTAAGTGTTTCATATCCCTCGCCCCACACAGACACCATTTACCTTCTATCTGGAAAACAGTAAGGTTCACACAGAGAAGAATCTTTAAGCTGCCACTCGCGGAGCTCTGATTCGTGGAGAAAAAAAAACTTATGTCACCTGACGTGCTCACTCCTATGTCCGCACGGTAAGTTTTGGCAAATGTTCAGAACTGCTTTCCAAATGAGTGCTGATCATGCTATTTATTTAGCAGAGTAGCCTATTTTCTGAATCAGACAGATAGTGAGGGAGTCTATCCCCCTTTTGCTAGTGCTAGACCAGGGAGATTATTTTTGCTGAGGTCGAGCGCCACATCTACCATCAGCTCCGCACTTTACCACACAGATCAAAGCTGTGCTACTCATGCGCTAAGTTGGCGAGGGCCAGTATTGATCACAGAACCTTGTGGTTCCTAGACGGATACACTACTAACTCAGCTAAACTGGCTGGTGAGGGGGATAAATGGATTCATGCCTTTTCCAAGGGTATTAATGCAAAGGGAAATGCAAGCAGTCTTGTTCAGGATTTGAACTCAGGTTTCAGATTCATTTCCTATGACAATAACCATTAAGCTAAGCATGCCTAAATGTGTGTATATATATATATATATATATATATATATATATTATAGATACTATTGGTGTTATAGTCATATGCAAATAGTGCTTAATATCATTGATAGAGCATTTGTATTTGATTTAAGGTAGCATGGACATGGAGTCAATGGCACCTGGTTACTGACAATTTCTCTCCTATGTGATTTCAGATCAAACCAAACTGAAGATCAAATATACACACACACACACACACACACACATATATTTGTGTGGGTGTGTTTATGTGTATAATACTTTTCTACTTCACCAGAACATTCAGTAACAAAGAGAGGAATGTGTTATTGATGGTTGTAGCGTTGTTTTTGGACAGTAAATGTAGAAATAGATTTAAATCCAGATGTTGTTGAATTTAAATCTGAACCATTAGTGTGACTAACATGCAATAACTTTAGGTTAATCTCGATTTCTGGTTACGCAAATGGTGGAACAGAAGGCTTAGTTAGTTAGACCTCACGATGTAAAGATGGGTTGGCTCAGCTCCCATGCAGTTGAGAAATCCTAAGTTTTTAGTTTGATAAAATGTGATCACAAAAACTAGATGCCTTGAGTTTGTCTCTAAAAACTATGACAACCTCGGCATTCTTAAGAACCAGAGAACCTTAAGAGCATCTTGAAAGACCAGAACCAGAAGTTACAAGAAATACCAATTTAGAAAAAAAAGACCAAGTAATGAAGATAGCTACAGACTACAAGAAAGATAATAGCTACACAAAAAAAAAAAAAAACAGAAAAAAACATGAAGATAGTTATTCCATAATTGTTGGCAACCTTCCATCTATTTTAGACGATGGCGTAGTTTTTTTTTTTGTTTTTTTCTTCTCTCTTTCTCTCTCTCACTTACAGCTATGTGAGTGGCTGAGCAGACCGATCCTCGATGGCAGTCTCTGGTGCAATGGCTGCAAACAAAAGGTGATGCTTTCTGTAGGTGTTGTTCCATAATACAGCAGTAAGAACAGAAGAAATAGGATATTAAATATGAGGGCACAACCACAGGTGTCTCATACGAGAAAAAAAAATAGAGAAGCAGACGTATCCCCCATTTCCATAATATACACCCAGCAGAGTATGGGTATATAACAAATGAACTGAGTAATGCAAAAATTCATTGTTATGGTAAGAAAGTATGCTTGGTCTCACTTGAATCATATACAGTCGGGTTAGCATAACATAAAAAAGGGAGGTAATTGAAGAACACCAACAATAAATATATGTAAATTTGTTATTCAGGTTCTTAAAAGAATCATCTGTTAATCTTTTCATGGGTAATAACTAGTAAGGTTCCAGGTTCAATACAACCTGTTGGTTGGTTGGATTTTATGGCATGTTAACCTATTGGGTTATTTTATGCCAAAAACGTTTTGTTTGATTTGTTGTGGGGATTTGAAAATACAAAAATAAAATTAAAATAAAATTAAAAAAACAACAGACACCCATGGGGCCTTGACCAGAAGAACCCCTTTGCGTATGTCCAACAAAAGGGACTGACTCCCTACCCCCAAAATAATACCCCAGCCATTCAACAGGTACTACCATTTCTATTCAGAGTGGACCAAAGAGTAAAAGTGATAAAGCTTCAGAATTGGAACTTCACCATCAGATATTTTAACGTCATACCCAGGACAATAAAACCCTCAGCCACAGCCTTCTAGCACATATATGAAAAAAAGGGTTGATGGGGTGGCCATAAGGACAATAGGGTTGCGGCTATCATATAGATACTAGGGCTTGACATGACCAGCTGATTGATCAGAGGGGGCCTCTCTAGGGCCAAAGTGGAGTATTGCATGTCATGGACTGCTCAACCACCAGGGTTCTATCCTTAAGCATCACAGGTCGTCATCCACAGCCACCAGGTGGCTCCTTTGGAGGTGGAGCTTACCTCTCTGCAGAGGTGCAGTCAGTATATTCTAAAGCCCCAGCCAACAAGACTCGATACTACTGGTCCTTGCTAACTTAGTGCATGAGTAGCATAGCTTGAATAATCTGATCTGTGTTGTAAAATAGGGAGCTGATGGTATATGTGGCACTTCCTCGCAGTAAAAAATTTCTCTGGTCTAGCACTAGCAAAAAGGGGATAGACTCCTTTGCTGTCCAGCTGATACAGACAATAGGCCACTCTGCCAACTTTATATATGAATATATGTGTACGAGTGTGTAGGCATGTATATATATATATATATATATATATATATATATATATATATATATTTTGGAGGATATGTGCTTAATTGAAGTCATACCTAATTTTGAAAATTAATTAGTTAATAATTAATGAATTTAGGCAGGCATACATGTTCAAATGTAAGGCTAAACAAATCGAGAAAATGTCAACCCCTTACATTTGAACATATATGCCCGCCTAAATTCATTAATTATTAACTAATTAATTTTCAAAATTAGGTATGACTTCAATTAAGCACTTATCCTCCAAAAATTGTCGGCATAAAGCCATATAAAAATAAACACATTTGTTTGTTTACTTAACCTCATATATATATATATATATATATATATATATATATATATATAGTGGGCTGAAGAGTCATCTTTCTGCTCACACCCTATCAGCTGCTTGCAAATAATAATTTTTTAAAAAGAAGAAAGAACAGGAAATGGTCTTACTCATGCACAAGTTGACAGTCAACATCAATATGTGTGCAAGTCTATTAATGTATGTGTGAGTGAAAGGGCTATAGATTCTATTCATGTTGGAGATAATTTATATATCTTATTATAATGGAGATTGCGTGTTTGTCTGTCTGTAACCGAAACTAAATTACTACTCAATTCACAGTTCCATTTGTTATTTACATCACATTCTCCATGATTTTATTTTTATTTAAACCTCAATGAATAATAAAATTGTTTTACATTATTAAGACTGTTGACCATATCTACATACTAAGAATACGCAATTGTATTTATATATACAACAAAATAGTGGTTTACAGTGTGAATGGGAAGGCTAATTTGCATATTGATCTTAAAAAATTGATTTTAATAAATATAAGCTAAGTACTATTGATTTCTAATTGTTTGGTTTTATCTTATTGAATATGAGCAAAAATCTCAGGGATAAATCTTAAAAGAAATTCATTAAGAAGAAGAAATAACTGTAATATTATCCTTTACTTCCTATTTTAAGTAAAGAGTTAAATTAGGAAAATTTACCAATAAAAGACGGGAGTAATGGAAAATGATGGAAGAGTTACTTTCAAAGCTGTTCTATTTTTCGATAATACCCCCTCTGTTCCATATCTTTTTATCTGCATTATTATTTAGTTTTATTAGCCTTTCTAATTTAACATGATATTTTATAATACTAAAACTTAAAAACTTGCACCCGGAGGGTGCATAAATTTGCTAGTATATATATATATATATTATATATATATATATATATATATAACAAAAAAAAATTGTAATCATTATAATTTGAATAGGTAATTTATAAGAAATAAATTATAAGTAAGTTTGTTATTCATTTCATCAATGTAGATGTTATTAATTTGATAGAAATTATAAATGGGTTGATATTTTGCATAATTCCATCATACAGAAATACATCTACAATTATGAAAAATATATTTGTACTTAATTTTCAACAAATATCTTATTATAAAGTTACATATTCAATAATGTGGCTTGATTTTATAAAGCAGACATCAATTTTTTGACTAAATAATAGAATTTACTTTAATAAAAGCCAGATGAGATTAATCATATGAATCTACGTATATACCGTGTTTCCCCAAAAATAAAACCTATTTACAAAATAAGACCTTGCATGATTTTTCAGGATGATTTTCTTATATATTGATAAACCATTGTTTTTTGGATGGTTAGTGTTGGGTTAGATGATATTTACCTTGTACCCCACTTGTACGGGTTAGGCACAAGGCCTATTAATGTGGGACCACTCACAAACTGAAGCTCATGGGTGGCGGGTAGAAAAATTGTGTTGATCCCTTTGACATTCCCCCTCAGTGTTGAGTTAGATTTTGAATTAAAAGTCATTGAAATTTAATATCTGTAGGGTTAGATGATTGATAGGAAATAACCTTTAAGTAACCTTCTTTCTGGTTACACACTGACTATAGAAAAAAAGGCTGAGTTAGCTTAGTTTTAGTCAGTTAGACTGGAGACATTGTAATGCAAGCATGCACCAGTTTCAACTCTGCCTTCTGAATAAGAAATGTGATCACAAAAAATATAAACATTGTGTTGTCTCTGAGTGAACTAAAGGCAACTTTGGCATTACAGAACCAGACCAGTTAGAAGAAATAAAGAAACAGACTACAGAAATAAGGTACCAGCCAGCTACTCGAGCTACTCCAAATAAGTAAGAAAAGACTTACATATCATGAGACATAACCATGGATGTTTTCCTGAAAGAAAGTAAGTAAGTAAGAGAAATAACTCTTGTCCTATTATATACCCAGTAAGTGGGTATTCAACAATCTTAAAATAAGCCCTAGTTGAGAGATAAAAGAAATGAGCATTCTTCACAATCACCTCATTGAAAATAAGCTCTAGTGTAATATTTCAGAGTGAAAATATAAGCCCTGTCTTATTTTCTGGGAAAAATTGTAAGTGATATTAAGGTGTTTGGAAAGTCATTATGAGTTATGCCATACTTGCCCACCTCAGGAACTTTCAATGGCATGGCTCTGACACTACCAAGTTTACACAACCCTGCTGCAATGCAGAGGGGTTGGACATTAGAAATAATGTGCTAGATGGCCGTTGAGAAAAGAGCTTCCTCCACCATTTTACAGGTCTATTAATGACTTAAATATTTTGTGTATATATTTAGGTGTTCCATAAGTAATTACGTTTTACCAGAGAGGATATAAAAAAAAATTTAAGTTAAATTTATTTAAATATCATAATAAAAAATGTAATCACTTTCAATTTCAAAGAAATCAAGAAAAGATAAGATCATTAGGATAGAAGATTCTTCCACATCCTCCATACTCACCATATTTTGCACTTAAAGATTTTCATTTGTTTCAATCACTAGAACATTTCAGAAGTGACAGAACATTCAGAAATAAAAAAGTTGAAAAAGATCTTAGAAACAGTTTTTCAAGGGAAACCCAAAATTTCTTTAAATCTGGAATCAAAATTTTATTTATGTAATATATATATATATATATATATATATATATATATATATATATATATATTATACGTAAATATAAATGCTTAAAATAGATAGAACAATTTTTATTCTAAATGACATTTTCCTAGCTAAATAGAAATATCTAAAAAATAGTTTAGTTAAACATTAAACAGTTCTGATGATAATAAAACAGATATACACTTTGATAATGGTTCAGATAAGAACCAAAAGTACTTGATCTAACAATAATGGCTATTTCGGAGAAATCATTAATGTCTTTCAAGACTGTAACATCAAAAGAATTGTTAGGAGGCTTGAAAGAAAAAAGAAAAATCTTGAAAATAATAAGGATTCTGTTTTGTTTAATCAAATTTGTTTGAATATATATATATATATATATATATATATATATATATATATATATATGTGTGTGTGTGTGTGTGTGTGTGTGTGGATAAAAGTATCCTATAGACAGATAAGTTGGGGATGATTCTATTTGGGATCATCTATATGCTCTGTATATTCCACAATGCATGCCCATGCAGATGCACACCTATAGATTTGCCCTCTACCCAGGTGATGCTGGGTAGCCGCTTCTAGTATTCAAGTAAATTTAACTTACATTTGTTTTTATATCGTCTCTAGTAAAATGAAATCATTTTCTGAATACACTAATATATAGTTTACAGAAAATTTGAATATTCTGTAACTAACAAAATATTTTAGTCAACATAAAGTGTAGTAAATAGAATGACTAAGGCAGTTTATATCAAGATTAAATGTAATGCAAATGTCCTGCTCTCTAGAGGGCATAGACGTATCATGTCTGTGACAGTGCTGCAGTTTTATTGTAAGTTTAAAAAAAATAGGGATGCACATGTTCAGATCAACTATTTTATGGGGCTCCAAATCTGTTAAAACAATCAGTGCTTTGAATCAGTCTTACTGGATAATCCTTTGATAAACCTTTTTGAATAATCCCTTGGTCAGTCAAGGGGTGTAGTATCATGCATGAGACCCAGATGGTCAGTTATGAAAGCAGTCAACCAAATTTTTTATGATAATATTTATATAAATTTAACTTATATTTGTTTTTATACACTCTCTATTAAAAAGTAATTACTTTCAGAACACCTTAATATATATAGTTTACAGAAAATTTGAATATTCTGTTACAAACAAAATATTTTAGTCAAAACAAAGAGTAGTAGATAAAATGACTAAGGCAGTTATAAATGTACATGTCCTGCATCCCTGAGGGCATAGGGTCACAGGCAAACAATGTCTGTGATGGTGCTACAGTTTCATTGCAAATAAAAAGTGTAGTGAGAGAGGAGACCTACCTAATGCAATATGGTGTGACAGAGAGAGTGGCGGGCGTGAAGACTTGCCATATTCTCGAAGGAAGTGGGCTAGGCTTTGCCTGGCGTGTAGGACTGACTTAGAGTCGAACCCGCTTCCTTCAGAATGTGAGAGCTGTGGACGATCAGTGAAATAAGAAATAGCATAGTGGCCCGAATGTAGGTGGTCGTGCCGTGCTGACAAGTGTCACACGTGCTGCACGGAAAATTATGAGTGAGGAGCCCGGATGTGGTGAAATTGAGGTTTATTTAAAGGACTTATTCTCACAGACCAGGGAGAACGACTGCAGTAGTATTTTGTTGTCGAGACGAGTGGGACAAGGAAATAATTTTGGATATTGGATTTTGGAGCGTGATACAGTTGGGAGAGCATTAGACTGTCGATTGGAACCTTGCGTCAGACTTGACTGTGACTCCCCCCCCACACACACTGATTAGAAAAAGCATGGTTGTAAGATAATGAGAGTGATGAGGTCAGTGTATGACATCATTGGTAGTTTGTCATGTGGCGCATACATGGAGAGAGAGAGAGAGAGAGAGAGTGGAAATTGAAAAGGTGATTACATTTTTTATGATAACTAGCAAATATATGCACCTCCGGGTGCAAGTATTTAAGTTTTGATATAATAAAATATCATATTAAATTAGAAAGGCTAATGAAACTGACTAAGAATGCAGATAAAAATATCTGCAACAGAGGGGGTATAATCGAAAATAGAACAACTTTGAAACAAACTGGTAAATTTTCCTAATTTAACTATTTAGTTAAAATAGGAAGTAAAGGATAATATTACAGTTATTTCTTCTTGTAAATAAATTTCTTTTAAGATTTATCCACGAGATTTTTGTTTATATTTCTTGAGATAAAACCAAATAATTAGAATCAATAATACAAGCACATATTTATTAAAATAAAATTTTAATATCAATATGCAATTAGCCTTCTCGTTCAAACTGTAAACCGTATTTTGTTGTATATATAAATACAATTGCATGTTATTAGTACGTAGATATGGTCAACCGTATTAATAATGTAAAACAATTTTTATTAATAACTGAAGGTTTAAAAGAATGAAATCATGGAGCATTTGACGTAAATAATTAAGGGAATTGTGACTTGAGTAGTAATATAGTTTCGGTTACAGACTCTCCATTATAATAAGATATCTAAATAAATCTAACTTAAATTTGTTTTGTATTCTCTCTGGTAAAATGTAATTACTCTCCGAACACCCTAATATTGGATTTTGGAGCGTGATACAGTTGGGAGAGCATTAGACTGTCGATTGGAACCTTGCGTCAAATTTGACTGTGACCCTGCCCCCCCCCCACACACACAAACACACACTGATCAGAAAAGTATGTTGTAAGATAATGAGAGTGATGAGGTCAGTGTATGACATCATTGGTAGTTTGTCATGTGGCGCATACATAGAGGGAGAGAGAGAGAGAGAGAGAGAGAGAGAGAGAGAGAGAGTGTGTGGAAATTGAAAAGGTGATTACATTTTTTATGATAATATTTAAATAAATCTAACTTAAATTTGTTTTGTATTCTCTCTGGTAAAATGTAATTACTCTCCAAACACCCTAATATAATACACTTTTGAAGCTCAATGCATAGAAAATAGTATTGTCAGCCATGTTAGTTCTCAGTCAGGAGAATTCAATATTTGTCTATTCAATCAGTTGACAGTCAGCTGGAGTGGTTAGGTCAGCAAAAACATGAGAGTCAGATCTCCACTTCTGGGTCCTAGCAGCCATATAATGGTCAGACAATTTGGCTGAAAGAAGAAATCTCAATGCTTATTCAACTTCTCATTTTCTTCTAACTAAAATTCTAAATAAAGCAAGAACTCAGCAACCAAAAAACTAAAGATGTTTGAATTGTTTGTTTATTTGTTTGTTTGTTTTGTTTTACGGCATATCAACCTCAGTGGGTCATTCAATGCCGATAAAGTTTTGAAATAAATCAATTCTTAATGGATAATACAATTTTTTTATAAATACATTTTTCTATTTAACCCATAAATGGGACCCTAACAGGTACTACCACTCCGGGTCAGAGTGGACCAGGGAGCAATGGTGATGAAGGGGTGCTGCACATTCCCCAAACCTCCAAAACTGGAACCTCACCATCAGATAGAGTTTAACGTCATTCCCAGGACATCATAAAGGACTGTGTCTGTGGAATTGGCTGGTCTGGAGATATGGAAAAGGTGCCCGTAGAGTGAGCAACATTGACTGTGCTTTCAGTGGCCTTGGAAAATCCACATCCATTTTTTTTTGCAGACCTTGAGTTAGTGTATACTCACCATCCACCATGGATCTCCAAGGTGCACAGCCTCTTGTCAATGGCATAAATATAGGCAAGGGAAGTCAGCAAAATGGATCCATACCTTCAGATCAAGGATTGGTTTCCATGATCAATCCATGAAAATTTAATATATATATATATATATATATATATATATATATTTACCAACTCCTCCGCATGAGTAAGATGGAACACAAGGTCAATTTCTTAAGTTTATCAGGTTTGAATTCAGAGTTTTACATTTCCTAGACTGGTTACCTAGCCAAAGTTAAAGAGCCCAATCTGCCTTACTATTTACCCATAACTGGAGGAAGAGTCACATCCATAATTTGAACTCAAGTCAACAAGTCCATTTTTTACAACTCTAACCATTAAACCTGTGGGGATTAGAAATATATGAAAATAAAAATAAAATAAAAAAGAACCAACTCCATGGAGCCTTTCACTGGAAATGCCACTGGCTCCTTCCCCCAAAATAATATGTAGACCATTCGAACTGAGGCTGTAATTGGGTCAAGTTTGTCCTATTAGCCAGGGAGATTTTCCCTCACTATAGGCCACTATGACCCCGTTCAATAAAGCCTAAGTCGTAAAACTACCTCTTGCCTTTGTCCCTCTTTCTAATTCCTTTTCATTCTGTTTTGTTACTAAGTTCCATTTCAACTCACCAGCCCAGAAGAACAAAGAACCAAGCTTTTATTGGGGTTAAGATATCAGCACCAATGACCAACGAACTTAACTTAGCCCCATTAACCATGCAACGCCATAAAAATCTAAGTATTTGTGTAATTAAGTGTTTTTGACAATAAATAAAAGAGGATGTTCAAGTATATCAGGGAATCAGTGATGAGGATTTGGCATTTGGTGATTTAGGTAGTCAACAGTGAGTATTCAGCCAGAGAGGACAGAATCCAGCGATACCAGAGGACAGAATTGGGCTGTGCCAGAGAAAGCACAATCTGGTGGTGCCAGAGAGGGCAGAATTGGGCTGTGCCAAAGAAGGCAGAAAAATGAGAAAATATTAGAGAAAATGTTCTTTTTTTCTGTTAGCAGCATTCTATTTATTTTTAAAATGTGTCAAGATTGGTGTTCAAAAGAATATTTGAAAAGTAAAAAAAAGTAAAGTAAAGTCATTGGGGTGGCCTAAAGTCGGTATCAGCCAGACAGTGGGGGAGTCTATCCCCTTTTCACTAGTGCTAGACCAAGGGGATTGTTTTTGGCGTCTGAGACGGAGTGCCACACCTACCATCAGCTCCTCACTTTACCGCACAGATCCCTGTGCTACTCATATGCTGAGTTGGCGAGAGCTGGTATTGAACCAGGAACCTTGGGATTCCTTAATATACTTTTATCATTTTTAATTTTTCATTTTGAAAAGATTTCTTATTCAGTTTAGATAACACCATACTCATCCAATTGTCCTGATGAAGGTTTTATAAATAAATAAAAAAATGAAACATTTTAATGTGTGGGAGAAGATAGCTACGAATCGTGTGGTTTGGAGGGGACTTGTTCATGGCGGCTGTAAGGAGTTTGAGGTAAGACGGCTCGAGCACTCCATCCTGAAGCAGGCTTTACATAGGCAGCACATAACGGATGTCTTGGGCACATTTCCTACATTTAAGCCTGACCATATATGTGATGTGTGTGGCAGGGCCTGTCTGTGGAGGGCTGGGCTTCTCAGTCACGTACGGTCGCATACGAGAGGAAGCCGAGGGGAGGGCTCATATATGTGACATCTACGTGCTCACAACTGAACTAGTTGTAGAAATGGTCTTTTATATATATATATATATATATATATATATATATATATATATAAGAAAAACATATAAATATGCCACCATATTATCTACATTATAATATATATATATATATATATATATATACATTATGTAGATAATATTGGTGGCATATTTATAAGTAAACAAGGCTCAATATCATTGATTGAGCATTTAAGTTAAGTTAAGGTAGCATGGACATAGAGTCAATGGTACATATTTACTGACAGTTTCTCACCTATGTGATCTTCAAACCAAACCAAACCAAACTGAAGATTGCATAGGCAAGAAACTGTCAATAACCAGGCGCTGTTGACTCCATGCCCATGCTACCTTAACTTTTATATATATATATATATATATATATATATATAAAGGTAAAAGTATCCAATCGACTGGAAAGTTGGGGATGATTCTATTTAGGATCATCTATATTCTCTGTATATCCACAATGCATGCCATGCTGATGCACTCCTATAGAAGGATTATTTCAATTCGCTAAGAGAGCTCAATGTAAGATAATTAATAAATTAATTATATACAGAGCAATATTTATACTTTTAATAAGAAAGAAAAACTCAACAAACCATCATTTTCTATAAATGAATAAATTTATAATAGCCAAATTAGAGTTGGTTAAGTTTTTCTTTCTTATTGAAAGTGTGTATATATATATATATATATATATATATATATATATATATATATCCAAAAACATGGAGAAGAAATCTTCTTTACGATATAGGAGTTTTTTTAAAAAACGTGTCTCAGTTTGCAGAGCTCAATGTGTACTCTTATTGTTAGAGTCACAGAGCAAATTCATAAGTTAAAATATAATAAAAGACTTAGAATTTTTTGCATTATAGTCAATTTCAAGAAGCTTAGACAATGTGTCTAACTCTCCCAAATCATCAGATGCGAATGATGAATTCTTTATTACTTTTAAGGCCTTTGAAAACAGATTTTTTTTCAAATGCCTCAAAAGTAATAAAGAATTCATCATTCACATCTGATGATTTGGGAGAGTTAGACACCTTGTCTAAGCTTCCTGAAATAGACTATAATGCAAAATTTCTAAGTCTCTTGTTATATTTTTACTTATATATATATATATATATGTGTGTATATATATATATATATATATATATATATATATAAGATAGTGTCAGTGAATTAGAGAGCAAGAGACAGAGTTAGGGCATGACAAAAATAGTATGAAATCTTGTAGTTAGATTCATGAAAGCTAAAGTTATTCTCAGAATTAATAGAGCATTATATTTGTCTATACATAATTTGATTAAATAACATGAGTAAAATACATGTAGACATTTGCAGTGTCTTTTACAGGATTCTTTTAACTTATTTGATGCCTATTAATATAGAGAGACACAAAAATGTACTTTAACAAAAAAACAAACCAGATACTTCCAGAAGACATTGTTAGATATTTCTTGCTATTCAAAATCCAATCAAAATTGTATCATATGGTTCATAAAAATTGAAAGACAAACTGAACTAAAATGTTTAAAGACTAGCAGGACCTGTGGATATACCACAGTATAATAATTTAATTACTACAATATTTCAGATGTTTACTTAAGAGGTATTGAAAATAGTTCAATATGTAAAAAGTATAATAATCTTGATTTATTTCTCTCTCACTCTTTTTTTTCTTTTCTTTCTTTTCATCTTTATGTTTGATTTAAACAGATTAGTGTTATCGCTTCCGCATGTCACCCCCTTTCTCTATCTTTCCCTTTCTTTCTTTCGCTCTTTCTTATTATATTTTTTCTATGCAGCATGTCCTTTTTCTTCTCTTTCTTTATGATAAAAACATAATGATCCATTATTTAGGAGATGTGACGACATTTATAAGAAATAAAAATTTGTTAGATAAGCAACACGAGATAATCAGGATTTACACTTTTGCATTTCATCTCGGATGATATGGACAGTCTCATTTTTAACCAGAGGGTGTTACAAGATGATAATGGTCATACAATTAATGAACATGAGTATCAATATATAGATAGAACAATCTGCAATACAGTAGTAACTGTAAATTTGATTTAAAAAAAAACCTAAAAAAACACAGCCCTATCAGTGGAACTTAGAATATTCTGCTTGCAATCAGAATCCTGGGAATGGCCAATTTACATAATGGAATAGCCCAACCTGCTATATAAACCACCTACCAACTCTGGATTCTGGGAGCAGATTCATCTTGCAACACAGCTGAATACTGATCACCTAATACGAATTCCTACATGGTGCTGTGAACAGGGTCCAGAACTGGTAGGTGGTTTATATAGTAAGTTGGGCTATTCCATTCAATATTATCAACTTCTTTAGCACAGCACTAACTGAGGAAACCTTTATTGTCTTGCAAGGCAAATTGGAAAATAGCAGAGATTTCAAGAACTGTATTAACATCCCCTGTAAAATAATTTAATGGAGATGGAGATACATAGCGTACAGATCCCACTTTCAGTTTGGAAAAAAATATGCATCAACAGGAAAAAGGATGAGAAGTTGGTTTACTAATTTCCCCGCTTACCTCCAGTGTATATATACATAAATATGAGTATACTGTTAAAGTGAAACATTTTATAACATAGCTGATATTGAACAATATTTCGATTTTATGAAAATCATCATCAGAGATTGTTTATACTCCGTGTTGTTAAGAGCGGAGACAAAAGTCATATGTGATATGACTTTTGTCTCTGCTCTTAACAATACGAAGTATAAACAAGCTCTGATGATGATTTTCATAAAATCGAAATATTGTTCAATATCAGCTATGTTATAAAATGTTTTCACTTTAACAGCATTTTGTGGTGTTTTCATACCTTTTTATATATACTGATACCATCAGATTCATTTCCTTTCTTTTAACTTATATACCTAAATATAAAGAGAGCATGTATAACTGAGTTAGGGTAGCATAGACAGAGTCAATGGCGCATGGTAATGTCACTTTATCACCTATGCGATCATCAGACCTAGGTAAGCTATCTCATATATATATATATATATATATATATATATATATATATATTGATTTGGCGGTTGGTTTTGAAGGCTATCACAATACAAATGTAAAGAAAGATGTGGTAAGTAGGATGTTGTTCATTTACCTGTGATTTATTTTCTTATGAACAACATATTAGTTACCTCATTTTTCTTTATACTTGCAACTGCCAAACCAATATAGACACAATGCTTCAAGTAAATTATAAAACTCTTATATATATATATATATATATATATATATATATATATATATATATACACAGAGATGCTGATAAGTACATGCCCTGCATCTCTGACACAAATAAATCTAAAAGGATGTGGTAAAATCATATTCATGCATCCCAGTGTTTTTTACTTTCCTCACCATTTCAAGCTAACTGTAAATACATTTCAATAGTCTATTAGAAACTAATTACACAGGATAGATTACAAGGTGGGAGTTAGACAGCTTTAGTTGACACCCATAAATTTACCTGGGGATTCATTCAAAGCAAATATGTGCGTCCCAGGACGCACTAAATCAAAAAGCTATCAGCATCACTGTATATATATATATAGTTTTCTGAGGATCTGGCATCAGACACAGCACCATTAAAACCCTCCATCTTGCTCTCAACTAGGACATTTTAAGGGGAGGGCTGACATGAAAATCATATTGAAAAATCACGCTAGGACTTATTTTCAGGGAAATATGGTAACAGAAATGGAATTTATTACTGCTGTATACAAGAAACCAACACTTATTGGTCTATATCCGAATTTTAATTCAAACCACCCTTTCTATATTAAGAGCAGATTAGTCAGCTGTCTATAAATATAAACATGTGTTCTTAGGAGTGACCCTATAATAGAAAAAGAGTTACTAAATCAAATACAATACATCCTCAAAGGAAATAGCTATCTGATGTAATGAATATGCAAATACCTAGGTAGCCCCTCATTATAATCTGATTAGATAGTGTCCTCCATAAATACTCGACACTGTGGTGGTACAAGCGCCAACTAGAAAGACTACCACACCTCAAAGGAAATAGCTATCTGATGTAATGAATATGCAAATACCTAGGTAGCCCCTCACTATAATCTGATTAGATAGTGTCCTCCATAAATACTCGACACTGTGGTGGTACAAGCGCACTTACTAGAAAGACTACCACACCGACTGCTCAGAAGACGTACTGCTATTACTGCTACACAATACACCAGCTTCTAGTTACCTGCGAGAATATACCTTACTACAACTTTATAATATATCCCTTAACCCGGATATATCACTATCTTTCCTACATTGTCTCCAAGAAGAAAAATGTACGAGGAATAATAAAGATAACTATTTCTGCTGCCACTATCAAAATTCCTTATACTAAGAGTTTGTAACAGATTTAAGATCAAATTAACTTTTAGTAGTCATTTCCATCCTTTGAAATCTGCTCAACAGAGTCCAACCTGAACAATAACTACATTTATAATATCCTTTGTAAATGTGGAAAGAATTGCAAATATAAAGTGAGTCATCGATTTCTCAAAGTCAGACTTGAGAAACATAAAAGAGTCATAACCAAAGGGGAAATACAAAAGTCGAGTATGGCAGACCACATCTGGAGAGAGAAATAGAAACACCACACTTAATAGGATGAAGTCAAAATCATAGACAAAGAATTCTGGTGGAGTTCTGTCAAAAGATCTTATAGAAGCCCAAATACCGTTGAATTGGCAGACAAAGGTAGCAAGCAAGCCGTAATTCAATACAGTTCCTGCATTGGTACAAGCATAGTACAGAATAGGGGTTTATTCATCTAAGTAGCATAAGCACAGTAAAGTATGGGGTTGGATGGGAGAGTCCCAAGTACTAAAAAAAAACAAGATAAGATGTTACAAGAATCCTTTGAAAGAGGAAGAAAGTGTAGAGTTTGTGAAGGAGGTGGAACATTGTCTTGCAGAATGTATTCTCCAGGCATGTGTAGAATCAACATGATACTCACTTTCACAGGAAGGCTGTGACTAGGGCCCAGTCACCAGACAAAAAAAAAGACATAGTGTAACTGTATACACTCTGTACAAACTGCCAGAACACAAGAAAAGTGTTGAGTATATATGAATAAAAGTATCCACACTAAAACCAACAGCCATTGAGAATCCTAGGAATGGACTTGGCCCAGATACACAAGTGGAATAGCCCAACCTGCTATTTAAACTACCTACCAAGTCTGGATTCTCAAAACTGGCTCAGCTTACAACACAGCTGAATACTGGTTACTCAACACAAATCTCTACAGCATGGAAAGGTGAAATGAAGGAAGGGGTGTTACCACTGATGGCCGTAGTCCAAGCAACTAAAGGCAAATCAAGGCCTGTGCTCTACTTCCGGGAATTGAATAATTACATGGCATACCATACTGGGAGTGACATGATTGATAGATGTGAGGAAACAATAAGGAAATAGAGGTAAGTAGAATGCGGCGTGTAGATTTAAAGTCAGCCTACCTACTGTTAAAATTCTGGTCACCATTTTAGGCATTTAGTTCTTCTGTTAGTAAATCCAAATTGGTATTGAGTTTGGGTTCAGTTGGTTAATCCTTGTAATCCTTGAAATTCTAGATAAAAAAGAATTTAGTATCAGTAGTTCTTGTATTCATGGTCTGTAGTTTTTCCTTGAAATCCTACAGATAAAAGAGTGTAGTATCAGTAGTTTTCCTTGTAATCCTCGTCTGTAGGTACTGCTCACAGAAGGTTCATTTAGTAATTGATTTTAGAACAGTTACCAACGATCTTAAATGCATTCTGTATACGTTTCTCATTGGCAAATTTTTACCAGAAGTCTGATGTTGGGAAAGTTCATAAATAGGAGTGGCAATTTGGCATAGATCTTATACCAATAGATAGTCCGACACCTGCAATTACACATTCCAGAGACATTATAGAGGAACTAGTTGGTTCAATTTAAAGGAGAGACATACTGTTTAACTAGGTTGGGGTTTTAGTTTAATGCAATATCAAAGATTATGACAGTAAGATTAAAACAGTGCTGGGAAAGGATGTTAAAAATTGCAGTGGGATTCCAATTACCGTCGAAGCAGCAAACAAGCGGTAACTCAGTATGGTTCTTGCATTGCCACAAACATAATGCAGAATGGTGTATTATTTATCTAGCACCATAACCACACTGAGACCAGCAGCCAATCAGGACTGAAGGAATGGATCACAGATGTAAGTATGGAATATTCCTGAGTATTATAAATACCAACTACTTCATGTACAAATTCAGTTATGCTGACTTAGTTGTTGTTGTTCAATTCAATAGTGTACTAACATTTACATCAACAAATAGTAGGGCAGACTGGGCTCTTTAACCTTGGTACGACAACCGGTCTAGGAGAAGGAAAATCTCTGAATTCAAACCAAGGGGATCTCTTCCTGTTAGTAATTGAGGTGGATAAATATATACTCTCCTGAATCCTTGCGACATTTGTGTTCCTCAAAATCAAATCCCACCACCCAGATTGCCAGGTGAAAACATGCAACGGGTCATGATGAACCAATTGAAGGTAATATAAATTGAATGCTTCAAGCACAGTCTCCAGGAGTTGAAATGACTTCCTTAATGTGTGGTTTTCCAAGAGAACTATCTTGAAGAAGATAAAGTTAATCTGTAATAAGTTAATAATACGATAATAATAATAATAATAATAATAATTGTAGAATAATTATACTAGTTCTAATTACCATCGAATTGGTAAGACAAGGCAGCAAGTAATCGTAACTGAATACAAATCTAATCTTGCTGCTTACCACTGCAAAATTCCAGGTTATTTATGAAGCTCATAACATCATAGAAACCAAGCAGCCAATCAGTACTTAGGGAATGGAATCAGCCAAATGCAAGAATGGACTATTCTTGATTTCAATAAGTACCAACATCTTGGCACTGGTTCAGTTGTGCTTAGCTAGTTGCTGTTGTTCAAACCAACAGTATACTGACTCACTTCAACAACAACAATAATAATAATACAGTATTCTTGTACAACTCCATCTAGCTTATTCTTTAAGTGCTTTGTTCGGTTCAAATAGTGCAGTCATAGAGTAGCACAAATATAACTACAGCTTTGAAGAATTGTCAGGGGAATACTGAATTATTTTTGTACTTGTTTCATCACAATAATAACAAAAACAGAAAATCATTTAAAAATCTGAATTTATTCATAAAAGAAGAGATACTAATGAATTGAAATTGAAATTGGCAGCACAAACTTCTTGTAAGTGTGACTACTTAACATAAATTCTCTCAAAGAGATGAGAAAATCCAGCAGATTTTAAAACCCAAACAAAAAGAATAAGATAAGTTTTGAATTTTGAAACACTACTATTAACTTAATATAAATAAAATCAGTTTTATTACTTAGTAGACTGATCTTGTAGGAGTGATTTCATTTTTGTATTTACCCAACCCCTCAGTCATGGGCAGGATGTGACACAAATAGAGTACAGCTGGTTTAAATTCAGAGTTTTTTTTCTTCTCCTAGACTGGTTGTCCAACCAAGACTAAATAACCCAGTCTGCGCTATTATTTACCCATAGCTGGAGGAAGAACAGATGGATGCATGCCTTTTCCATAGGCATTAGTGGAATGCAAACAGACTCATCCAGCATTTGAATACTGGTCCCTAGATCCATTTCCAACGGCAATAACCATTATGCTAAGTGTGACACATGTGACAATATATTCATGTTCTTTAACTCTTCTGTTCAGTAACTGTTGGCCATTGAATGACAATTCTTGCAAGACATGTGTGCGTTATGACTTTATATTTAAATGTACTTCAATGCCAAACTCTTTGCATATTCAATTGATTCCATCCTTGTATATGTATAGAGTTTTGCCAATCAATCTTTGTATTAAGTTGTTCGTACTGTTGTGAAATTAAATTATGAGAATTGTTGATTTTTGGCTCATTCCAATGCATATATTCATGTCTATTACTTTGGTTTAAAGAGGTGTCAATTAGAGTTTAAACATACTGTCTCATGTGAATTCTGATCTTTTGACCATCAATGTTAATAGATATATACATGTATATATATATATAATAAAGTAATCCACAGACACGTGTTTCGAGGTATCACCTCTCATCAGTGTGGTTATACCGTTTAACAGCTACCTCTGGCCGGGTTCTTTCGTTCGCCAATCCTCTTACCCGTACGGCCACAGGCAGCTGTCAAATATAGGAGACTATTTAATCGCTACATTTCTAAGCGGAAATGAATTCACTTAAAGGCCTCAAACTTTATGTAAACAAAGCGAGGCTTAGCTGTACGCCGAATACAGTGAATTTTGCAATTAAATCCCTTCTAATTAAAGTGCTCAACCAAATTGGGGGCATATCATAAAGTATATATATATAGTAAAAAGTAAAGTTGGCAAAGTGGCCTAAAGTCGGTATCAGCCAGGCAGTGAGGGAGTTTATCCTCTTTTCATTTAGGCTAGACCAAGGAGATTGTTCTTGGCATCTGAGGCGAAGTGCCACACCTACCATCAGTTCCTCACTTTACCACACAGATTCATGTGCTACTCGTACGCTGAGTTGGCGAGGGCCATTTTCAAACCTGGAACCTTGTAGTTCCAAGTTGGACACTCTACCGAGTGAGCTAAATCAGCCATATATATATATATATATATATATATATATATATATGAGTGTAGGAGGATTGGATTAAATCTGACAGAATAGAGGAAATGTGGACTTTCTTTTCTTAAAAACAAATGTATTGCACAAATGTTCAAATAAATGACTGAAGAAGTTGTGCTCAATGCATGATGAAATATATCCCCTACATCTACTTGTTTGAGTTGTTCTTTTGTCCACATTTTCCCTCTATTCTTTTACTATATATATATATATATACATATATATATATATATATATATATATATGGAGGTATGTGGTGTAATGATTATCATCATAGGAAATGGATACGACAAGCAGGATGTAACATGAGGTCAATTCTTTTGAGTGGAGTTTAGCAGGTTTGAATTCAGTTTTCCTTCTCTTAGACTGGTTGCCTAAACATGGTTAGAGCTCAGTCCGCCCTACTATTTATCCATAGCTGGAGGGAGAATAGTTGGATTCATACCTTTTCCAAGAGTATTAGGGCTATGTGAAATGCAAACAGCCTTGGCTAGGATTTGAACTCTGTTCGCCACGTCCAATTCCTACAGCAATAACCATTACACCATGTGCACCGCCTTTGAAAAAATTGAAAATTTAGTCATTTCCCCCATGTACCAACAGACAAGGTTCTAGATATACATTTCTGTTTATTTATTTATTATTTTTCTACTTCCTATTCTAAGAATCAGTGGCCAACAAACCACCAAAAAACATTACTTTTGTATTCCATAATTTTACAATGCAATATAAACAATAAGCTTCAAAATTACATCTAACTTAGACTTTTTTCTTAATCAAATCCACTAAGTGCTATATTTAAATGTTTCATGTTATTTCTTCAAACTAGAAATAAAACTTTACTTGACTCAAAATAATTTTGATGTTTCAAACTGTTGTCCTCATCTTAATTGTGGTATGTATAAACACAACATTTCGATCACTGCATTATCCAGCCTTCTTCAGTTGTTACCTGAGTATACAAGTATAGTAATGACTCGACCTGGGAAATCATTTTTAATAGTTTAACTGTAGATCAAACAGTTTGTTTTGTTTTGTTTTATGGCATATCAACATCGGTGGGTCATTTAATGCCGACAAAGTTGTGAAATAAATTCATTCTTAATGCATAATACAATTTTGTTTATAAACTCATGTTTTTCTATTTAACCATAGATGGAACCCTAACAGGTACTACTACACTGGGTCAGAGTGGACCAGGGAGCAATGGTGATGAAGGGGTGCTCCACATTACCCAAACCTCCAAAACTGGAACCTCACCATCAGATAGAGTTTAACGTCATTCCCAGGACATGTAGACCCGCAGCCACCACCTTCTAGCACCCATATGATAAAAAGGGATTGGGGCTTGCCATAAGGGTTGGGGAAAATCATATAGGTGCTAGGGCTTGACATGACCAGCCATTGATCGGAGGGCCTCTACGACTGCCCGTCTAGCCCAAGATAGGGCCAAAGTGGAGTATTGCAAGTCATGAACTTGCTCATTCACCTGGTTCTATCTTTAAGCATTACGGGTCGCCACCCACAGTCAACAGGTGGCCCCATTGAGGGAGTCTTACCCCCTCTGCAGAGGGGCAGTCAGTGCATTCTAACGCCCCAGCTGACAGGGTGGTAGATCAAACAGGCATCGAAGAACTTTTAAAGATCTTATTGAAATAATGACATCATTGTTTTTGCATGCCTACCATCTGACATGTGTCATGAGAAGAGTCATGATCATTTAGTCATTTAGGGAAAAAAAAAGTTTATTGGCATTCCCGAAACACATGTCAGAATGATGGGCATGCAAAAATGAAAATTGTAAGTTTTAAATAAAACTGAAACTTGTCTACCAGCTTGTCTTTCTCTTTCTCTTCTTTTTTTAAGCTCACAGAATGTAATGACGAAAGGGAAAGCACGTGTACTTTTAACCTTATTTATTAAAATGCAACAACAACAGTCGATACAACAAGTACTTAGAGACAGTACTTACAGTTCAGTTGTTACTCTCTCATTGAGGGAAAAGTTCCTTCAGTCACAAGGGACTGAGACAAGAGCTTGTTTCTATGAGTCTCGCACGTTCATACCAAAACTGAGAAGACATTTTTTTATCTCTCCCTCGCCACCTCACAAGGGACATTAACTCTTTCTCCTTCCTGTCCCCAAAATGCACAGGAGAGTTCAGCTCCCTACAGCATTATCGGAAGTCACCCACAACTCCCGCAAAAAGTCCATTCTCCCCTCCAACCTCTCGACACCTCTTACTCAGAGTGGACATAATGGCATACCACATTCCTTCTTCCCCCAACCACATTCCTTTCTGCCAGGGACAATTTCGCAGGCCAGGCATCTAGAACGCTTTGAGTCAGATAAGTTTGACTCGTTACTACAAAAAAACAATGAGGTCATTTTTTTAAAAAGATCTTTGATGCCTGTTTGATCAACAGTCAAACTATTAAAGATAATTTTTCAGTTTGAGTCATTACTGTGCTCGATACACAGCGAACACTCAAGGAATGCCAGAGGATACAAAAGCCAAAACATTGGGTTTATACATACAACAATAAAGATGAGGACAACAGTCTGAAAAATCAAAATTATTCACATCAAGCCTCATCTCAAAAATACAGACGAATAATATAAAAAAAAAAGTTTGATGACGTTGTTCAATATAGTTTTCATTTAAATTCTAAGAGACTAAAATTAAAGAAAGAAACTATAAAAATCAGCTTTATTAATAACTGTATATATCTTATTATGAATGACAAAAGTAAGATAGATGAATATTATACAATATAAAGTAGAAAAAAGTACAGACAAATAATGACTTAAAATATTTTTTTTAAAGCACAGTTGGTATGACACAACTACTAAAGTCTACACCTTAAAGCACCTCTATGGTACAATGAGTTAATAAGAGTTCTGAAAATGATAAAATATGTTAACAAGTCAATTAGTATTTTTTTTTCCTCAAAGAGTTAAATAAGTTCCTCTTAATCAATTGTTATATCCCAAGATGTTAAGAATAACAAAATATAACAAAACAGATATATTTTTGAAATATGTTGTTTTTATTTTCTCACCAACCAGGAGCACAGCAGGATTGGTTGAATAAACAATTAACTATCAAAAGGTAGTTTATTCATCAAACAACCATGTTGCTGTCTGATACTACACTTTTTTCAGTGAAGAGTCTAATGTTCATTAGGGGAGATAACTCATCTGATCAGAATTCTGCATGTAAACATCCAACATCTGTGATAGCAACACAAACACTTGTATTAATGTTGCTTTCTCAAAACGTAATCCTATTTAACCCAAGACTTTTGGATACCTCCTCCCACACAATTTTCCAGTTTTTCATCATGTAGAACTGACAACTTCTTCCACTTATTGGCAGATTACTCTTCTACTTGGGGAGGCCTTCATAGTGGGTACTAATGCAGAATAGCACGCAAAAGTTAATATCATTAGATTACATATAAAAAGCATTGAATTTCATTACATTTCATGGAAATACCTGAAACCTTTGAGACGTTAAGGTTAGAAACCTTTGAGACACAAGGGTTAGGGTTATTGTTAGGGTTAGGCTACTTGGGAATTTCTGATATCTAATGCTATTTATATGTAAAATACGATTCGAAAGATATCACATTTTAGGTGCTGTTGTGCATTTGTACCTTACAGTGTAATGATTAGTGAACTAGACCAGCACAACATTACTAGCAAGTTTGATTCTTACTGGGTGCTCCATACAACTGGCCTTGTGTCCTAATTAGTAAATAACTGAGCACCTCAAGTCAAGTATGTATCAATGCAACATCTCTGCCATGGGCAGGATGAAACACAAGGTCAATTCTTTAAGCGGGGTAAAGATTGTTTGAATTCAGAGTTTTCCTCCTGCTAGACTTGCTATCTAACCAAGGCTTGTAATAAGTGGCATTCCAACATTATGATCTGGAGGCTTGGCTTGCCCCCCCACCCCCAGTGACCAATAACTACTGATTCAGATTTTTCAAAGCTTCACCTACTCACCCACTTTCAAATTCTATACATTCACAGTCCAGGAGTATAGTGGCAAAAGTCAGGCAATATATTTCAGTTAAACCAATGCATAGGGTTTTGGGTCAGGGCAATTTTGCAGCCCCCTGAAGTGCCGCCCTAGAGCAGCTGCCCTCCCTGACTCCCTTTGTTCTGTCACTGGTTGTAATGCAAGTTCTTGGTATGGAAAACAGAATAACAAACAGAAACAATTACATTCAATTAATATTTCGCTTCTGTTGGTTTTAAAAGCTTCATCAGAATGAACTTTATTATTTTAAAACTGAGTATATATAGACGAGAAAAAGGTAAAAGGAGAAGGAGGAGGAGGGAACAGAGGAAGAAACACACGCACACTTATTTATTTTCTTAATATTTTGGGATAAAGATCCCTTTGGCAGAAGATTTCTGAAAGCTAAGTTTTGGAGATGCTATCTTGTGGCTAGGATCTGTTTTTACTGTTGTATTCAAAACCAACTACCAAACCAATATAGACATAATGCTTCAAGCAAATTGTAAAGCTCTTATATATATATATATATATATATATATATATATATATATATGTGTGTGTGTGTGTGAAGAAAAGGAAGTGAATCCGATGGTATGTAGTATATAAGAAAAATTGAAAAAACACAGGTTTAAACTTACCACTTAACTTATTAAACCTGTGATTTTTCAATTTTTCTTAATATACTATATATATATATATATATATATATATATATATATACAGTGATGCTGATAGCTTTTTGGTTTAGTGCATCTGGAATGCACATATTTGCTTTGAGTCCCAGGAAAAATTATGGGTCCCAACTAAAGTAGTCTAACTCCTACCTTGTAACCCATCCTGTGTAATTTGTTTCTAAGAAACTATTGAAATGTATTTACATTTAGCTTGAAATGGTGGTGGAAGAAAAAAATAAAATACTAGGATGCATGAATATGATTTTACTGTGTCCTTTTAGATTTTTGTGCATCAGGGATGCAGAATGCATACCTATCAGCATCTCTGAATATATATATATATTTATATATATTTATTTATATAATCGATGAAAGTAACCTACTCGAGTTTCATCATCTGATTCGTCAGGGTTACATCCGTTGAATTAATCGAGTTTTCGATTAATCTCAGTTGGTACAATACATGCCCGTTGGAATGGGACTTATCTTTTATAGACGAACGCTTGTTTATATTTTCAAAAATTCATCGTGAACCGCTTTTGTTTATTGGATTAAAAATTTGAATTAATTTGTTGGGATTATTTTTTCAATTACTATTTAATGAAAGGTAGATTACGGAGCGTAATAATGGTTAAAAATATATATATATATATATATATATATATAAGAAGAATTATGATAAAATATAAATAAAGAGAAACCAGAAATAAGAAATGTATTGAACATAAGTTAAAAGAAAGAAAGTTTTGTGATTATGTAAGAAATAAATCTTTAATCCCTTACCTAACAGGTGTGCAGCTGTCAAATATGCCCCAACAACTAGGTTTGCAGGCTGAAAACCATAGTCTGTATCCCTTGTATGCCTGAAAATTAAAAACAATATAATATTTCAAATTATAAATAATACAATATTAGTTTCATTGAAGAGACAGTAGATATTTTTGCTATAGATTTTTCACTAATGTATTAAAGTAAATATATTTACCTTGCATCCCATGTATGCAGGTGTCACACAAGGTCTTTTTAATATGTGACCACCCATAAACTGAAGCTCAGAGGATGGTGGGTGCAAAAAATGCGTTGATCCTGTTGGCATTTACCCTCAAGGCACCTCAGGCACTGGGCAATAAACCCAGCCTTGCCCCTTTAAATCAAGGGGGCAAGTATTGCCTGGGGGGATAGCCCCCTGGGATCTACACCATTAATTTATTCAACTGGTCTAGGGTCAAAGCCACTGGACACAGTTAAGTAAATTAATGGCATAGATTCCAGGGGGCTATCCCCCAGGCAATACCTGCCACCTTGATTTAAAGAGGCAGGGCTAGGTTTATTGTCCAGTGTCTGAGATGCCCTTTTGAAAGTAAGTATACTTAAGATCAATAGGTAAAAGATTAACCGAATGAAAATGTCTTTGAAAACCTGTTGGCTGGTGCTGTAGAATACACCAACTGCACCTCTGCAAAGGAGTAAGACACTACTGTAGAATGAACATCATACTCACCTTTCCAGGAAGGCTGTGACTAGCATCCAGTCACCAGACAAAAAAAAAGAGAGAGAGAGTAACTGAATACACTCTGTAGCAACTGAGAGACCATGGTCAAATGTCCAGTATATATGGATACAAATATCAACACTAAAACACCAGCCAATCAAAATGCTGGAAATAGACTTACCCATTCCACAAAGTAGAATAGCCTAAGCTGCTATTTAAACCACTTACCAAGTCTGGATGGTCAGAAGCTGATCAGTTTACACAAATCTTGACAAGTACCAATGGGGTCACCTGTTGGCGACTCGTGATGCTTAAGGACGGAATCCTCGTGGCTGATCAGTCCACGACCTGCAGCAATCCACTTTGGCTCTTATTTAGGCTACACAAGTGGTTGCAGACTTTGAATGATGTAAAGTTTGGTAATAAATATCATCTAATGATATCCATTTTGATTGTATAATGTTCCACTAAAAATAATAAAATTCTGATATCTTTGGTTTAGAAAAAAATTAACTTATCAAAAATAAATGGTGTAGTGTGTTTATTAATGGTTGATAGTGTATCTAAAGATTTTCCCTAGCTTACCTGGGGGTTTGTTTTTATATATTAAGAACTTTTCAGGTGATATACTTTACAAGTTTCTTAGGAAGAACGTCTATCAAAGTGACTTTGTCTATTGATAGTTTGACGAGCCTTTCAAGAAAGAAATTTAACTTTCTTATCGCTTTCTTTACTTCCACATAAATATAATTTCCTGTTGCAGTATCTTGCAATAGTTGAACATTAAGCATTTCTTCAGTAACATTAAAAGCTTTTGCAAGTTGAGTTGAATCTGATATGTCATTTAAGTGTTGAGTCAGTGAGAATTTCAATACTTTTTGGAATGTCAAGATTTAAGTGTGTCCTCAGTATGACACTAAACTGAATCTGAGGGTGAGGATCCAATTCTGGAGCTCTGGGGAATGTGGAGTAACCTTTTCATTGCCATTACTCCCAGGTCCACTCTAACCCAGAGTGGTTGGTTTGGTTTGTTGGATTTTATGGCATGTCAACCCTTTTTCTCTGAATTTTTGAGATGAGTCTTGATAATTTATATTATTTGGATTATTCAAACTATTGTCCTCATCTTCATTGTTATATACATGACGTTTCAGCCAATGTGCCCTCTGGCCTTCTTCAGTTGTTTCTTGTCAGACTCAGGAACATTCTCAAACTCAGGAGCTTTCTTATCAAACTGAGTTCAACAAGAAGGTTCTGCGAAGTCCAGAGGGCACATCAGCTGAAATGTGTATATATATATATATATATATATATATATATATATATATATTTTTTATCAACCCCTCCGCACAAGCAGGATGCCACACAAGATCAATTTATTAAGTGGAGTTTAACAGTTTTGAATTTAGAGTTTTCCTTCAAGACTGGCAACCTAGCCAAGATTAAAGAGACCAGTCTGCCCTACTATGTGCAATATAAATATTTACCAACTCTTCTGCACGAGCAGGATGTGACACAAGGTCAATTTTTTAAGCGAAGTTCAACAGGTTTGAATTCAGAGTTTTCCTTCTCCTAGACCAGTTGCCTAACCAAGGTCAAAGAGCCCAGTCTGCCCTACTATTTATCAATAGCTGGAGGGAGAGTAGGATTCATACCTTTCCCAAGGGTATTAGCGCTAAGTGAAATGCAATTACCACATCCAGGATTTGAACTCGGGGTGATGTGTCCATTTTTCATGACTTTAACCATTACACCATGCACTTCCTTATGTGCAATATAACAATAAAGATTAAGGGAATATTCCGAAAAATCCAAATAATACAAACTAAAATGTTACTCCTCCTTATAATTAAAATCTATGTGAATTTTGGTAACAAAAGGGGGAAACAATAAGCAAATGGGATTGTTCTTTCTTTCTAATTAGGTCAGTTGAAATGGTTTGTAATCATTGGAGCCAATCACTTATTAGCTTAACAGCTAACAAATCTGAGCCAGATCAATGTCTCTCGCTCTCTTTTCCACATTCAGACATATTCTTCTTCACTCCTAAATAGCCTCTAAGAGATAATGGCTACACACTACTTTTCAATACTCTAAATAGTACCATACAAGTAGAAAACATTGTATGATCTGTGCAACATGAACATTTCCTGAAAGATAAGGTCATCTTTGATCTTACTAAAAGCTCCTGTTGAATGTGACCCTATGACAAATGCATTGTCCTCAACTAACATACATTCTCTATGGCCGGCAGCATCAACAAAATTTTCATTTTGTAAGCGGCCATGTTTGTAAAGAAATTGTGCGATATTAAATAAGCATATCAGTGAAAGTTGAATGATTGAATGTGAAATAATCAGATGTGAATAAAGATAACCTTTTTTGAAGCACAGTTTTGCCTTAAAAAAAAGGAATATGTATTCATTCTTTTATGACTAATAATAATAGAAGAGTTTTTACTGTACTTAAATAATAATAAGAAGAAAAGGACTCTTCCATAGTAATAGTTTGTTGGCTTTATGGTATGTATTGTGTTGTAGAATCAATGAAGGTCAACTCACATGTGGATATAACGAGAAGGTTTATTTCTGAGAAGAAATATGGTATACGGTTAAATATGATTAGTCGTACGTTGCTCTTAAACTGCTCTTCTAACTCTGAGAGCTGGATGTTAAATAGTTCTCAGACTAGTCCATCTTGTCGGGTTTTTTTTTTTTTTTCTTTTGGTTTGTTTTGTTTTACGGCATATCAACCTCAGTGGGTCATTTAATGCCGATAAAGTTTTGAAATAAATCAATTCTTAATGGATAATACAATTTTTTTATAAATACATTTTTCTATTTAACCCATAGATGGGACCTTAACAGGTACTACCACTCCCGGTTAGAGTGGACCAGGAGCAATGGTGATGAAGGGGTGCTCCACATTCCCAAACCTCCAAAACTGGAACCTCACCATCAGATAGAGTTTAACGTCATTCCCAGGACATGTAGACCCGCAGCCACCGCCTTCTAGCACCCATATGATAAAAAGGGGTTGGGGCTTGCCATAAGGGCAATAGGGTTGGGAAAATCATATAGGTGCTAGGGCTTGATGTGACCAGCCGATTGATCGGAAGGGGCCTCTCCGACCGCCCGTCTAGCCCAAGATAGGGCCAAAGTGGAGTATTGCATGTCATGAACTGCTCATCCACCTGGGCTCTATCCTTAAGCATCATGGGTCGCCACCCCATCTTGTCGGGGTAATTTTGTCTACTCCACAACAGTATGTCAACTCTTGTTATATTATTCACTGATAAGGTCAATATTATCTTTTTGAAAGTAACTGTATAGTTATAAATATCTTATGACTGGTTGAAAAAAGGAAATTTTTAATTGTCTGTTAATTTAGTTTTTCAACTGGAAGCTGTGTGGAGCCTATATGTGGAGAGGCATGTTTTATTCGTTGTGTTTGTAGCTACTATCAGGTCAACATCCGGTTGATATTACATTTCTTTAACTAAATATATGTTGTTGGATTCTCTTCCCAAAAGTTTTAATTTGTTTTGCTGGTGAGTGGGTGTATCAAGTTATTGAATTTGGGAATTAGGAGAGATATTGTATAACATGATTGACCTAGGCAGGATAGTCTAGAGGAAGGAAAACTCTGAATTCAAACCTGTTAAACTCCGCTTAAGAAGTTGATCTTGTGTCACATCCTGCTCGTGAGGAGGGGTTGGTAAATATATATAATAAGCTTTTCAGAGCTAATTTTAATCCCAAACACAGCTATAAAATGGTCAACCAAAAGTAGTAAGTCCAATGGGAGTAAGTTCTTGTTCTTGGTCAGGTGACTTGGTTGTGTGTGGCATGGCGATGTAGTGTGAGTTGGTAGGCTATCAGCAGTCTTTGATTTTGTCCAAAATGTAATGCGTGAAGATTTCTGTGTATCGGTCCCAGAGTCAACTGCCGTTTGTGACTTTTGACTATTTATAGTCTGTTAATTAATTGTCCGTTAATTCAGTTTTTCAAGCTGCATGGAGCCTACATGTGCAGAGACATGTTTTATTCATTGTGTTTGTAGTTACTGTTGGGTCAACATCCGGTTGATGTTACATTTCTTCAACTAAATATATGTTGTTGGATTCTCTTCCCAAGAGTTTTAATTTGTTTTGCTGGTGAGTGGGTGTATTGAGTTATTGAATTTGTGAATCAGGAGGGATATTTATTTCTGTTGTATAACATGCAGTTTAGTGTCATATCCTTTTTTGTTGAGGGTCTTGACTCTCTGTGGGGAATGAAGTTGACATATTGATATTTCAAATTAGATTTTATCCCCCTAATCTATTGTTGTATACCCTTTTCTTACTTCTTACTTCTGGTCGTATTTTCTTCTGGCTGGCTTTACTATTTCTTCATCCATCTTGGTCTGGTCTCTTCTAAGGTCTGGACTTTCTTGGGGACTTCGGGTCTGGTTTCTGTTAGGGATTTCTCCTTATCAGAAGCCCTGTGTCATTGTTAGTTTTTAGGTAATAAACACAAGACTTCGATTTACTTTGATGTTACTTTATTTTCAATCCCCAACCCAGACATCTGCGCAATTGAGACTTACATCCTACGAGCTTGGCTCCTACCTTCTAACTGACTGAAACTTACTATCTAAACCGGAAGAGAGGGTCCTCTCTACCGGTTCTCACGGTATCCACCGGAAGGTTAGGACTGAGGTCAATCCTTGTCACTCATCCTTCAAGGCCGTGGGCTGTAGCTTATAACGGCCATTTTGATTTCTACACTATTGCCATAAATATTAGGTTCTAATAATTATGTAACACTATTAAGAGAATTTGATGCAAATATCATCATGATCAAGTCACGCTGTTGGCATGGATATCCATGACAATCTCTCTCCATCCATCCCTATCGCTCATCATTCTTGGGAGGTCCTCTGTGCAACATCCTGTATCCGCTGATTAATGTACGTCTTTGCTGGTCGGCCCACACTGGCGTACTCATGTGCTGGCTTCCACAGGAGAACGTTGCTTATGAGTTCATCCTTGCTTCTCCAGCAGTGTCCCGCGTGTCTTGTCCGTCTTGCTCAGATGGTTTGTGTGATATGTGGCAGGTGGCTGTACAGCTGTTTTCTCGTAGGGTGTTGTTTCCACGTCTTGTTCAGGATCACCCACAGCATTCTTGTGCAGCTCCCATATAGTTTATTCTCTAGTCGCTTCGTTAGGGTCCAGGTGGTGCAGCCATACAGCAGCACTGACACAACAATGGCATGCAAATATAATTGAAGTCATTTGTTTGTAAACTCAATTATGTCTATAATTTCACACATGAAATAAAAAATCTGTTTTGCTATTTTAACCCAAAAATAAAACCTACCAGCAAAATAAGACCTAGCGTGATTTTTCAAGATGATTTTAAGATAAACCCTCCCCTTAAAATAAGCCCTAGTTTACAGCAATAACATTCCAGGGGATGATGATATGATTATTTTTTAATGAATTGTCACTAATGAGTTTTTGAATAAAAGAACATGTTAATGGTAAATAAATGTAGATTGTTTTTCATAAATTATTATAAGTCCAGTTTTATTTTGGGGGAAATACAGTATGTACAGGGTGTGTCAAAATGTATCGAGATTTTTTGTACTTTTTGACACACCTTATATTCTGAAAAAAAAACCAAAAAAAACTTCCATTCATTCTTCATTTCTATCTTGATAAATACAGCTTAGTAATTTTTTGACACACCTTGTATTCTGAAAAAAATTAATGAATGGAATGGGTTTTTTTTCAGAATACAAGGTGTGTCAATAAGTACAAAAAATCTTTATACGTTTTGACAAAAATCTCAATACTTTTTTGACACACCTTGTATGTATATATATATATTATTGTAATGGTATACACAGGAATAACCTATTCGAGTTTCACCATAAGGATCTTCAGGGTTAAATCCACTGAATTAATCAAGATATTAATTAATTGATTAATTGATATCTTGATTAATTCAGTGGATTTAACCCTGAAGGTCCTTGTGGTGAAACTCGAGTAGGTTATTCCTGTGTATACCATTACAATAATAAATTTACTCTACTCACATATTGAGCACTTTATATTTGTTATATCACTGTCTTATTGTGAAACTTGTATCAACTAACCATTGTGACCAATTTCACCGGTATGTCACCATTTTATATATATATATATATATATATATATTCTCCCTCACTTGGTCTATTTTTGTGAGGGAATTTCCACAACATCAAATTAATCTATTTTCCCTTTTCTGATCTGTACACATTGATAGATAACAGTCAATTATCTGAATCATATGTGTGACCCAATCTTCTCAGTTCATATAAAAAGATAAACTGATTTGACTTTTTGTTAAGAAAACATAATATCAATTTGTCATATAGTACCTAAATAATGAGAATGGAATTATCTGTTTTCCCTCTAAATAATATCTGACAAAACCTTGAAAGAGAGAAACAATGAGATCTCATGGGACTTGTTAATCCAACAGAGTAATTGCAAATTACTCTGTTCACCTTGTATCTTTACTTAGTAAACCTTTTACCCTATCCTTAATATTCGTTGTGTTCCTTCCTATTATTTCTGTGTTAACTCTGATACTTGAGTTACTACACAATTTAAGATCCTAATATATCTGCAGTAGTATAAGTGTTCAGATATATATTTTCCTCACCTCCCACCAGGTCAGGTTGACAAATTCTTTTTTTACATGGAGAGCCATGCACAGACCAAAGTTCATGCAATTGCCAGTGCAAAAAATGAGTGTTACTGTCGGCATTCCCTTTGAGGGGTGCCTCAGGCACTGGGTAATAAACCTAGCTTTTAGCCCTTTTAGGCAAGGGGGCAGGTGCTGCTGTGGGTAATGATGGCAAATGTCCAGATAAGTATGCTAGTTTTAACTTTATCAAACTTACCATATTTGATTTACATGTAAGACCACTCTATTTACATTTGATATTACTGCATTAAATGAAACTAGCAGGACCTGTAGATATACCACAGTATGAAAATTTAATTATAGCAATGTTTGATATGTTTACTTAAGAGCTATTGTTAAATAGTTCAATATGTAAAAAGTATGACAATCTTCATTTAACTCTCTTTCTCACACTTTTTTTTCTTTCTTTCCTTTGTTTCATCTTTTCATTATGTTCAATTGAAACAGATTAGCATTATCACTTCCACACACTCACCCCATCTCTCTATCTTTCCCCAACTCCCTTTCTTTCTTATTATATTTTTTCTGTGTAGTATATCCTTTTTCTTTCCTTTCTTTATGATAAAAACTGAATGGTCCATTATTTAGCTGAGGTGAAAACACTCATAAGAAATAAGAAATTTGGCAGATAAGCAACACCAGATAATCAGGATTTACATTTCATCTTGGACAATTTGGATGGTCTCATTTTTAACCAGAGGGTGTTGCAAGATAATAAGGGTTGTAGTCTTAAGTAACACAAAATATAAATATATAAGTCAATCTTGGAATTTTTGTCTAAACTTTGACTTTCTCCACCAGACAAGAGGAAATACATAAAAAAGATCCAGGAGAAAGCTCTAACCGCATCAGCATGGCTATGGCAATCCTACATTATGACATCAATCCGACAAAGTCTGGTGGTATCGTGAGATACTGCTGGGGCGCTCTGGGTTAGTGGTAATGATGCTTCGCCCGAAACCATGCCTGAACCCAGATTCATCATCTGATGAAGGCTTTGTTGGTTGTAATGCTACTGTGTAAATAGCAGTCATTGTATGAAGATTATTCAGTGTGATTGAAAAGTAACTTCCTATTTTAAACTATTTATATTTTTTTTATATACTGTTATATTTTTCTCAATTCTTTAATGTATGTTCTTTAATAGATTTGTGTTGTTTTTGTTGGTACTCTTCCACTTTTTGTTATTGTTGTTCGTGAATGGCTGAATAACCATTTCCTGATTTAACACCCTGCAACTATTTTATGAAACCAATGACTTTGGAAGAACTTGAAGGATGAATACAAGCATTTATCTTTGCCATTCCACAAGAGTTCCTGGGAAGATCAGTTGATACGATTCCTGGGTGGCTTGAGATACTGGACCGAATGCTGGTGCCTATATAGAATTTTAAATAAAACTCCATGTTATGTGTGTGGTTTTTTTTTTCATATTCATTTTTTGTAAGAATAATGATTCAGAAATAAATACAAAATTTTTAAAATAGGAAAGGGAGTTACTTTACAATCACCCTGTATATATATACATATATATGTTATATCCTACTTCAGATGTTTTAATCCTCATGTATGCTAATGCAAAGGAGGAGTGAATAATAAATTATAAGATTCCTAAAATAGGGAAAGGAGGGCCCAGCTGGGGTCCAGTGAGCTTTGGCCACTGGACTGATAAAGTAATTAACAGTGTTGATCCAGGAAGCTACCCCCCCCGCAGGCAATACCTGTCCTCTTGATTTAAAGGGGCAGGCTGAGTTTATTGCCCAGTGCCTGAGGCGACCCCTTGAGGGGGAATGCCAATGGATCAACGCATTTTTTGCACCCACAACCCATGAGTCTTGGTTCATGGGTGGGCCTACATAAAAATGTCCTTGTGTCACACCCATATACGTGGGGTACACGGTAAATACCTACTGTTGTATATTATGCGAGCGAAACAAAGAAAAGACAACAAAAATAAGAAGTTAAAAAATGGAAGCGGGCTTTCCAGTCAAAGAAGCCGGTAGAAGATAAAGAAATATATAACAAAGGTCCATTATCAGATCAAAAGATAAAGATGCGTAGGCGTGTCGTCAATACAAAAGCCAGAGGGTCGAGTCAGTTAGTCAGACAGGAGACGGCGAACAGAGCACAAGGAGCGACCGTCGACACGGGCCATCGCTGCCAGTGAGCAGTGAGGTTCAGCCACCCCTTTACCTCACCATCCCAGCAGTAGTAGTAGTCATTGTGACCGCCGCCCACATACAGCCAAGAAGAAGAAATAAAGTCAAAACTCCTACTACATAGCATGTGTTGAGATTTCATTAAGTGACCACTACATATATCGTCTAGGGTTAGGACGATACCCACTACGTATGCAGATACACGAAGTAGGGCATGAGTTTGAAGAAGCAGCAATGTAACAGATAGATATTTGGTACCGTGAAAACCCACTATGCAACACTACTTTACAATCATCCTGTAGATCAAGTTAGGTATAAACAAGATACCCAAATGTGCCTAACATATAAATGTTACAGACATGGAACTAAAGGATAGTCCATGCTGTATAAAGGACTTACAGTAATGTAAGGGGGGGGGCAAAAGCCCCACCGAGAAGGGGGTAGATCGACTCTAGCCTATAACATTTCGTTGATAAGCGTCCAGCTGAAAAAGAGGAAGACAAGTTGCAATGAACGCGCTTAACTACCAGAGGTCCCCCTAGTGGGAACAAACAGCAACGCAGCGAGGAGATAACTCTTCCGGCAAAAGGAAGATAATCCCCTACAACGGTAAATACCTACTTTACAATCACCCTGTAGATCAAGATAGGTATAAATACTAGCAGTCAACAGCATCTGCATAAACTATCAGATACCCCAACTCCACATATAGAATATTTTTTAAATCCTTTTAAGGAACAAAACAAGGTGGCCGGCTTTATAAGTCAACAGATATGGTAGATGGTAATCAGTCATTGCATTGTTACACAATACAGACGGTTATTTAATCCCCTGTCAAATTCTTGAACTCCATATTTTTCTCAATCAAAAATAGAAAATTCTGTAATTGAAAACCTTGCAAGGATCATTTTAAGAAATGTAGAATAATCTGATACATAAGGTAGTTACTATCTGGATAGTAACCAAATCTTTTGCTTTTCCTAGAATGCTTGTAACAAACATCACCTACCTAACAACAAAAATGTTTGAGTCATAAATGACTTGTTCTATTTTGGGGCTTACCTTAAAAGAAGCATATCTCTCCCCACTCCTCTCTCCCTGCATATATATATATATATATATATATATATATATATATATATGTGTGTGTGTGTGTGAGTTAAGCCAGAAGGTAAAGTTGCATCCTGAACTGATTCAGTTATCAGGTAGGTGTCAATTATCTATACTAGCAAGTATATACACCCTCCGGGTGAAAGTATTTAAGTTTTAATGTAATAGAAATATCATATTAAATTAGAAAGGCTAATGAAACTAAATAAGAACGCAGATAAAAATATTTGAAACAGAGGGGGGTATAATCGAAAAATAGAACAACTGAAACTTACTCTTCAATCACTCCCATCTTTCATTGCTAAATTTTCATAATTTAACTATTTAGTTAAAATAGGAAATAAAGAATAAAATTACAGTTATTTGTTCTTGTTAATGGATTTCTTTTAAGATTTATCCCTGAGATTTTTGCTCATATTCATTAAGATGAAACCAAACAAGTAGAAATCAATAATACCAAGCACATATTTATTTAAATCAAATTTTTAATATCAACATCATGCAAATTAACTTCCCGTTCAAACTGTAAACTGCTATTTTGTTGTATATATAAATACAATTGCATGTTATTAGTATGTAGATATGTTCAACATATCTAACTCCAGTTTCAACTGTGGGGGGGGGGGGGCTTCAGCCTTGGACCTTACAAGCTAACATCATTGATCCCAGAGGACCATCCACCCAGGAAACACCTACCCCTTGATTTAAAGGGGCAGGGCTGGGTTTATTGTCCAGTGCCTGAGGCGTCCCCTTTGAGAGGGAATGCTGACAGGATCAACACATTTTTTGCACTGCCACCCATGAGTCATGGCTTGTGGGTGGTCCCACATTAATAGGGCCTTGTGCCTAACCCATACAAGTGGGATACATGGTAAATACCTAGTATGTAAATATGGCCAACAGTATTAATAATGTAAAACAATTTTATTAATAATTGAGGTTTAAATAAAAATAAAATCATGGAGAATGAGACATAAATAACTAAGGGAATTGTGACTTGAGTAGTAATATATTTTCGGTTACAGACAGACAAACACACTATCTCCATTATGATAAGATATGTACATTGATACATGGTTAAACAGATTATATAATTATATATTATATATATATATATATATATATATATATATATACCAAGCCATCTGCACAAATAGGATGTGATAAAGGTCAATTACTTAAATGGAGTTTAACAGGTTTGAATTCAGAATTTTCCTTCTAGACTATTTGCCTTACCAAGGCTAAGAGTTCACTCTGACCTACTATTTACCCATAACTGGGAGAAAGGAGAACAAATGGATTCATACTTTTTTCCAAAGGCATTACTAAAAAGTGAAAATCAGTACCAAGGTTAAAGAACCCAGCCTGTCTACTATTTACCCATTGCTGGGGGAAGGGGAAAACAGATAGATTCATGCTTTTTACAACTTCTTTTTCTTTCTTTTACTTTTTAGTTAAAGCATTTTCAGGGCAATGTTGGAATGCATTCTAACATTGTCCTCAAGATAGTTTAACACCCTCCCTCCCTGAAATCTTAAATGTGGGCAAATTATCATTTATAAATAATACATTGTCTGAATATTTTGTTTTTACATATACTTTATTTACATTTTTATATTGTTGGATTTATTCACATTTTTCTTATATATATATATATATATATATATATATATACATATATATATATATACACACATACACCAGTCATCCACAGACATTCGTTTCGATGTTTACGTCTCATCAGTGCGGCTCGATATTTTTAACAGCTACATCCTCTAGCCGGGAGTGAAACCCGACAGAATTTTCATCTGTCAAGTTCCATACCTTTATGGCTGTCGGAGATTGTCAGTCAGAGGCAAACAATTAATTGATACATACTTACAAGATGTATGTTTTTACAATCACTAGAGAACTCAAGTCTGTAAAGAACAGGCGAGTAAATATCTTATGCTAAACGGTGAAAGTTTACATCTCATCAGTGCGGCTCAACTTTAGCCATTCTGGAAAATTCAACTGGAAAGTTGTGACATTCTCTATAGTTCAAGTTGAAATGACTATTTTTTTTAAATGGTAGATATTGGTCCCCAAGTAAACCTATATTCCATCACCACCCCTAAATAGCAATATAACTATTGAAGTCAGTTAGCCTACTGTTGGTTTGAATAACAGCAGCTAAGTACCACTCAAGCAGTGTCCAAGACAGTTGGTATAAATAGGACTCAAGAATGATCCATCCATGAATCTGGGTGATTTGGGTGATTCCATTCCTTGAGTTCTGATTGGCTGCTTGACTGCGTGATTTGAATGACATTGTGGAATATTTTGCAGTGGATTGAGTTACAAAGTTCTTGGAACCTGTATTTCCATTTCAATGCATGGAATAGAAGAACATTACTGGCATTAAGTTATGGTCAAATCACGTTGAAAGTACCAGTTCCTGCTAGATCACCAAAGTTAAGCAGTGATGAGCCTGTTCAATACTTAGATGGGTGACCACCAAAAATAACTTGGTTCAGCATTAAATGACCTGAAAATGGTTTATATGCCATAAACCTAAACTGCTGCTACTCTAGCAAGATAATGACAAGTACCAAGTACCCTACTACCTAGTGTAATGACAAACGATAACACTGATAAACTTTGGGAAGCTTTAATCTACTTAGAATAATTGGTACATTTATTAAGAGTTTATATAATCTAGTATTCCCTAGAGAGTTCTCTAAAGGATGGGAAATCATAAAGTAGGGGAGGTAACTCTCAATTACTTATTACAACTAGATTTGGCTTTGATGATAATGAAATTATGTATACATTTGTAAGTGATAGTGACAACAAAGAATATTTAGAGTTTATAGAGATGACTGGTTTTTAGAGTGTCAGGATATTTGCCTCTCATCCCACTTATGAGGACATGACACAAGGACATTTTTATGTGGGCCCATGGTTTTTAGAGTGTCAGGATATTTGCCTCTCATCCCACTTATGAGGACATGACACAAGGACATTTTTATGTGGGCCATGGTTTTTAGAGTGTCAGGATATTTGCCTCTCATCCCACTTATGAGGACATGACACAAGGACATTTTTATGTGGGCCCATGGTTTTTAGAGTGTCAGGATATTTGCCTCTCATCCCACTTATGAGAGTGACACAAGGACATTTTTATGTGGGCCCATGGTTTTTAGAGTGTCAGGATATTTGCCTCTCATCCCACTTATGAGGACATGACACAAGGACATTTTTATGTGGGCCCATGGTTTTTAGAGTGTCAGGATATTTGCCTCTCATCCCACTTATGAGACGTGACACAAGGACATTTTGTGGGCCCATGGTTTTTAGAGTGTCAGGATTTTGCCTCTCATCCCACTTATGAGGACATGACACAAGGACATTTTTATGTGAGCCCATGGTTTTTAGAGTGTCAGTGAACTTATGAAACTATTGTAAAGATTTTAAAAGCATTTTTTGTAAAGCTCATTAAGATCAATGAGTTAATGTTAATTTAATTTAGACACAAATTCATTAATTGAGACTGTTCTACAGAAGAATTGATACCCCCTCTAGAATAGAATGGACTGTTCTATTCTCAATAAAGATGATTGATGATTTATCCTCGGGGGGGGGGGGCTGTCTTTCCTAGTGAGACCAACTATTTGACTGTTCCTCATTGTTGTACATTACCAAATAAACCTTTTCATTGTAAGTTACGATTCGAGTTATTATTTAACATAACCATGCTCCATAGCATTACAATAGATACAATATTCTACATAGTTCAAGTTGAAATAATTTGTTTTAAATTGGTAGATCTCGCTCTGCAAGTAAACCTATGTGCTGTAGTAAAATCCTGACCCTAGATCATTTCAATTGATTCATAATCTCAAATTACACTTTCATTGACACAGGCCACCAAGAGATGGCTTGATATTGTTTGCTGATATGATCATGTTATTCAACACCAATACTATTGTGGGAGCATATCCCATTTCTTTGTGATATACAGGGTCAGAGATACTGATCGGTACGCCTCCTGCATCTCTGACACATAAAAATTCTAAAAGGACGCAGAAAAAATCATATCCATGCATCCCAGTGTTTTTCTTTTTTCTTCCCTCACCATTTCAAGCTAACTGTAAATACATTTCAATAGTTTCTTAGAAATGAACTACACAGGATAGGTTACAAGGTAGGAGTTAGATGACTTTAGTTGGGACCCATAAATTTTCCTGGGGACTCAAAGCAAATATGTGCATCCCAGGATGCACTAAACCAAAAAGCTATCAGCATCAATGTATATATATATTATATATATATATATATATATATATATATATATATAAAAGAGCTTTACAATTTGCTTGAAGCATTATGTCTATATTGGTTTGACTTTGGTTGTTTCCCCAGATCATAAATAAAAACTGTAAAATTTATTAAGAAACTTTAGTTGGGACCCATCAAATTTACCAGGGACTCGTTCAAAGCATATATGTGCATTCCAGGATGCACTAAATCAAAAAGCTATCAGCATCACTGCAGGGTGATTGTAAAGTTAATCCGTTCCCAAGTTTAAAAATCTAATGGAAGTACATTTCACACACAAGTAACAAACAAATATATGGACCACAACAGATGGTCCATTCCTCTAACTCGGAACAAGGAAATTTGAGTTTCACTAAATGGTTGCTTGTATTATTGTAGAATCATCTTGTATATTCTGCTGATAAATACATCATTCCTTGTTAATGAATTTGTTTGTCTGACATCATTTCCTTTTACCATTCTGTCAAAAGATGAGTAATACTGTTTAACCAGTGCCAAGACAATTGGTACTTATGGGAATCAAGAATAGTCCACTCATGCATTTGGGTGATTCCATTCCTTAAGTCTTGATTGGCTGCTTGGTTTCTATGATGCTATGAGGCTTCATAAATAACCTAGCATTTTGCAGTAGTATTGCAGCAAGATAGATTTGTGTTCAGCTACGACTACTTCTTGTCTTACCAATTCGACGGTAATTGGAACTAGTATGATTATTCTTCAAGTACAATGTTGTCCTCATCAAGTCAGCCTTTCCTCCCCCCTATCTCTTTCTTTCCTTCTTTGCATTAGCATACATGAACATTAAAACCTGAATAAGGATATAACATATATCCAGGTTGATTGTAAAGTAATTCCCTATTCTAAAGATCTTGTGATTTATTTCTGAATAATTATTTTTACAAAAAAATGAATATGAAAACACACATAACATGGCATTTTATTTAGAATTCTATATGAGCACCAGCACAAGCCACTCGGGAACCGCATAAACTGATCTTCCCAGGAACTTTTATAGTATGGTAGAAATAAATTCTTGTATTCATCCTTCTTCCAAAGTTCTTCCAAAGTCCTTGGTTTCATAGAGTAGACTTGCTCCTTCAAGCAACCCTAATGAAAAAAGTCACAGGGTATTAAATCAGGTCATCCATTTATACAGACCACATCTACTATACATCTCCCAGGAAAATGGTGATTCAGCCATTTGCAAACAACAATAGCAAAATGTGGAGGAACACCAACAAAAACAACACAGATTTAATTGTCATATATTAAGGAACATACATTAAAGAGCTGAGGAAAATGTAACTGCATATTAAAAAATTGTAAATAGTTTAAAATAGGGAGTTACTTTACAATCAGCCTGTACGTTAAGGAACATACATTAAAGAGCTGAGGAAAATGTAACTGCATATAAAAGAATTGTAAATAGTTTAAAATAGGGAGTTACTTTACAATCACCCTGTACATTAAGGAACATTCATTAAAGAGCTGAGGAAAATGTAACTGCATATTAAAAAATTGTAAATAGTTTAAAATAGGGAGTTACTCTTCAATCACCCTGTATATTAAGGAACATACATTAAAGAGCTGAGGAAAATGTAACTGCATATAAAAGAATTGTAAATAGTTTAAAATAGGGAGTTACTTTTCAATCACCCTGTACATTAAGGAACATACATTAAAGAGCTGAGGAAAATGTAACTGCATATTAAAAAATTGTAAATAGTTTAAAATAGGGAGTTACTCTTCAATCACCCTGTATATTAAGGAACATACATTAAAGAGCTGAGGAAAATGTAACTGCATATTAAAAAAATTATAAATAGTTTAAAATAAGGAGTTACTTTTCATCTTTACTTTACTTTGTGTGGTCATTCTCAACTGTCACTATTTTTTCTCAGAGTCTCATCTAAACTTTTCTGGAAGTTTGTAACAAATTATATTTCCTGCACATGCTGATATTACTTTTAAAAAAGAGAAATTGAAATAAATAAACCACAGCCATGCTAAAAAAAAAAAAAAAAAAAAAAGCTTTCAGTCATTTAAAAATTTTTTTTTACTTGAGTCACATACAGATAAAGGTTCAAAATAGTTTTAGAAATATTCTTTCCACCTGTCAGTGGATAAAAAAATGTTGTGTAGACTTTTTCTTTAAAATAGTAAAGATGACATACTGAGAGATTTAATGCATTGCTAGCAGGGGTGGAGCTAATTTCTAAAGTTAAGGTAAGAAAGTGCATAAAAAAAGGCACCAGGACACATATGAAATCATTTGGAATTCATTCTACATTTTTTATTTTCTATTTAAAATCAAAATGCAAGAAAAATGCCATTTTTAAAGGAAGTATTTACCCAACCCTTCCTCCATAGGCAGTATGTGACACAAGGTCAATTTTTAAGTGGAGTACAGCTGGTTTGAATTCAAAGTTTTCCTTCTCCTAGACTGGTTGCTCTACCATGGCTAAAGAGATCAGTCTACCCTTCTATTTATCCATAGTTGGGTGGGGAGAGACGAGATGGGTTCATGTCTTTTCTAAGGTCATAAGTGCAAAATGAAACACAAACAGTATCATTTGAACTCAAGTCAACGGTTCCATTTCCTACAATCATAACCATTACACCATGAGCACCTCCAATTCTAAAGGAACTATATCATTATTATTTTGAATTTAGAATCATAATAAAAAAGTTTTACAGTAAATCAATAAATTTATATTATATTTAAAATTAAACATAATAAAAATGTGGGCTATTTAATTATTTCATAATGTCTAGAGGAGGCATGTCAAACTGAGTAGCCCCCCCCCCCCAGGGCCGCATGGATTACATATGTCTGTCATGAGGGCCGGACACAACAACTAAGTCTTTAAATCCTTCTTCTACATTAACAGAACAAAGTGATGATTGCTATCATCAATTTTTTTTATTATCAACTAAAAGCCATGAATACATACCTAAAAAAACATTTTTTTTTAAAGAAAGGAAAAAAGACTATTACTGATCGTGTTCAAAAAACAAAATGTACAAGTTTCACTGTCACTTTCAATTATAGCCATGTGTTGATTGAATGCAGAAGACTGTTGAAATTCGTATAAGGTAATCAGTATTCAGCTGTGCTGCAAGCTGAATCTGTTCTGAGAATCCAGACTTGGTAGATGGTTTAATTAGCAGGTTGGGCTATTCCACTGTGTACATTGGCCAAGTCCATTCTAATTGGCTGCTGATTTTAGTGTGGATACTTTTATAATTTACCCAACAATTGGCTGTTTTCTGGTAGTTGATTCAAACTGTATTCAGTTACTGTCAGTCTTTTTTTTGTCTAGTGACTGGGCACTAGTTACAGCCTTGCCATGAAGATGAGTATGATGTTGATTCTACAAAGGCAAGAGGAAAGACTCTCTGCCATTCATTGACTGAATTAACCTCCTCCTTTTGCAACTCAAAGGAAGAGGTGAGAGACAATGCATTGATAACAGTGTTTCTTAGCAACACATTGCCCTAATAAAACTAAACAACCATTTTCACTGAAGAATTTTTGGAAAAACTTAAAAAGAAAAACTTTAAAAAATAAATGCAGTATGAGAGCACAGTCTGCGTGGGCCACACCTGTGCTTGCTAAGGAATACAAGTGGCATGGATGTTTGACATGCCTGGTCTAGAGGAGCTACCAAGAATGATGGCTGATAGGGGTGAATGGCAAGAGAGAGTCAAAGGAATCCATGCCATTAGCATGATGATAAAATTTTAAATTTGATTAAAAAAAAACTGATGTATGAAGCAACTACAATAGCCTCATTTTGTTTGGCTTCATTTTTGCAAAATAATCTATTAATTCATGACAATCTACTTCCACAGCCAACTGTCTTTTTGAAGAAAGCAAAGCTATGGGTAAATAGTAGGGCAGACAGGATTCTTTAGCCTTGGTATGGCAACCAGTCTTGGAGAAGGAAAACTCAGAATTAAAATCAGCTGGATTCTGCTTTTAAAAGAATTGATCTTATGTCATATCCTGTCCATTGCAGTGGGTTTGGGTAAATACTTCCATTGACATTTTGCTTGGAATTCTTTCCCACGTTGTTTATTTCACCCACGAGTGTTGGGTAAATACATATGCATGAAAGTTACATTTTTATCTGGCATTCCCACAGGCTGATAGAAAATCAACAAAGTCTGATTATATCATAAAATACTAGATTAATGGCTAATGATGTTCCAGGCCTGAAACCATGCCAAACACCAGAGTCATCATCTGATGAAGGTTTTGTTGATGGTACAATTGTTTTATTTATTTATTTGTTGTAGAATGTGTATGAAATATAACATTATATATATATATATATATATATATATATATATAAAATCTTTTGAAAAAAAATCTTCTGAAAAAAAAATCAAAATTCATTTTGCAGACCTTCTTTTTATAGAATATTTAATTTTCTCTCGTTGGACCCATAACAACACTTTCTAAACCTATCCTATATATATATATGTATATATATTATATAGGATAGGTTTAGAAAGTGTTATGTAAGTGTTTATATATATATATGTAAAATGAAACTGGAAGTGAATCCGACGGTATGTTGAAAAAATGAATAAAGGAAAGAAAGTATAGAATAGGATATTTTAATCAATTTTACTTACACGTGTTTTGGTCAGGAGTTTATCCATGTGTACATTATTCAAACTATTATTATTTTTAAATAACCAAATGAAATGAAATAATAATAATAGAAAAAATGTAGAAATCTTCCATCTTTCTCGGTCACGTCTGAACGTGAATTTAAAAAAAAAAGTTCTTTTTCAAACATTTCAAAAATTCTCTGCTTTTTCCAATGAATTTCATTTCAAATAAGGATTTACTCTGATGAAGGTCGAATTTTCTTTGTGTGCGGAACATTTCTACATTTTTTCTATTATTATTATTTCATTTCATTTGGTTATTTAAGAATAATAATAGTTTGAATAATGTACACATGGATAAACTCCTGACTGAAACACATGTAAGTAAAATTTATTAAAATATCCTATATTATCCATTCTATACTTTCTTTCCTTTATTCATTTTTTCAACATATATATATATATATATATATATATATATATATATATATATTGCTAAACTTCAAGGATTTAAATCATAAAATGACTTATTAGTTTTGCTTTAGTAAATAATTTTCCAAATTACACTCTAATCAAAATCCATTAACTTCCCAAAAATCTTTTTCCATATTAGTTACCATACTTTCTGAACTGGAAGCCAGCGACTGACTAGATGCTACATAAATCTTAAATTAGTTCACAATATGTCCAGACAAAATTGGTAAATGAACTATATTTCTTTAGTATCAATCCATTCAAATAAATAACTACACCACTCTTTCATGCTTTGAAAAACCCAATACATTTATTTTTTATAACCTTGACACATGTGTGTATATATATATATATCTGCAGATATGGAAGTAAAAAAAAAAAAAAAAAAAAAATATATATATATATTACGTAGTAAAGTTGTGAGAACAGGTTGAGTTATTATCAACAATATTATTGTTGGAGGAGTGGTTGTTTGATCCAAATAACAGTAAATTGAAGGATTGTTTTTGTATACAGAGTTCAGGACGGAATTTGCTGATCAATAAGGATTCAAGAATTGAAAGACGTAATTTGTTGTCAGCTGCCTCTAATATAGTGAACATTGAATGATTATAAGACGCTGCGCATGAAGGATTATCAAGTAGGTGACGTGTGATAGCGGAAGTGGAGGTTTGACTAGGTATCTTGACACATGTATACACATGTATGTATATATATATATATATATATATATATATATATATATATATATATATATTACGAAATTTGAAAAAACAATAATATATATATATATCTTGACACATGTATGTATATATATATATATATATATATATATATATATATATCTTGACACATGTATATACATATATATATATATATATATATATATATATATATATATATATATATATATATATATATATATATATATATATATATCTTGACACATGTATATTATATATATATATATATATTATTGGGGTTAGTCGGTAGAGTTCGGCTAGAAACCACAAGGTTCCTAGTTCGATACCGGTCCTCGTCAACTCAGCATATGAGTAGCACAGGGATCTGTGCGGTAAAATAAGGAGCTGATGGTAGGTGTGGTGCTCCACCTCAGACGCCAAAACAATCTCCTTGGTCTAGTGCTATTGAAAAGGGGATAGGCTGACTGGCTGATACCAACTTTAGGCCGCCCCGACGACTTTAGTTTTTATATATATATTCCTAGATTAAGATTGTTTTTGAGAATTCCTATGCCCAGTGGAGAACTGTGTTTCTGATGAAAACAAAATCATAACCAATTACATTGGACATACTACCACTACCCTATCCTGACGACTGACATGTAATCATCTCCATGTAGATTGACTGGAACTTTATGAATGCAAAAAAAATTACATGAAAATACTTGTCAAAAATATTTCTGGTCACGATATTCACTTACACCTAATGTAAATATTTATTGGCTCTGGGGAAAAAAACAAAACAAATATGTTTGTGTGCTTATGATCCTCATTTTGCCAGGTAATGCTAAAAAAGGTGACAGAAAATAAGCACAAAATTTGTTTTTTATTGTATTGGATTGCAGGGACCATTAAGGATTTTTGATCAGAAAACAGGATACAAATTAACTTACAAGTTTGGCAATTCTCCTAAATAGCAATATGTTTTGTCTGAGTTATCAAATAACAACATTGAAATATAGAAGAAATGTTAATATAGGTTTATTACCCTTTGGTAGAAAAATATATAAAAAGATAGAGTCCAACATGCAACTCTTTAACAACAGTAATTAAGTCTCTGTATTAAGACTTGCTATTACTCGACCACTTCTTTGTGTAGTCTGTATTATTTATGTGTTTCATTGGACAAATCCAACTTTTTTGTAGGGAAAATATCTTCCCTTACAACACAATATGAAATTACTTTTTCAATCACCTTAATTGATTCTGAACAAGATTTTAGAAGGATAAAAAACAAAAACCTTTAATCTATATACTTACCTGGACCTCGAGCCCTGTGTCCAGTGTTTCAGCCATTGAACCAGTAAAATATTTAATATTCAATATCAGCGTGATCCCAGGGGACTATCCCACCCCTCCCCCAGGCAACACCTGCCCACTTGATTTAAGGAGGCTGGGTTTATTACTCAGTGCCTGAGGCATCTCAAAAGAGGAATGTCAAAGGAATTCCCACAATTTTTAAACACTAACCATGCATGGATATCAACTGGCATGGTGGGATGCCAGTAAACATTTACTATCTAACCTATAGCTGGGGGTGAGGGTATTCATACCTTTACCAAGGGTACTAGTCTGAAAGTGAATATAACTGGAGTTTGCTTACTACAATGTCATACTCCATCACTTTCGCCATTACACCTCCTCTTCCAGAAATGTATCATATATTCTTCTGAATAACCATATGTTGTATCTGAGTTATCAAATAACAACATTGAAATCTGGAAGAAAGGTTAACATAAAGGTTTATCAACCTTTTGGTACAAAAGATATAAAAAATATAAAAGAGTCCAACACACAACTCTTTAACAACAGTAGTTTAATATCTGTTGCAAGACTAGCTATTACTCAACCACTCCCTCATGTAGTCTGTATCATTTATGTGTGTTTGTTGGACAAGTCCAAGTTTCTTGTAGGGGAAATATCTTCCCTGACAACACATTATGAGGTCACTTTTTCAATCACCTTAATTGATTCCAAAACCAACCAACCAACCAGCCAAGTGATGTACAATCTCCAAGGATTGTTGTTTGTCTTACCCCCCCCCCCACATTCATTTCTTCTTTAAAGATTCATACTGTTTCCATACAAGTCATGTTATTGGCTTTAGGAAAGATCTATGCCTTTCCATTCAAATTTTATCCAGCCAAACATGTATTAATTCCTTATCCAATCATCCCTGTAGGTGAACTTTAGCAAGCACCACAGCACATTGTTTTTCTTATAAATATTACCACCAGTCTGAGTTTTGTGCTCTCAGCAAAGCACGCTAAAAATACTGGAAAATGTTACTTTTCATATCCAGTTGTTTTTATACTAACACTGCTGCTATTTCTTAAAAAAAAAAAAAAGTCCTCAGGAGTATTACTAGGCTTATCAATGTTTCATCCATGTTTGCCTGTTGTTGACAATTCATATTCATAATGTTTACATTGAGTGATAACAAATTTATATGAGTGCAACTGTCCATATCTCTTGGTAATTTATGTGCTTTGTGGCTTTACTGATGTAATGCAACTTAATTTTTATTCATGAATCTCATACACCATAAAGCTGAAAAGTGGAACTTATAAGTAATATTATATTTAGGCGCCGGTGGTGTAATGGTTATCATCATAAAAATGCTTGGTTGGTTGGTTAGATTTAACGGTATATCAACCATTGTTGGGTTATTTAATGCCAAAGATGTTTTGTTTTATTCATTATTGATGGGTATTCAGCATTCCCCCCCAAACTCATTTTTTCTTCTATTTAACCTATAGTCAGGACACTAACAGGTACTACCAAGAGAAAGCTCTGCATTGTTTTCTAATATGATGATGTTCTTCTAAACCAATACTGTGGTTTGGTTGGTTGAATTTTATGGCATGCAACCCTTGTTGGCTTATTTTATGCCGGAAGACGTTTCATTCATTCTTGATGGGTACTCAATATTTTTTAAACTCAGTTTTTTCTATTTAAACCATAGATGGGACCCTAACAGATACTACCTCTCTAGGTCAGAGTGCATCTGAGAGTAATGGCAATGAAGGGGTACTCCACATTCCCCAGAGCTCCAGAATTGGAACTTCACCATCAGAGAGTTTAACATCAGGGTACTAAGGGCCCTCAACTACCACCTTCTAGCACATATATGATAAAATTAGTGAGGGTGTTGCAATAAGGGCAATAGGGTTGGGATACGTGCTAGGGTTGACATGACCAGTCGATTGATAAGAGGGAGCCTCTCCAACCACCATCTAGCCTAAGTAAGGACCAAGTAAGGAAATGGACATGGTTGTACGAGTTAAAATCCTGGATGAGGCTGTTTGCATTTCACATAGCCCTTAGGAAAGGTATGGATTCAACAATTCTCCCTCCAGCTATGGGTAAACAGTAGGACAGGCTGGGCTCTTTAACTTTTACATTTGAAATGAATAAGCATTAAAAAATGTTAACCTTTTAATGAACTCATCTTATTCCAAATTGGTAGTGTGCTACCTTACTACAAACAAGTTATATGCTATTACAAACAAGATGTGGCAAAACAGGAACACAACACAAATTTGTTGATTATGATTTAGACTGTCATTTGTTTTTTTATCCAAATAACATAAATATTTTTAACACTTCTGCCAATAAATCTGTGCATATACAAACAATAGATGGAAGTGTGTGGTGTAATGGTTAAAGTTATAGGAAATGAACTTGTCGACCTGAGTTCAAATCCTGGAAGAGTGTTTTCATTTCACACAGCGTTAATACCTCAGGAAGAGGTATGCATTCAACTACTCTTCCTCTAGCTATGGGTAAATAGCAGAGCAGACTTGGCTAGGTAACTGGTCTAGGAGAAGGAACACTATAAATTCAAACCTGTTAATCTCTGCTTAAGAAATTGACTTTGTGTCACATCCTGCTCATGTGGAAGGGTTGGTAATATATATATATATATATATATATATGTATGTAAGGTAATCCAAATGACTGGTTGTAAGAGATGATTCTATTCGGGATCTTTGAAATCTCACTGTATAACCATATTGTATGCTCTTGTAGGTGCAAACATATACTCATACAAGGATTTCTATAAATCCCTAAAGAGAGCTCAATGTATAATAATCAATAAATTAGATTATATACAGAGCAATATTTAACTTTCAAAGAAAGGAAAACTTTTCAAACCGTCATCCCGTTATAATTTTTATTTCAACCAGAAACTCAAAAAAATTCAAAAAATTTCGGGTATGGGTTTATAAATTATATAACTAGAAAAATCTCCTCATTGTTCACAAAAAATTCTGACAGATAACAATGATAAAATTAAAAATTCTAAGGCATAGCAAAAAGATACAATGTATATCTTAGCTTCCAGTTCAACTGACTTCCTCCTATACAGTCAAAGATTTAGATATATATCAGTGATATAATATGCATATTGTTATGTATCATCTTCATATCACTGGTGGATTAGGACTGTGTTTGTTTGGTGGATTTTCCTTCCAAATATTATTTCTGATGCATGCGAAATCCACGCTAGCTAAGCAAACATGAGCAAAAGTTAATCTGTAATGTTACCAACGTGTAATAGAATGGACATATTAAAAGTTTGTATTTATTTGTTTTGAGGAATATTAGGAATGGTAGGATAGCAAAACAAGAAATGTAGCTTCCTAGTACAGAATGAATATAACAACAATCACGTAAAATCAACAAAAACATATTTATTACCCGAGAAAACCTAATAGAAAGAATACAAAATGAAAAGAGTGAATGAAGTGGTGTATGTACAAATTTCCTTATGATATGTGTTGGACTATCTAGGTATAATATGTACACCAAATTCCCACTTATATTTATGAACTTTCCCAACATCAGCAGCATGCATTTTCAGTAAAAATTAGCCAATCAGAAATGCTATAGAACATATTCAAGGTTGCTGGTACTTGTCCTGAAATCAACTGCAAATTGAATTTTCTGAAATCAAGACCTACAGAGGAAGATTACAAGGAATGCTATAGACTTTCTGCTACAGGGAGTATCTATTTAAACTACACTCTTTTCTACCTGGGATTTCATGGAATACAACAGACTTTCTGCAACAAGGAGTATCTACTGAAACTAGGATCATAAGGATTAACCAAAGACACCAAACTCAATATTGATTTGGATTTATCAACAGAAATAACTAAACATAGAATGGTGACTAGAATCATAACAAAAGCACCCTAGAAAGGGATGCTAATGGGACCATGCATTTTTTAAACTGGCCACATATGAGCTTCGGTTTGTGCATGACTCCCCATGTAAAAATGACTTCATGTCAATCTGGTCTGGTGGGTAGCCTGGAAAATAAAACTTTTACTTGCCTAGAGAACCCTTGACAGCCTAAACCAAAAGCTACTTATCAGATAAGTCAGTGGTATCATGCATTTTTTTTTATAAGTAAAAGCCTGTGACTTATTGACAATGATACACCCACTCATATACAAGGTGATTGAAAAGTAACTCTCTATTTTAAACTATTTATAATTTTTTTATATGCAGTTAAATTTTTCTCAATTTTTTAATGTATGTTCCTTAATATATGGCAATTAAATCTATGTTGTTGTTTTTCTTTATTGTTGCTCGTGAATTGCTGAATCACCATTTTCCTGGGAGATGGATAGGTAGACATGGCTCGCATGAGTGGCTGGCCAGAAACCTTGATCTAACACCCTGCAACATTTTTCTTTGGGGTTGGTTGAAGGAACAAGTTTATTCTACAAAAACCAATGACTTTGGAAGAACTTGAAGGATGAATACAAGATTTATTTTGCCATTCCACAAGAGCTCCTGGGAAGATCAGTTGATGCGATTCCTGAGCGGCTTAAGAAGCTGGAGGTGAATGCTGGTGCCCATATAGAATTTTAAATAAAATTCCGTGTTATGTGTGTTCTTCTCATATTCATTTTTTTGTAAAAATAATGATACAAAAATAAATTACAAGATTTTTAGAACAGGGAAGGGAGTTACTTTACAATCACCCTGGATATATATGTTATATCCTAATTCAGATGTTCTAATGTTTATGTATGCTAATGCAAAGAAGGAAAGAGAGAGAGAGAGAGAGAGAGAGAGAGAGAGAGAGAGAGGGGGGAAGAGGAAAGGCTGACTTGATGAGGACAACATTGTACTGTTCACCATTTTGACAGAATGGTAAAAGGAAATAATGACGCACAAACAAATTGGTTAACCAGGAATGGTGTATTTATGAACAGAATATACAAGATAATTCTACAATAATATGCAAGCATTTAGTGAAACTCAAATTTCCTTGTTCAGAGTTAGAGGAATGGACCACCTGTTGTGGTCCATATATTTGTTTGTTGCTTGTGTGCGAAATGTCGTTTCATTGCCCCAAAGGGTATATGAGAAGACCATTGTTTGTAGAAATGGAAGGTGGGCACTTGGAGCAGAGATTTACATTTGGTTCTTGATTAGCTTAGAAGGTCGGCATCTGGAGCATGGATTTGTTATAATTCCTATTTTGCTGTTGTTGTTGTTGTTGTGGTTTGTGGATGGCTATTTGTTCTTTGTAGGGTTGAATGAGAATAGAACTATAATGTAAGAGTTGAATATGATTACAATGTTGATGCAGAAAGAACTGTAATGGGGTTGATATGTTGCAAGTAAGTGACTGGTAGAAAGAGCATGTGTAAGGGATAAATGGAGTAGTGTCCCTTGTCACAGTGTTTGAGGAACTCTTCCATGTCAGGAGTCCCTTTTTGGTCATGTGACGTGGAAACCCCAAAATATCAGCCTCTTTTACGAAACTTGCTTGACGAGGATGACATGCTCATCACTACTCTTTATCACCACACATGGTGCATACCTTTCAGTTCAAGCCCCCTAACTGTAAGTGGTTTCCACCTATTTTGTCTTTCCATACACTTCTGCATATACTTGGACAATTGTGACATTGTATAGCCTGGGGAACCTAGTTCCCCCCCATATTTATAAATTAAATGTTGTATGTCTTTAATTAATGTGTTTGTTGTTATCCTCCTGAAATGTTCTGCATTGGATATTCTCCTTTAAGTAACCCAATGCTTTATAAGAACTGAAGTTTATACTCTGTGAACTTCTTATATTTCCATCAATGGGTTAAATAGAAGATGTTGTATACCCTTTCTTTCCTTACTTCTATTTTTCTTCTGTTCATCTTTGGTATCTTACATTCTTCTTCCAGCGTCTGGACCTAGTCTTGGGGACTTTGTGTCTGGTCTTCTAGGTCAGTCTTGTTGCCAAGACATTCATCAACCACAAAACCATATTATTTATTTAAACTTTTATTTCTTAACTAAACATATTTCTCTAACTAATCACAGCGCGTGTCTTTATTCTGGCCCCTAACCAGGTCACAACAATTACATGTTGTATGTCTTTAATTAACACATTTGTTGTTATCCGACTGAAATGTTCTGCATTGGGTATTCCTCCTTTAAGTAACCGAATGTTTTATAAGAACTGAAGTTTATACTCTGTGAACTTCTTATACATGCATGTGTACTTGGAGAAGATCATTATGTGGCATATAATTTTATGGGTTACACCAATGCTTCTCATAGTCCATCCGCTGGACTGGTGCCGGTCCATGGAGTACTACCTGCTCACTCAGACGTGCCACACATGATTTTTTAAAAATTGTATAGTTTTGAAGTAAGGCAACTGTACATATAAACTAACATTGGAAATATATTTCTAAAAATATCAACTTTGTTCATGTTTTTGCTCTTTACCACAATGGCTATTTTATCATCTTTTTGTCTTATTAGGACAATAATGTCTTATTCCTCTTGAAAATACTCTGCTATGGACATTTCACATTTATCCCAACATCCATTCCACTTTTCAAGAGCCTAAGTTGGGGAAACAGCACCCACGAGGAAGCAACCATTCGAGACTGACAAGACATGCTGAACACTGCTGGAGAAGCAAGGACAAGCTCATAAGTGACGTTTTCCTGTGGAAGCCAACACGTGGACATGCTAATGTCGGCCACCCACCAAGGACCTACATTGACCAACTCTGCGAGGATACTGGATACTGTGCAGAGGACCTCCCAGGGACAATGAATGATAGAGAAAGTTGGCAAGAGACTGTCATGGATATCCATGCTAATTGCGTGACATGATGATGATGATCATTTACCTTCTTGGATTCTTAAAATATTTTTCAATATATTCAAAATGACTTGATACTGACAGGCCAAAATATTATGACCAGCTACTGTCTTATAGCAACTATGCCTGTCAGAGAGAGGTAAATAAGAAGGTTTGGTTTGGTTTGTTTTGTTTTACGGCATATCAACCTCAGTGGGTTATTTAATGCCGATAAAGTTTTGAAATAAATCAATTCTTAATGGATAATATAATTTTGTTTATTAACTCATGTTTTTCTATTCAACCCATAGATGGGACCCTAACATGTACTACCACTCCGGGTCAGAGTGAACCAGAGAGCACTGGCGATGAAGGGGTGCTCCACATTCCCCAAACCTCCAAAACTGGAACCTCACCATCAGATAGAGTTTAACGTCATTCCCAGGACATGTAGACCCTCAGTCACCACCTTCTAGCACCCATACAATAAAAAGGGGTTGGGGCTTGCCATAAGGGCAATAGGGTTGGAAAAATCATATAGGTACTAGGGCTTGACGTAATTAGCCGATTGATCAGAGGGGACCTCTCCGACCGCCCGTCTAGCCCAAGATAGGGCCAAAGTAGAGTATTGCATGTCATGAACTCATCCACCTGAGCTCTATCCTTAAGCATGGTGGCCCAATTGGGGGAGTCTTACCCCTCTGCAGAGGTGCAGTTGGTGCATTCAAACGCCCCAGACGACAGGGCGGTAAATAAGAAGGTAAGCTGGCTTTAGATACTTCATTTTGATGTTGATTTTTAATGCAACAGCTATAAGCATAAAGAAAAATTTGAATAACTTTGATAAATGCCAAATTATTTTAGCCAGAAGATGAAGCCAGAGAATTTCTGAAATGGTTCAGTTTGTGGGATGGTTACAATCAGTTGTGATAAGTACCTATTGGCAGTCGTACAAGTCAGAATATTAATGTTAATCAATTTCCATTGTCAAAAATGTTTTTGGTGGACATGTAAATATCAGAACTGAACCAGTAGTATCAATTGAGGAAGGTCATCTGGTCTAACAAATCTCACAATCTTTTGAATAAGCCGAACACCAAGGGATCTTATTATAATGGAGATTACCTGTATATCTGTCTGTATCCAAAACTATGTCACCGCCGACATCTCAATTCCCTTAGTTATTTACATTATATAGTCAATGATTACTAAGTAATCATTATTTAATTTTAATTAGAATCTTATCTATTACTGATGTCTCTATATGAAGGTCTAGCTGAGTTAGCTTTGCCTCAAAACAGCCCATGTTATTAATGTGTTTAAAATCCTACAATGTGTTTTATATATCACTAAGAAATAAAGGTTTATATGGTGTGAATAATTTGCATACTGGTTTTAACAAAATAGATTTTAATAAATATTACTTAATGTTATTGATTTCTAATATTACTTGTTTTATTCTCAGACATGTTAAATCAATCCTATGTATAATTTCATACAGAAATCAATTAAAATGAAATAATTCTAATTTTTTTTTATATGTATTCTTGTTTAGTTTTGTCAGTCTTTCTAATTTTACATATATATATTCATTAAAACTTAATTACTTGCGCCTGATGTCGCATATTTTTGCTACCATATATTATTATTCTTGGGAAGCAATAGCAACAGAAAGCACAATAGAAAAACAAAAAAACCAAGCTAGTGGATGCAGTGGAGTGGTTTGACAATGTTCTGCTGGGAAATACTAAGTTCTGACATTTATGTGGAAAATATTTTGTCATGTAATATCTAATTCAACATCACTGAAAACCAGGCATATTCCTTCATGGTTTTGAGCCAGTAAAATATTTCAATTTCTATGTATGGAGTCAAGAGAGAGAGAGAGAGAGAGAGAGAGAGAGAGAGAGAGAGAGAGAGAGAGAGAGAGAGCCTATCTATGATCAGACATAGCAATATTCTGACATGCCCAGTAGTTTTGGGGCTCACATTCAACAGATACTTAAGGACCAGTTCCACAATGTCAACCAAAATTTATCCCTAAGAGGATTGACTGAAATAGAAGATACCAGATATCCTTAATTGTCCTCTCTGTCAGACTGATAGGTTTCTTAAACTTGACTCTATATAATTAAAATTCTATCAAATTCAAAACTCAAACTAGTTGAACTGCTTAAGAATTGACATTGTTTCACACACTTTTTATGACAGAGGGGTTGGGTACATACACACTTGAAACCAGGGCCGGGTTAGCTCAGTCGGTAGAGCGTTCGGCTAGAAACCACAAAGGTTCCTAGTTCGATACCGGTCCTCGCCAACTCAGCGTATGAGTCGCACAAGGATCTGTGCGGTAAAATAAGGAGCTGATGGTAGGTGTGGCGCTCCACCTCAGATGCCAAATAACAATCTCCTTGGTCTAGCGCTATTGATAAGGGGGTAGACTCCCTCGCTGACTGGCTGATACCGACTTTAGGCCACCCCGACGACTTTACTTTACTTTATATATATATATATATATATACCAACCTCTCTGCAGGAGTAGGATGTGACAAAGTCAATTTCTTAAATGGATCTTAGCAGGTTTGAATTCAGAGTTTTCCTTTTCCTTTTCCTAGACTGTTTGCCTAACCAAGACTAAAGAGCCCAGTTTGCCTTACTATTTATTCATAAGTAAGGGTATTAGCACGATGTGAAATACAAACAACCTCATCCAGGATTTGAACTCATCTCATGATGTCCATTTCCTATGATGGTAACCATTACACCACATGTCAATTCGAAACCATATAACTGCTTGCAAAAAAAAAAAAAAAAATAGGACAGACTTAAGTATCAGGACTGCCCTCGGTGGTGGCAGAATCTCCGTAGAGGACAGTTCATGTAAGAAGTCACCCTGATGCAACACTATGAAGCTAAGAGGTCTAGAAGAAAGCTGTGGCAACAAAGCACCGGCACATCAACATCTTCAGGGACAGCCTTCAAATGCAACATATGTGGTCGAGAATGTTTTTCAAACATTGAACTTCACAGTCACTTCAGGGGCACAAAAACTTTATTATAATCTTCCGAGACTGAAATGCCAATATATATAAGTATCAAATAACCCAAGTAAGGTTGACATGCCATAAAAAACTAACCAGCAAATAATTCCACATTTTGAATCATAAAAATGCTTGCTCTATTTCAACTTGAAGTTTTAATACTTTTGATAGATAAAAAAAAGATATAACTTTACAAAAGACCATGTAAAAATGTCTGGAAAATTTCTAGAGAATGCCACAATTTATCATGCAGAAACTGTCATGGATGAAGTAGTTCATAAAAATAATGTTTGTAGTTGGCTGCATTAGTGACTTTTCTTTCTCAGATGAAATATATTTTCCTTTCTCTTTTCCTTAAGGAAGAAAGAGATTAGTTTACATCTTGTACAAATGTCAAAGAAAAGAAGAAAAAAACAAAAACATATAGAATATACAATCAAGCTTTCATTATTTTCTGTCACAACTTTTAAATATGAAATGTCTGCTTATCAATTTATGTATACTTATTTATGTATATTTGTTTTTCGAGATATGATAGTCTATTTATCTATACATATATAAAGGGCAGTTGAAGGCGCATGGTCTAATGGTTAGAGTCGTAGGAAATAGACTCGTCAACGTGAGTTCAATTCCTGGACGAAGCTGTTGGGATTTCACATTGCACTAATACCCTTGGGAAAGGTATGAATCCAATTCTCCCTCCAGCTATGGGTAAATAGCAGGGCAGTCTGGACTCTTTAACCATGGACAGGTAACCAGTCTAGGAGAAGGAAAACTCTGAATTAAAACCTGTTAAACTCCGCTTAAGAAATTGACCTTGTGTTGCATCCTGCTCGTGTGGAGGAGTTGGTAAATATCTATATAAAGGGTAGTTGTGTGTATGTATGTCTGGAGGAAAGTAAGAAAATAAAACAATTAATGACAAATATATATACACATTCACTATCACCAGGGCTTGGTTTTTGAGAAAAAATATTAGCGATTTGATTTTTATTTGTGAAGATAATTAAAAAATAAAATTTAAATGATAACAGCATGGATTTTTTTTTCATTTAATATTTTAGATAGTAGACATTAACATTTCTTTTCAGAGTAGCTGGATCAATGCAAGGTCTATTTTTTTACATAGGGATTTAAATGGGGCATCCCACGAGGATTCAACTTATGATTCAGTAATAATGGATATGCGGGACTAACTTAAAAAAAACCCTCTAACCAGGCGACGCCGGGTAGCTGCTGCTAGTTTATGTATATTTCTTTTTCGAGATATGATAGTCTATACATATATAAAGGGCAGTTGTGTGTATGTATGTCCGAAAATAAAACAATTAATGACAAAGTAAATATATATACACATTCACTATCACCAGAGCTTGCTTTTTGTGCAAAAATAATGGAGATTTTATTCATATCTGGGAAGATATTTAAAGATTAGGATTTGAATAGTAAGAGAAGGGAATGTCATTGGTTGCATTCATGATTTAAACATAAATCAATTATGTAAGACCAAAACAATCAATGGATCTGCAAGACTAACTTTTTATTATCTCCCCTCTCTATCCAGGCAACGCCGGGTAGCCACTTCTAGTTCTATATAAAGTAATTATAATATATGGTTTAGTGGTGTGGTCAGTGGAAGGATGATAACAGGATTGGAACTTGCTAAGTTACAATGAATGTATTTACCCAAAGGGGCCGGTTTAGCTCAGTTGGTAGAGCACCTGCCTTGGAGTCGCCAGGACCCAGTTCAATACCAGTCTCTGCCAACTCAGTGCAAGAGTACCACAGATTGGGTAGTCTAATCTGTGTGGTAAAGTGGGGAACTGACGGTAGGTGTGGTGTCACCCCTCAGCAAAAAAAAAAAATCTCCCTGGTCTAGTGCTAGTGAAAAGGGGATAGATTCCCTCACTTTCTGGCTGATACTGATAAAAGGACACTGCCAACTGTACTTTACTTACTTCATTTACCCAACCCCCTCCACTACAACACAAGGTCATTTTTTTAAGCAGAGTACAGCTGGTTTGAATTCAGAGTTTTCCTTCTGTTTGCCTAACCAAGGCTAAAGAACCCAGTCTACCCTACTATTTATCCATAGCTTCGGGGAAAAGAGATGGATTCATGTCTTTCCCAACTGAAATGCAAACAGCCTTGTCCAGAATATGAACTCGGGTTGACGATTGCATTTCCTATGATGATAACCATTACACAAGGCATGCCTCATATAGATGCATATAGTGGTGTCACTCCCTTAAGAAATTTAAAAAAAATCATATTCTATTAATATTTACCTCATATTACCTAATATTTTGAGGGAGAGATTTGCACAAACTGTAAGTCATGGATTTGTGGGGATTAGAATAGAATAAAAATTTTTTAAAAATAAAAAAGATAACACGTTCCCAGGAGCCCTCAGACAGGAAGAACCCTCTGGGCATGTGCAGAGAAAAGGTCCCTTCCTGGCACTAAAAAGATCCATTGGTCATTCCAACACAGACCTTTACTGGAACACACACTATTGACTGACTCAGGAGAAAATTTCCTCTCCCAGAAATAACTATGAACCTAGACATAAAGTCTGAACTTTTTCTCTTCCTTAATTCCTTTTCAGCTCAACAAAAGACAGAAGTAAGAATCCCCTGCATAGGTGCAGTCAGTGTATTGTAAATCCCCAGCTGAAAAGGTTAGAGATTTTTGGATTTGAAGCTAATGTAAATATATACGTTTTGTACAGTAAATAATAATTGAACTAAAAATACTAATTGTTATCAATCCTACATATTGAAGCTAACAGCTCATTTGCTCATTTAAAACAATAACAAAATAAAAAGGCATTCTGAAAAGATGAAAAGTAAAGATTAAACAAAAGTAGAAAGGCTAAATACACCCAACACCTTCCTTCATGTTTAGAAAACTCAAGGCTATAAAAATCAATCAAGTAGATTTTATGATATTCTTAGATAAAATGTCTTATTAACCCTTTGAAGCTTGCTTTTAAAACAAATTCTGCAGCTTGTAAAATAATGCATAATTGAATTGAATGGCTTAGTTTTATTAACTGTAAAAAAAACAAAAAACAATTAATAATCAACCATACTCCTACTTTATATATATTTACCAATCCCTCTGCATGAGTAGGATGCAACACAAGGTCAATTTCTTAAGCAGAGTTTAACAAGTTTGAATTCAGTTTTCCTTCTCCTAGACTGGTTGCCTAACCAAGGTTAAAGAGCCCACTCTGGTCTACTATTGACCAATAGCTGGAGGGAGAACAGTTTTCCTTCTCCTAGACTGGTTGCCTAACCAAGGTTAAAGAGCCCACTCTGGTCTACTATTGACCAATAGCTGGAGGGAGAACAGTTTTCCTTCTCCTAGACTGGTTGCCTAACCAAGCTTAAAGAGCCCACTTTGGTCTACTATTGACCAATAGCTGGAGGGAGAACAGTTTTCCTTCTCCTAGACTGGTTGCCTAACCAAGGTTAAAGAGCCCACTCTGGTCTACTATTGACCAATAGCTGGAGGGAGAACAGTTTTCCTTCTCCTAGACTGGTTGCCTAACCAAGGTTAAAGAGCCCACTCTGGTCTACTATTGACCAATAGCTGGAGGGAGAACAGTTTTCCTTCTCCTAGACTGGTTGCCTAACCAAGGTTAAAGAGCCCAGTCTGGTCTACTATTTACCAATAGCTGGAGGGAGAACAGTTTTCCTTCTCCTAGACTGGTTGCCTAACCAAGGTTAAAGAGCCCACTCTGGTCTGCTATTGACCAATAGCTGGAGGGAGAACAGTTTTCCTTCTCCTAGACTGGTTGCCTAACCAAGGTTAAAGAGCCCAGTCTGGTCTACTATTACCAATAGCTGGAGGGAGAAGAGTTTTCCTTCTCCTAGACTGGTTGCCTAACCAAGGTTAAAGAGCCCACTCTGATCTACTATTTACCAATATCTGGAGGGAGAACAGTTTTCCTTCTCCTAGACTGGTTGCCTAACCAAGGTTAAAGAGCCCACTCTGGTCTACTATTGACCAATATCTGGAGGGAGAACAGTTTTCCTTCTCCTAGACTGGTTGCCTAACCAAGGTTAAAGATCCCAGTCTGCCCTACAACTTAACCATAGTTGGAGGGAGAATAGTTGGATTCATTCCTTTCCCAAGGATATTTGCACTATATGAAATGCAAATAGCCTCATCCAGGATTTGAACTCATCTTGCTGTGTCCATTAGCTTAGCATAAGTTATCATCATAAGAAATGGAATCAGCAATCAGAGTTCAAATCTTGAACAAGGCTGTTTGCATTTCATAGGCTGTGTTTTACTTCATGCAAATGCCCTTGGAAAAGACATGAATCCAAATGTTCTCCCCCCAGCTATGGTTAAATAGAAGAGCAGAATGGATTCCTTAGCCTTTGTAATGCAACCAATCTAGTTAGAACCTGTAGACTCCATTGTAGAGCATCGGGCCAAAGACACACTATCTCTCAGATGGTGCTATGGTTTCAATAGCAAGTAATATCAAACCTTCATGGGTTATTTAATGCTAAGCCATCCTTATATATATTTACCAACTCCCTCCGCTACAAGTAGGATGTGGCACATGGTAAAATTCTAAAGTGGAGTTTAACAGGTTTCAATTCAGAATTTTCCTTCTTCTAGACTGGTTGCAAAACCAAGGTTAAAAATTCCAGTCTGCCTTACTATTTACTCTGCTTAGAAATTGACCTTGTTTCACATATTATGGTCAGGTAACACTGAGAGCACTGGTTACCACTCTATCACTGAAGTTAAGCAGCAATGAGTTTAATACTGAATGACCACTTAAGCAAAAGCAATCAATAAGCAGCCTGAACACTGTGTTTATCAAAATGACTTGATTCGGCATTAAATGACCCGTAATGGTTTGGTATGCCATTAAACAAAACAACCAAAATAACCAACCTTGTATCACATCTAACTCATGGTGGAGGGGTTGGGTAAATACATACTCCTACTTTATATCATGTTGTTGGGTTAGTAAAATGGTAATTCCGAGTAGACATGAGTTCAATTGGGTTATCTTCCCTAGCTGCAGTTGTTCGCCGATAGGTGGCTAGAGTATTCAGGCAGCAGCCCAGGAATTCTGAATTCTTCCCTTTTCTCTCGGGCCAGCAACAACTTCACATCGTTTAGGCGTCTGACGCCTCTGCCTTTTAAGTGGGGGGGCTTTTCCCCACTTAGCTATCAGTAAGTGACATTCCTCAGGATGCAAGTCATACACCTACTTTCTTTATGCATGTTCATACATTTGTCTTGAATGTATCTCTGTGTGCTCACGAAATAAAGTCTGTTATTATCTTATAACTTTGTCGGAATATTTCTTGTAAGTGTATGTACTCATGTTGGAAAGTTTCTCTAAGCCTTCCAACTTTAATAATAAAACTTTACATCTTATACATTGTACACAATAAATTTGTTGCTATCCCTCTGTTACGGTAGTTCAACAGGCAAACCACCCTGTCGGCTGGGGTGTTAGAATGCACCGACTGCATCTCTGCAGAAGGGTAAGACTCCCCCAAATTGGGCCACCTGTTGGCCGTGGGTGGCGAAGCAAATAAAGTCTGTTATTATCTTATAACTTTGTCAGAATATTTCTTGTACTTGTATGTACCCACGTCGGAAAGTTACTCAGAGCCTTCCAACTTTAATATAAGAACTTTACATCTTATAATGTCAGTGAAATTTGTAAAGATACATTCTCAAGTGGCAACCTGTTCATGTCAGTTCTGGATTTATGATTGACCAACTGAGATACCAACTGACCAATAGATTAATTATATACAGAGGAATATAGTCATCATAAAAATACATTTTTATGACGAGGCTCATTTATGGAATGACTGGCCAAAATGAATTTATAATAGCCAAATGACAGTTTGTTGAGTTTTTCTTTCTTATTGAAAGTGTGTACACATATATATATATATATATATATATGTATGTAGGTATATGTAAAAACAAAATTTTTTTTGCGATGAAACAAAGAAAATACAGTGCTCAATCACAGTTTGTAAGAGCTAATATTTTAAAATAAAAAATAAAAAATAGAACGTTTTTTTCAAATTTAAAAAAAAACGCCCTATTTTTTTCAAAGTTAAAAAAAAGTCCTTTTTAACGAATAAAGGGAGGCAATTTCGTTGGCATTACTTCAAAAAAATTCAAATTTTAAAAAATAATAACAGCGTCCATAAAACTAACCGACGTTATTTACAATCCTAAATGTGACATTGAGTAAAGAACTCCAACAAACACCATAGGATCTTACTCCTCAGCCTGATGATTGCCTTTGGCATGAAACTGCGGTCGCTGATAATGAACATTGATCTATGAAAACATTGTAAAATAAATAATATATATATATATATATATATATATATATATATATAAGTAAAGTAATGTTGTCGGGCGGCCTAAAGTCAGTGTCAGCCAGTCAGCGAGGGAGTCTATCCCCTTTTCAATAGTGCTAGACCAAGGAGATTGTTTTTGGCATCTGAGGTGGAGCGCCACACCTACCATCAGCTCCTTACTTTACCGCACAGATCCCTGTGCTACTCATACGCTGAGTTGGCGAGGACTGGTATCGAACTAGGAACCTCGTGGTTTCTAGCCGAACGCTCTACCGACTGAGCTAACTCCAAATGACTGGTAAGTAAGAGTTGATTCTATTTAGGATCATTGAAATCTCACTGTACAACCATACTGTATGCTCTTGTAGGTGCAAACATATGTACTCATACAAGGATTTTTATAAATCCCGTAAAAAGAGCTCAATGTAAAATAATCAATAAATTAAATTATATACAGAGCAATATTTAACTTTCAAAGAAAGAAAAACTTAAACTGTGTATGTATATATAAATATATATATATATATATATATATGGTCTGGTGAGTCATCTGTGAAAACACAAGGATACAGTGTCAAATGCTACTGGCACTCAAGTATCTTTATCGTGTAGTAGATCCTCCAGAAGTCTCAGTGTCATCTTTGTGCTCACACACTGCTGGGTGCTTGCAAATAAAAAAAAAAAGAAAGACCAGGAAATGGTCTTACTCGTACATGAATTGACAGTCAACACACACACATATATATATATATATATATTTACAATGAACAAAAAGTGATAAGACTAACAGGACTATATCTTTTATGTTATTTATTAATTGTTCTCAATTAGTTGCGACCTTAGATCATTGTCATGAGAAAGTTTCTTATGAAAGAAATTGTTTTTCCAAATCAAAAAAAAAAAGTTTTTAAAGTGTCTGATGAGTCACAAAGAAATTAAGTGAAAAAATGTACTAGTAAAAGTGATATGTCCATTTGTTCAGTGAAAACCATCTTCTGGTTAAATTCACTTGGATTGTTTTTTTTATATGTATACATGATGAATTTTGAAAGCTATATATATATATATATATATATATATATATGCATATGTACTGTTTTTTTTCAAAGCATAGGTAAATAAACATTAAAAAAATAGCAGACAAGTACATTGTAGCACAAGTCATAGTTGAAACTTTTGGCGTTATCAAACCACACGTGTCTACTATATTTTAAAATATAAATAGGAAAGACTTCTCACCCGAGGAACAAACCTTGCAAAGTCAAGTGGCTGATGCACCACATCTTGTTCACCAGTCGCCATGACAAAACTCTTATTATCTCATCAGTTGAACAAACTGCAGCTGAAAAAACCCAAAAAAACAAAGATTATTAATTTTTAATAAACAGTTTGAATATTTGAAAAAATCAAAAAAAAATCTATGTATTAATACTTGTGTTCCTTAATTGTATGACCGTTATCATCCTGAAACACCCTTTGGTTAAAAATGAGACCATCCCTATCATCCAAGATGAAATGCAAAAATGGAAATCCTGATTATCTGGTGTTGTTTATCCACCAAATTCTTATTTCTTATGAGTGTCGTCACCTCAGCTAATTAATGGATCATTCCGTTTTTATTATAAATACAAGAAAGAAAACAAACATGCTATACAGAAAAAATATAAGAAAGAGAGTAGGGGAAAGATAGAGAGAGGGGATGAGTGCATGAAAGCGATAATGCTAATCTGTTTCAATCGAAAAAAATGAAAAATGAAAAGAAGGAAAGAAAGAGCGAGAGAGAGTTAAATCAAGATTAATTATATTTTTTACATATTGAACTATTTTGTAATAGTTCTTAAGTAAACATATCAAATCTTGCAATAATTGAATTATCATACTGTGGTATATCGACAGGCCCTGCAATTAAAATGAATAATGCACAAACCTGAAGCTGTTCTTGAGAAGAAAAAAAATGTTATTTACAACTTTGACATTTAAACAATTTACTCAATTCAGACAAGGAGACATCATGGACAAAGAAAAGAAGATTTGTCATTAGAGACAAGATGTTACTGTCCCAGCAGACCATTAAAAGAAAGAGAGGTAAAAGCTTGAAAAATATTCAGATCTAGAGTTTATGGAAGATGAATTTTAAAAATATACTCATCATTACTGGCATACTTGGAACAGTATAGAATTTATGAATTTTATTTCAAATCTATTAATAATGGAGATTCGCTTCTGGTTTTTGTCTGTAACAAAAACTATGTCACTGCTTATGTCACTATACTTGAAATCGTCATAACATAGAATAAATACTCAAAATTTGAGCATGCAACATTAGACAGTCCTCATTGTTTTTTAAAACAAGTTTTAATAGATACATGCCCGGTATCATATATTTATATATAGTTTGTTTTATTTTAATAGATATTCAAAGTTAATAGAACTTAGTTTCGATTTCAAAATGGTTTATATTTTTTACTCCTTTAATAAATTTGATGATTTCATGATTTATGGCTCAAACTCTCAGACATTTAATTTTTAACTTCCACCTCCTCAAGCAATATCTTTCAAAAATTTATTTTTACATCGCCCGGATGGTGTTTTTTTTATTTTGCTAGTGTTCATAATGATTTAAGATAATAAGGTCAGTATATAATAGCTATATATATACCCAATAATCATCATCATCATGCCATGCTAGTAGCACGGATATCCATGACAATCTCTCACCAACCATACAGTATCCACACAGAACTGGTCAATGTAGGTCTTTACTGGACAGCCCGCACTGACATGTCCATGTACTGATTTCCACAGGAAGATGTCGCTTATAAGTATGTCCTTGCTTCTCCAGCAGTGTCCAGCATGTCTTGTTCATCTTGCTTGCATAGTTTGTGTGATAGGGGGCAAGTGGCCATACAGCTGCTTCCTTGTGGGAAGTTATTTTCATGATTTGTTTATGATTGCATGCAGCGTTCTTGTACAGCTCCCATCTAGCTTATTCTCTAGGCACTTTGTTAAGGTCCAAGTGGTGCAGCTATACAGTAACAATGATAGAACTCTGGCTTTGAAGAATTGTCACTTTAACTTGTCAGTGAGATCTGATTTGCATATGACTGTTAACTGTTTATAGCAGAGCATGCCTTTGCACACCCAATAATAAATGCACAAAATGTTCAGTTGTTATCAGTGTTGATATATCACACAACTATTTTTGTTGTTTATTCCTGAGTAATAATTAAAGAGAGTTCACATTGCTAACATTCTTATACTCTTGTTTTTTTTGTTTGTTTTTTAATTTTTAATTCACACCTGTTGTTGAAAATTAACAAAGAACTAAGCAGGAGAAAATTTCAGGTTGGTTCTTTGGTTGGTTGAATTTTATGGCATGTCAACCCTTGTTGGGTTATTTTATGCCAAAGACATTTTGTTTTATTCATTCTTGATGGGTACTCAGTTTTTTAAAACTCAATTTTTTTAAACACATTTTTTCTATCTAACCTATAGATGGGACCCTGACAGGTACTACCACTCTGGGTCAGTGGACCTGGTAATAATAGTGATAATAGAAGGGTACTCCAGATTCCCCAGAGCTCCAGAATTGGAACTTCATCATCAGAGAGTTTAACATCAGGATACTAAGACTCTCAACCACTGCCTTCTAGCACATATACGATAAGGAGCGTTGGGGCTTGTCATAAGGGTAATAGGGTTTGGACAATCACATAAGTGTTAGGGATGGATGTGACCAGCCGACGGATTGGAGAGGGCCTCTCTGACAACCCATCTAGCCTAAGTAAGGGCCAAAGTGGATTTTTTGCATGTAATGGACTGCTCAGTCACCAGGGTTCCACCCTTAAGCATCATCGATTGCCTCACATGGCCAACAGGTGGCCCCATTGGGAGTGGGGTTTTACCCTTCTGCAGAGGTGCAGTCAGTGTATTCTAGATCCCCAGGCTAAGAAAATTTCAGGTTTATATCTTTATAGAGTCATTGGTATTCAAAGAGGAGCATTGGGTTTTTTTTATTTTATGTTTTAATTTTTTAAATGATTAATTTGTTGGTTTTATAACATGTCAATCTTTGTGAGATTATCTAATGTTGTTTCTTGCAAACAGTTGTATGGTTTTAACTAATGATAATAATCATTTCTAAACAATTATAGCTTTAAGTAACTATTCTTAATACAAATAACTTGTACATAGTTATAAGACTTCAACTATTCCTATCTAATACACAATTATAAGGTTTATCATAAACACTTCTGTTTAATAATAGTAATCATTTGTTTGGTTTTACAGAGGCATGTGGGGTATTGGTTATTGTCATAGGAAATGGATATGATGAGTTCAAATCCTAGACAAGGCTGTTTGCAGTTCACATAATGCTAATACACTTGGGAAAGGTACAAATCCAACTATCCTCCCTCCAGCTATGGGTAAATAGTAAGACAGACAGGGCTCTTTAACCTTGGTTAGGCAACCAGTCAAGGAGAAGGAAAATTGAATTCAAACTTGTTAATCTCTGCTTAAGAAAGCTGAATGCATCATAAGGTCAATTTTTAAGCAAAGTACAGCTGGTTTTAATTCAGAGTTGTCCTTCTAAATTGGTTGCTAATGCTAAAGAATCCAGTCTACCAAACTAGTTATCCATAATGACTAGGTGGGGTGGGTGCTAGAAGAGAAGAGTTTGTAACTTTCCTAAGAGCATTAGCATAAAGTGAAATCCAAACAGCTTTGTCTAGGATTTGAACTTGGGTTGCCAATTTTGCTTTCTACAATGATAGCCATTATGCAAAGCACACTTGTATCCAGAAAGTATTCATACCAAATTTGGTAGTTCTACATGAAAATTTTTCGACCATTTATAGAGGAAAGATAAACTAATTCTTCCCAATTATCAATTTAAATACTTATATATAAGCAAACTATCTGGTATCTGTTGCTGCACTGGAACCAATAAATAAGCAGTTAGGTTAACAGAAAATAAATATGGATGGCTAATGAAAAATAGATAAGACATTTTTTTTTTTTTTTTGAGTAGCCAATCCACAAACCTCTTATCTTCATGAGAATCCTTATTTTTCAAATGGATTTTTTTTTTAGTTCATATGGGGACTTTCCTTTGCAATAACTCATTGACTTTTCAAATATTCTATCTTAAGAAGCAGATAAGGATATCCAAATTTATAATGAAAGGTTTCTCCTTTACTTGCTGTGTCTATAAAAGCAAAACAAAATTCAATGGAGAAGAAACTCAAACTGTTAAGCCCTGAAATATGCCAATGAAACATAACTAAGTTATTTGAAATAAGGTTTAAATATCAAATAGACATCAGGTCAGGACAAGACAGGTCTTCTTTCTAACGTGCTACTAAGGGCCGGTTTAGCTCAGTCGGTAGATTGTTCGACTAGGAATCACAAGGTTCTTGGTTCGATACCGGTCCTCGCCAACTCAGCGTATGAGTAGCATAGGGGTGTGTGCGGTAAAGTGTGGAGCTGGTGGTAGGTGTGGCACTCCACCTCAGATGCTAAAATAATCTCCTTGGTCTAGGGCTATTGAAAAGGGGATAGACTCCCTCGCTGTCTGGCTGATACCGACATTAGGCCGCCCCGACGACTTTACTTTTACTTAGTACCATGAAAAATAGTACTGTTTCATTGTTGACGATTAAACTGGCATCCCCATCAGGCATGCCTTGGCTTGTCTGGTGAGGTGGGTGTATGGACACCTAGCATCACTAAAAACAAAACCTGTCAAAGGGTGGATGAGCTCCAGGGGAGTCAACAGCCATCCACATCGATAGTAGTAGGTTTGGGGTATTTATTACTCACAAAAATCCCCAAATGGGGTAGATGGCGCTCCTTAGCCTTGGATGGCAATCCATCAAGACAAAGAAAGGTCTGTAATAAAACCTCCACTGCCTAGTGGCTATACCTTATTCCAAGGAAAGGCTAGAGGATCAAATCCAGAGATGGGTCCCTAAGGTGTTGTGATGCTGAAATTCAGCGCTATCCAGCAAGTCCTGTGACACTATTGTTGCCAAACTGCACTGTTTTTTTTACTTTCCTTTCCTTTGGACCAAAATGGCAGTGTAGAGAGAAGTGACTTGCTGCTTTAGGCAGCAGCTCTTTTCATATCAATTGCCCAGGCTATTGGTTTGGTTTTGTTTTGTTTACGGCATATCAACCTCAGTGGGTCATTTAATGCCGATAAAGTTTTGAAATAAAGTCATTCTTAATGGATACACAATTTTTTTATAAAATACATTTTTCTATTTAACCCATAGATGGGACCCTAACAGGTACTACCACTCCGGGTCAGAATGGACCAGGGAGCAATGGTGATGAATGGGTGCTCCACATTCCCCAAACCTCCAAAACTGGAACCTCACCATCAGACAGAGTTTAACGTCATTCCCAGGACATGTAGACCCTCAACCACTGCCTTCTAGCACCCATATGATAAAAAGTCTTGGGGCTTACTATAAGAACAATAGGGTTGGGGCAATCATATAGGTGCTAGGGCTTGACGTGACCAACCTATTAATCGCCCATCTAGCCTAAGTAAGGTTCTAAGTGGAGTGTTGCAGGTCATGGACTGCTCATCCAGCAAGACTCCATCCTTAAGCATCACGGGTCGCCACCCACTGCCAACAGGTGGTCCCATTTCGGAGAGTCTTACCCTCTGCAGAGGTGCAGTCGGTGCATTCTAATGCCCCACCAACACTGCCCAGGCTATGTAATTCCACTTGTTTTTGGACATTATGCCATCATCTCTAGTAGACAGATTGATGCCAATGATGGTAAATGAATGAGACATCCTGAGAATATATTGAGTCAGTGTTAATGTAATGTGAGACCCCACAAAATAATGATTCAGTTGAAAATTGAACAGGAATTTGCTTTATTTGCTAAGTTACAGCATTTTAAGAATATCACCCCAATAAGAGATCTTGCTAAGATGAATCATTCTGTTTTGGCTACAAATACATCGCCTAGGAAATGTAGGTGTGGCGCTCCACCTCAGAAAAAAAACCTCTAGCTCCAGTGAAAATGGGATAGACTCCCTCACTGTCCAGCTGATACCAACAATAGGCTACTTTACTTTATATATATACTAGCAAAAGTGCCTGGTAGTTTTATTTTTTAGAAATAAAACCTTCGTATTTTTTTCATACAATAAGGGGCTTGGTGGGCTGTCTTGGAAGTTCAAAACTCAACTCAATTGTAGGATTCACTTCCATTTTACAACTTACATATGTATGTATGTATGTAATTTTCAGCCCAGCAACATTAAAAGGGGAGAAGTTCCAACATGTAATTTATATGGAAGAGTATGTCTCTCCAGGGCTGGCCTGGTGAGTCATCTGAGAAAACACAAGATACAGTGTCAAATGCTACTGGCACCCAACTATGTTTAACCCCCCCCCAAAAAAAAAACAAACAAAAAAAACAAACAGGAAATGGTCTTACTTGAACACGAGTTGGCAGCCAACAACAACATGTATGTATATATATATCATTAGGGCAGTCCAAATGAAGAAGAATAAATATTGAATTAGTCAGGTGATAAAATGAGTGACAAAAAGAAAGTGGGAGAGATCCTAATGTAATACTATAAACTGAAGAATTCAATATCTTGAATAAAAAGTATTTCTCCGATTTCATTGTTTTATGACAGTTGGGCAAATGTCATAGATGTGTTGCAGTTATTGGATCAAATTTCCTTTTGCTAAATTTAATAGAAAATACAAACTTCAAAAATAAAATGGTTGGTTCAAAAATAGATCAAACAATGATATTTTGTTTGAAAAGAAAAAAAAGAAAAGAAACACAATGAACAAAGATAAAATAATTATTTGTTTGTTATTTTTGTTTTATTTGATCAAGGAATATTAAATAAGATTCAGTCTGTGGAAAATAAAGTTTTATTCAACAGGAACAATCTGTCATTGTTCAATAGTTTTTGATGAGGATCAATACAAAACTCTAGTGTTTTTACATCTTATTATAATGGAGTCTGTCTGTCTGTCTGTAACCAAAACTACATCACTGCATACATCACAATACCCTCAGGAATTACATAAGTTTATTTCATATACCCTACCTTTGGACATTAACTCTTAACATCCTGTTGAGAATTTTCTAAGTCCAGAGCATTCCTATAAGGATATATAAAAAATGGCTAAAAATGACCTTTGCATCTAAAATTACCTGTTATTCCCCTTAATTCAAAGACTTCTAAATATGTTTAATATTACATTTAAACAAAGGCTATCATTTGGGGGTGGATTAGGAAAATGAAGGAGATTTCTGGCCAGGTGGAATGAGGCGGTATAGGACTTTTAATGGTTATGTCCTAGTCCTCATAAACACAGGAGTATTATGCTGACTGAGGAGTCTTATACCACTAACAGTGGTTTACCTTTCTTTACGCCACTGGCTAGTAATGTTTTTTGTAAGTGTTATAAAGATTCCATTTCATTTCCAGCCTCCGTTTTGGTTATTTCTTATTTAGTAACTTTTATTAGGTTACAACAGTTTATCAATGAGTATTTAATTTATATTCAACATCATTAATACATAGAATAAATCTTATTGATTAATGATGTCTCTATGAAAATCTGAATTAGGTATGCCTCAAAACAGCCCATGTTATTAGTGCATTTAAAATCCTGCAATGTGTCTTATATATCACTAAGACATAAAGGTTTACATACTATATGTCGTAGTTAATTTGCATACTGGTCTTAACAAAACTGGGTTTGATAAATAATTACTTGGTGTTATTGATCTCTAATATTATTGTTTTATTCTCCAACATATCAAAATCAAAGATTTCATTAGATGATTGTGATCAGCCATGGTTTTAAGGATGAAACATAATTACCATCAAATTCATTCTTTCTTTTGTTTAATGGCAAATCAACCTTCATAGGTTATTTAATACCAAAGTCATCCTTGTAGAAGAACAATACTGGTACTATGTAACCCATAGCTGAAAGGATGAGAGGATTCTTACCTTTCCCCAGGGTTATTAGGATGAAAAAAAAAATTTGTTGGGTGGCCTATAGTCAGTATTAGCCAGACAGCGAGGGAGTCTATCTCCTTTTCACTAGTGCTAGACCAAGGAAATTGTTTTGGCGTCTGAGGCCAAGAGACCCACATATACCATCAGCTCCTTACTCTACCGCACAGATCCTTGTGCTACTCATACGCTGAGCTGGCGAGGGCCGGTATCGAACGTGGAACCTTCTGGTTTCCTAGCCAAACGTTCTACTAAGGTTATTTTATGCCTAGAGGTTTAGGTATCACATTCATATTCACATTCTTGTGCAGTTGTTTTTTTAAGAGATTTTGTGTACATGGTTATATTATATCAATTATTCTTATCAGATACAAATAACTTATACACAATTATATGACTTAATAACAATCCTTGGTAAACAATTATAGCTTCAAGTAACTATTTGACCCATAGATTGCACTACCACTCCAGGTCAGAGTATACTTGAGAGTAATTCCCAGATATCCAGAACTGTATCCTCATCTTCAGATGAAGTTTAGTTTCATACCCAGGATACCATGTTTTGGAGAGGGAGGCTGAGAGACCCACGTATACCATCAGCTCCTTACTTTACCGCACAGATCCCTGTGCTACTCATACGCTGAGCTGGCGAGGGCCGGTATCGAACATGGAACCTTCTGGTTTCCTAGCCAAACGTTCTACCGACTGAGCTAAACCAGTCAATGCAATAGCGTGGCTGGAGTTCAAACTTGCTTATCACAATATTGTAATGTAGCACTTAGCCATTATGCCATGGGAACTACCCATATTACCATTAACCCAGCACCTCCCCCCAACTGTTCTTTACTATATTACCAGACTTTGTGGCTCTTCTATCACATCGTGGGAGTGCCAGATAAAAATATAGCTTAATTTATTTGCAACAGGGACACTCAGAACTTGTTGTTGGTTGGTTGGTTGGTTGGATTTATGGCATGTCAACCCTTGTTGGGTTATTTTATGCTGAAGATGTTTTGTTATATTCATTCTTGATGGGTACTCAATTCTTTTTAAACACATTTTTATAAAATCTTTTTCTTTTTGGTCTATACATGGGACCCTAACAGGTACTACCACTCCAGGTCAGTATGGGAAGTAATGGTGATGAGTCCCCAAAGCTCCAGCTCCAGTTTAATGTCATACCCAGGATATTACGACCTCAGTCACTGCCTTCTAGTATATATATATGATAAAAAGGTTGCGGCTTGCCATTAGGGCAATACGGTTGGGACAATCATATAGGTGTTAGGACTTGATATGACCAGCTGATTGATTGGCAAAGGCCTCTCTGACCGCCAGTCTTGCCTAAGTAAATGCCAAAGTGTAGTGTTGCATGTCATGGAGTGCTCAGCCACCAGGGTTCCATCCTTAAGCATCACGGTTTGCCACCTACGGCCAACAGGTGGCTCCATTAGTGAGATCTTACAACTCTGCATTTGATGTATTCTAAAGCCCCAGCTGACAGGGTGGGAACTTTTTCATCACGCAACTTACTTAGTCAAATCAAAGAAAGAACTGACATTAGTTTATTAATTGCATACTACTTCTTGAATATTAGTCAACTGATGAAGTACAATATTGGACCGATTCTTTTTTTTTTTTTTTTTCCACTGTTTATATTTCAATAAATCAATCAAAGTAATGATAAGTAGGAGAAAAATGACAAAGAATTAATAGCTCAATATAAACCTAAAGAGAATGTCTCTTTAATTATTATTGTTAATGACTATTATCCCACACACGGTTTTGCCTTATTGATTGTCAATTGAGGCATATTTCTTTTTTACAGCTTGACACATCTTTACTAAAAGCAGATGTTTTGGTCAATCTGATTATTGGTTTATTCAAAGGGATTCCTTGGTACAACCAAAAATTATCTTATCAATAACTAGTAGATTTAGTTTTACACACTACAAGTACATGTTAGGATAATTCCATGTCAAATCATCCTGAAAAAAGTAAAATTGTCACCCGGCCCTTCAATTTTTCTGAATTTTTTTCCAGGTAGGGACTATGTTAAAGTTAGACAATTCCCAAAATTTGAGCTTCTAATTCCAAAAATTGGTGAAGTTACGTCGATTTTTAGCTATCCAAATTTGGTGGGGTTGGCAAAAAATGGCAGCTTTTTGTAATCTATGTTTGTCTGTAAATTGAGTTCTAGAGCTTCCCTACAACTAAAAATTGGTTTATAAAAGCATTTTCCCCCAAGTTACAACATCAGTTAAAATTTTGCAAATGAGAAGTCATTAATAACTTAAAATTGGTTAACTTTAAGACTTTGTTGATAGCATTTTTGGATTCCTTGGTGCAAAAATGTAACTATTCTTATCTAATAATAATAATTTTTTATAGATAGTTATATGGTTTCAGGTATTCCTTTTTAATACTAAACAAATATATGGTTTCAAGTAACCAATAATAATAATCTTAGCAAACAATTATTGCTTCAAGTGGCTTCATTTAAAGGAATTATGCTTCAAGTAACTATATTTAATACAGGTAATTTAAACACAGTTATATGGTATCAAGTATTCCTATTCAAGACCTATTTGATCCATAAATCAAATGAGACACTAACAGATACAACCACTCTGAAAGTAATGACAACCTCTTATAGTTTTATTAGAAATGGCTACCCGGTGTTGCCTGGTTAGAGGGGGGATTTTTTGAAAGTTAGTCTCGCAGATCCATTACTTATCACAAGTTAGATCCTCACTGGA
>CM042142.1:59779598-59802098 GCA_023376005.1 Doryteuthis pealeii | reverse complement strand
GTTAAGCTATGTTAAGTATTCTACGTTATTTTCATCCATTGCCAGGATTGAACTTGCAACCTACTGATGATTATCACTTAGAACTGTATTAACTCGACCCTTATATCTGTTGTGCCATGTGTCCAACTAGACATGAAGGCTCATGAGTTCAACAAGAAACACCTGAAGAAGGCTGGAGGGCACATCAGTTAAAACATAGTGTATATAATAAAGATGAGGATAACATACTGAAAAATCTAAATGATACAAATCATCAAGCCTCATCCCCAAAATAACAAGAAACACCTGAAGAAGGCTGGAGGGCACATCTTTATGTTGTAATTGGGTGCCTTCATGTCATAAGTGGGAACTTCAAACCGAACCTTTTATCAAATCATTCTGTTAACTATGACCGGGTACAAGTGTACAGAGAAATCAAGATGGAGAGATTTGCAAAGGCTCAATTAATTGGCTCCTGATAAAGTGACAAGTAAGGCCTATATTTCAGGGCTAAGCTAAACACCTCACTAATTATCATGATATTTGCCACTCATCCCACTTATGAGGGCTTGACACAAGGACATTTTTATGTGGGCCCACCCACAAGCCAAAGCTTATGGGTGGTAGGTGGAAAAAAATTGTGTCGATCCTGTCAGCATTTCCCCACAATACAAATCTCCTAAGTGCAGTATCATTTACATTATTAACCTGAACAAAGTGGGTAAGTCAACTGTATTTCTTCAGGTGCTGGGCAATAAACCCAGCCCTGCTCCCAAGACACTGGTCCAGTGGCCAAAGCACACTGGCCCCCCGAAGGACGGGTTGAAATTGCTAATTATTATATGGATATGTAGACCAACAGAAAAATTCAGACAAATAATCAAATTTTATATAAGATATTTAAACTCAACTTAAGTTACAAAAAAGAGTCTGTCTGTTAGGTTTAATAGCGTCCTCAAAATGACATTATGTTATTTTTGTGTGCCAGAGGACTTCCTGTAACTGAACACAGGGGAGTAGTACCTTACAGTTGGGTGACTTCTATAATTCTACATTTTACAAATTAGCTCTACCCACAGAGTTGGGAAAATAATGTGAATATGTATTTTGTGCAAGATCAAACGGCACATGTTGAGTTCAAAATAAATTTTTGCAGAAAACTAAAGGATCTGTGGTGACCTGTGATAAAAGCCAGAAAAATTGTATATATCTGGGAATACCAGCTTAGCAAAACATTTTACAACAATTAATCATGCTACGTGGGTGGGATATATTTAGTAAGTAGTTTAAAACTTAAGAAGAAGGATATTTCTCTCCTAATCTAAAATCAGATACGTGTAACAGGCAAGTTTGTAAAGTCAGAGTTGAATTTGAAATTGGAAGCAATTTTTTTGGTGGAACCTGAAAAGACAAAATATATACCGACTTTGACGTCATTATAAAAACAAAAATAACAAAAACAATGATGGTTGCAGAGTGGAAATGCTCTGGGTTAGCAATTACATTTTTAGCAGATTATACTTAACTATCCTTGTGCTAAAACTTAGGCAAGCTTAGTAAATTACTAAAACAACAAGTTACCAAAAAGATGTATGTCACTAGACTATATAAATAATGGGGTTAAATTGAACTTAACGGACCTAAATTCCACCATCATATGTCACCCTGTCAAGGAAAAAAAAAAAAAAAAATCAGGGAATTAACCGAATTTAATGAAATTTTCAGTGTTGATATATTAATAGACAAAAAATATAATGCATTAGTTATTTTATTTAAAAACTTTTACATTTTTTCAGGTCAGTTAACTTTGAACCACATATCTTTGAGGCGTAATACAGATTTTCAAAGATATGTGGTTCAAAGTTAACTGAAGTTTAAATAAAATAACTGGTACATTATATTTTTATTCATTAATATATCAACACTGAAAATTTCATTCAATTCGGATAATTCCCAGATTTTTGGTATTTTTTTTCTTTTGGTGGGTGAGATACAATGGTGGAATTTAGGTCCGTTAAGTTCGATTTAACCAATAATGGTTTATAGCAATATACTTTAAAAGATAACCGGTAGAGCTCTTTAGAAGCGACTTTAATTGACTTTCAATGCCACCATAATAAAGCAATGATGGAAGCACCCTCAATATATTGGTAAATAAAATAATATTTAAAACACAATATTCATCATTTCATTTCTGATCTTAATTTTTTTCAAGCTTCTAAAACAACCAAAAATTATTTCCCCAAATATATAATATAGATATATATATATATATGAGGAAGAATGAATAAAGAAAAGAAAGAACAGAAACACATGTGTAAGTGATATTGATTAAATTCATCTTTTATTATCCATTCTGTTCTTTCTTTTCTTTATTCATTCTTCCTCATATTGTCGGATTCATTTCCAATTCCATTTCTACATATATATATATATATGCTTAATTGGAGTCGTACCTAATTTTGAAAATTAATTAATTAATAATGAATTAGGCGGGAATACCTATTAAATGTATGGCTAAACAAATCGAGAAAAATCAATCTCTGTATGTACATTTCGGCCTATTAGGCCTCATCAGCAGAGCTATAGATCGGAAGACCGCCCTGTGCGTGATTTGAAACCGGACTGCCAAGCTGACAGGCCGATCCCATAACCCCAACACCAAACGAACTTCTTAGATTTTATGATTTGTTTAGAGTAGGTTAACATTCCACTTCTAGTGACTTTTATTACACGACGATGTGATAAGTTGTAAACAAGGTTTGTTTAGAATGGCTTTTTGCCGATAATTTTTTGGAGAATAAGTGCTTAATTGGAGTCGTACCTAATTTTGAAAATTAATTAATTAATAATGAATTAGGCGGGAATACCTATTAAATGTATGGCTAAACAAATCGAGAAAAATCAATCTCTGTATGTACATTTCGGCCTATTAGGCCTCATCAGCAGAGCTATAGATCGGAAGACCGCCCTGTGCGTGATTTGAAACCGGACTGCCAAGCTGACAGGCCGATCCCATAACCCCAACACCAAACGAACTTCTTAGATTTTATGATTTGTTTAGAGTAGGTTAACATTCCACTTCTAGTGACTTTTATTACACGACGATGTGATAAGTTGTAAACAAGGTTTGTTTAGAAGTTCGTTTGGTGTTGGGGTTATGGGATCGGCCTGTCAGCTTGGCAGTCCGGTTTCAAATCACGCACAGGGCGGTCTTCCGATCTATAGCTCTGCTGATGAGGCCTAATAGGCCGAAATGTACATACAGAGATTGATTTTTCTCGATTTGTTTAGCCATACATTTAATAGGTATTCCCGCCTAATTCATTATTAATTAATTAATTTTCAAAATTAGGTACGACTCCAATTAAGCACTTATTCTCCAAAAAATTATCGGCAAAAAGCCATTCTAAACAAACCTTGTTTACATATATATATATATATATATATATATATATATACAATACCTATATAATACATACACATATGTATATATATATATATATATATATATATATATATATACCGACAAAGAAGCATACATAGACGCCATAACAACATCACATATATATATATATATATATATATATTATATACGTTCAAACAAATTTGGTTAAAAATAATGGAATCAGATATACCGACAAAGAAGCACACATGGACTCCATGACAACATCATATAAATATATATATATATATATACACATATGATTAAAAATATATATACATATATATATTTATATATACCTACCTTCAAACAAATTTGGTTAAAAATAATGGAATCCTTATTGTTTTGGAGTTTTCATTTGCAAACTAAGTACTTTCAATTCCTTCTGAACGATTATCAAGGCTGTTTTAAGTATATTATTATTTGTCTAAGTTATTGTGTTTTTATGATCTTAGGGATGGCAAGAATAGAACCAAGCAGAGGATGACTCAATGGGAGCAGACACCAACAACGACTAGCCAAAGGAAAGAGACTTTTTCTTGCATTCACTCCACATGAGAATATATCATACCTATCACTATTTATTATAAAAAAATACTTGTGTTCCTTATTTGTCTGACCATTATCATCTTGAAACACTTTCGTCTTAAAAATGAGACTGTTCAAATCATCCAAGATGAAATACAAAAATGTAAATCCTGATTATCTGGTGTTGTTTATCCGCTGAATTCTAATTTCTTATGAGTATTGTCACCTCAGCTAAATAATGGACCAGTCCGTTTTTATTATAACGAAAGAAAAGGAAGAAAAAGGACATGCTACACTGAAAAAATATAGAAAGAAAGAAAGAGAGTAGGGAAAAGATAGAGAGAAAGAGGGGGTTAGCGTGTGGAAGTAATAATGCTAATCTGTTTCAATCAAACATCATGAAAAGATGAAGAGAAGGAAAGTGAGAGAGAGTTAAATCAAGATTATTATATGTTTTTACATATTGAACTATTTAGCAATAGCTCTTAAGTAAACATATCAATCGTTGTAATGATTAAATTATAATAGTATGGTACTTTGATAGGTCCTGCTAGTTAATTATAAATGTTGAATCTTTGATTCATGTTGTCTTATCTTTGATTGTGGATCCCATAATCATCAGAAATAATACGGTTGGTTGGCTGGTTGGTTGGATATATGCGGCATGTCAACCCTTGTTGTGTCATTTTATGCCAAAGATGTTTTACTTTACTCATTCTTGATGGGTACTCAATTTTCTTTTTTAAACTCATTTTTTTAAACACTTTAAATTCATTTATTTTCTATCTAACCCATACATGGAACCCTAACAGGTACTACCACCTCAGGTCTGAGTTGACCTGGGAGTAATGCTGATGAAGGGGTAATCCACATTCCCCAAAGGTCCAGAACAGGAACCTCGCCATCAAATAGAGTTTAACGTCATAACCAATTCCATAAGACCCTTAGCCACTGCCTTCTAGCACATATATGATAAAAAGGAGGGCCGTGGTCTAATGGTTAGAGTCGTGGGAAATGGGCTCGTTGATCTGAGTTTAATTCCTGGACAAAGCTTTTTGCATTTCACATGGCGCTAATACCCTTGGGAAAGGTATGAATCCAATTTTCCCTCTAGCTATGGGTAAATAGCAGGGTAGACTGGGCTCTTTAACCATGGCTAGGAAACCAGTCTAGAAGGAAAACTCTGAATTAAAACCTGTTAAACTCTGCTTGAAAAATAGACCTTGTGTCGCATCCTTATCGTATGTGTGTGTGTGTGCGTGTGTATATATATATATATATATTACAATATAGGTACAAGTGATAACCTACTCGAGTTTCACCATAAGAATCTTCAGGGTTAAATCCACTAAATTAATCAAGATACCGATTAATTGCAGTCGACTACACGTGTGTGTTCATCACGTTGAACACACACGTGTAGTCGACTGCAATTAATCAGTATCTCGATTAATTCAGTGGATTTAATCTTGAAGATCCTTATGGTGAAACTCGAGTAGGTTATCACTTGTACCTATATTGTCATAAATTTGCTCTACTAACGTATTGAGCACTTTGTATTTGTTATATCGCTGACTTACCTCCCTGAATTCTGCACCATCTAACCATCGTGACCATATTCACCGGTAAGTCACCTTTTCCATTATACATATATATATATATATATATATATATATATATGTATACATATATATATGATAAAAAGAGTTGGGGCTTGCCATAATACAGAGAAAGAAAATCTGCCTAACATTCACACATTCGGAGTTATAATGCGCCTTCAAAATCCAAACTAGAATGTCAATTACTGTCATGTGTATTGATACGTTCTTCATTGAATAAAATCTAATAAACTCGGGTTTTAGACTTCTTCTTCTTCTGCTAATCCCCTAAACAACTACAGAATCACATCAACTAGAAAAAGCATCAGGAAATAATTATTTTCACGTGTCAATAAATTTACATTATTACATTGGGATTGGTTTAGCTCAGTCGGTAGAGTGTTCGCCTAGGAATCACAAGGTTCTGGTTCAATACTGGTCCTCGACAACTAAGAACATGAGTAGCACAGCTCGGATAATCTAATCTGTGTGCTAAAGCATCTGGGAGCTGACGGCACATGAGTAGCATAGTTTGGATAATCTGATCTGTGCAGTATAGCATCTGGAAGCTGACGGTAGATGTAGCACTCTACCTCAGCAATAAAAAATCTCCCTGTTCTATCGCTAGTGAAAAGGGGATAGACTCCCTCACTGTTTGGCTGATACTAATAATTTTTGGCAACAACAAAATAAATCTCACAAAAACTATAACATACCTGTTGCTGGGGCTGTAGAATACACTGACTGTACCTCTATAGAAGTGGTAAGACCCTCTCTCAGTGGGCCACCCATTGGCTATGGCTGGCAACCTATGATGCTGAAGGATGGCATCCTGATGGCTGAGAAATCCATGACATGCAACACTCCATTTTTTACCGTAATTAGGCTAAACTGGCAGCCCTTTCTGATCAAGCAGCTGGTTACATGAAGCTCTAGCACCTATATGATTGTCCCAACGCTATTGCCCTTATGGTAAACCCCAACCCTTTTTATCAAATATGTGCTAGAAGGTGGTGGCTGAGGGTCTTAGTGTCGTCGGCATAACTTTAAACTGCATCTAATGAAGTTCCAATTCTGGAACTCTGGGGAGAGTGGAGTACCCCTTCATCACCATTACTCCCAGGTCCACCCTGACCTGATGCGGTAGTGTCTGTTAGTGTCCCATCTATGGGTTGAATAGAAAAAAATTAGTTTTAAAAAATGTGTTTTTAAAAAAATTGAATTCAAAAAAAGAATTTTCAATAACCATCAAGAATGAATAGAACAAGACATCTTCAGCATAAAATAACCCAACAAGGGTTGATATGCTGTAAAAGAAAAAAAGAAAGAAAACTTGGTCACTCTATTATCGGTATAACTAAGAAGGAAGAAGATGTAGTTATTTGAAAATGTCCTCTGGGGTCCTGATTAAGGAGTGACCCAAAAGCTTTGTGAACTAATTCACCTTTCTACTGGTATTATACAATTATACAATCTCACAAAATGCCAGGGAGAGCCCTTCAAGGAACCAAGCTCCTCTGGGCCCCAAAATCTCTAGCTGACTCACCTTTTAAAAAGAGAGGATGCCCCATTATACTCAACATGCAAGATACTGCTCACTGTTAAACATATCCTTCTAAACTGCAACAGTTGTGGAAAACCCACACTAAATATTACCGGACCAACAACTCTTCAAAAATATCAAACCAGAAAACATTTTAAATTTTCTAAAAAAAGCAACCTTTTCAACAAGATCTAACCAAACCAATTCTTTGACCAAAACTGACCAAATATAACCTAATACCAGCATAAAAACCATACCCTAAAGACTGAAACCCATATGAAAAATAAATTCTACATAACTCTTTCTGGCATTAAATGTCCCACAGAGGTTGATATGCCATTAAAAAAACTCAAACTGTGACTCTTCATTCAATGAAAACCATTGAACTTAGAATAAATCCTATAACATTATTGTCTATAGTTTTGGGAATTATTATTGTCTCAAAGAATTATTTGGACAATTGAATTCCTTTTGTAAGATTTCAAGGGTACTATTATAGTTGGTTGGAAGGCTTAGATGGCCTTCCAATGTGGGAATATAAAAGTACCAGAAATATTCCAACAAAGGAATAATTTCTTTCTGTTATAACTCAAGTATCAGAATTAACAGAGAAATAACGAGAAGATGCACAATGGGTATTAAAGATATGGAAAAAAATCACTTAGCAAAGATACAAGGTGAACAAAGTTGTGAAGTGTAACAAAGACTTTAAGACATGAACACATAGAACTACATTTAACAAGAATACATATACAATTAAAGGTATACACAAAAGGGATACATAATGAGACAATGAAGAAGAGGTGTATAAAGAAGATACATAAATGTATTATAAAGGACGTAAGCTTTCATCCTGTAGAAGTGATGGAGAGTCCATGAAGGAATGTCACTTACTTATGACGGCTGGGGGCAAAGCCCCCCACATAAAAGGTATAGACGCAATGTCTAACCCATGTTTGCTGTTTGCTGTCCCGGAGAGAAGAGAGGATTCAAAATTGGTGCTTCCCTGATTAAATACTCATCACCCCTAGCAGTAGAAAACCTCAAAACAAGGGAAGATATCTCTTCCTGACCAAACAGGGGCAGACGATTGCTACACTTTTTATTTTTGTTGTTCACACATTTTGGTTGGTTGGTTGGATTTTAGGGCATGTCAACCCTTGTTGGGTTATTTTATGCTAAAGATATTTTGTTTTATTCATTCTTGATGGTTACTCAATTTTTTTAAACACATTTTTAATACTCGTTTTTTAATCTATTCATCCCATAGATGGGACCCTAACAGGTACTACCACGCCGGGTCAAGTTGGACTTGGGAGTAATAGCAATTACTGGGTACTCTACATTCCCCAGAGTTCCAGAACTGAAATTTTACCACTAGATGCAGTTTAATATCATACCCAGGACACCACAAGTTTTGGTCAGTACATGCAGCCCCGCCCAACGGGTGGGGATTGCTATAATTAATGGCGTCGATCCCAGGGGGCTATCCCCCCAGGCAACATCTTCCCCCTCGATTTAAAGGGGCAGGACTGGGTTTATTGCCCAGCGCCTGAGGCGCCCCCTTGAGGGGAATGCCGACGGGATCGACGCAATTTTTCACTTGCCACCCATGAGCTTCGGTTTGTGGGTGGTCCCACGTTAATAGGGCCTTGTGCCTAACCCGTACAAGTGGGGTACGAGGAAAATATGAAGATCTGTATCTGTGAAAAGATCTGAGAAGAGTTCCATGTTGAAAAAAGAAAGAAAAATGTTTGATAGTATTTTTGCTTTTTGCTACAGAAGAGAGACCAGAACAAGAGTCTTTTTTCTTTCTTTTTTTTATACAGATTTATATTACACTTGAAGAAGGTAGAAGAATATCAGGTATGGCAGACCAGATTTGGAGATGAAATAAAAAGGCAAACACTACACTCTCCTTAAAAAGAAACCATAAACAGTCATTGCCATTAAAGCAAATCAAAAAAGCAGCACACATAAAGATGGCAGAGAAATGTATAAGCCAGACCAGAACAGAATTTAACTCAGTATTTCTACTACACAACAAAAACATGAGACACAAGATGGAATTCTGTGAAAAGAGCTGAGAACAACTCTATGCCCCACCCCCAATCTTCTGTTTGATATCATTCATGCTTTGTTAATCTGCTGAAATAAATGGTAACAAGAGTCTCCTTACAGAGGTACATATCATACCTGAAGACGGCTGTAGAAAGTACTGGCTGAAATGTAATGTGAACAACAAAAACAAGTTCATTTTTCCATATAATTCTTTGAAATCTTCCATAATTGATTTGTTTATGTTTTAATCACGAACGTCACCAATGATTTTCCCTACTCTTACTATTCAAATCCTAATTTGTTTAATATCTTCAGGAATATAAATAAAATGTTCATTATTTTTGCACAAAAAAAGCAAGCTCTGGTGATAGTGAATGTGTATATACTTTTACTTTGTCATTAATTGTTTTTATTTTCATAGTTTCCTCTGGACATACATACACACCAAGTGTCCTTTATATATATATATATATATTGTAATTATGAAAAAGGTGATCATAATCTTAGGAAAAAGTTGTAACAACTTACTTTTATTATATATTGATAAACTGCTGTTTTTTTAGATGATTAGTGTAGCTAGATTTTGAATTAAAAAGTTGTTGAAATTCAAAATCTGTAGGGTTAGATGATTGATAGGTAATAACCTTATGACAGATGTAAATGCAAGATAATTATCTCCCTTGTTTTGTTCGGCCATCCTATTGCATGGGTACAGGCACCGTTTGACACCGGTAAAAGTCATGTGTTCGCGTGCGCTGCTATTCGAATTCATTTAGCAGCAGGATTTGAAGACGACAAGAAGGTAATTACAAGCTTGGAACTTTTCCTCCTCTTTTTCGATTTTAGTAGTTGTATTAGAGAAACTACATAGTCTATTTGTATTCTATTGTAGTTTCACGTTGAAGACGTTCGTTGAAGACCGTTGCGAAACAGGAGCATAGTGACAACTCCCGTATCTACCCAAATAAAAGCGTCTTCAGCAGTCGACTCTGTCTTTATTCATTTCTTTGCTGGGTGTTGCCGTTACAACGGAGAACAAGAAAGGAAAAAGAGCAAGACATTGTCTTGCCTGCTGGGATCAAACCCGCGTCCACCCGCATGCAAAAACAAATGCGATTTAAGCACTGGATGGAAGCGAGGTTCGACTGATGTACCCGGATGTTTGGGTAATATGCCCATAAAATAACCAAAGTGAGTGTGACAAGGAGAGAAACATTTGGCCTACTTGGGACAAGGCAGTCAGTAAAGATTATTTTGATGAGGACAGATTTTTCAGCTGCTGGTTGAAGACTGTTGACTCAAATATCTATTCCCCCCCCCTCTATTTTTCCCCCCTTCTGGTCACACATATGGCCTGGCAACAAAGGCCCAGAGCTTAGGCAGTCAGTCAGTTAAGTGATAGATGGCATAATGTAAGCATGGTGTATTCTCACTCCGCCGTGGATGAGAAATCTAGTTCAAAATAAAAAAATGTTATCACATAAAATATAAGCCTCATGTTGTCTCTGCTAATGGCAATCTTTGCAAATCAGCTTCTACAGAACCAGACCAATTAGAAGAAATGAAGATAACAGAACTAAGAAAGACCAGTTAGGAGAAATGAAAAGAACAGACCCGACCAGTTAGAAGAATGTCCCAGCAAGAAATAGAAATAAGGTACTAGCCGAGCTACTCAAGTAACTAAGATCAAGACTTAAATATGCAGGCGACATATATGAATGTCTCACATCTCCTCATATATATATATATATGAGTATAGATAAAAGGATATGAAAACAACACAATATGCTGTTAAAGTGAAAAGATTTTATATCATATTCATAGCTAATATTGAACAATATTTCGAATTATAAAAATCATCTTCAGAGCTTGTTTATACTCCAGCCTTATCAATAGCGGAGACAAAAATAATATGAATTTAAAACGAAAACATTGATGTTGCAAAAAAGTTATGCGGAATTTTCAAATGTAAGCACGTCCACCAACGCTTTTCTCGGTCAGTGGCAGTTATGTATCTCTTATTGTAACAGTTTTTGAAAAAAGAAGACATATTCCAAACTCGACGATAGACAAATTCTCTTTTTCAAACAGTATTAATGAGTATTAACCCATTGACGGTAGGCCCACAACGGATTTTTAGAAAAGAATTTTTAATTTTTGAATTTAAATTTGTATTTTTCTATTTTTGTTTTTTCTTATATATAAAGCAAAAAGTATGAAAGGTTGTAAGGTTTTTGGGATAATATGAAATTTAAATTTGTTGGGAAGTATATAACGGAAATGTTTATGTGAAGGGTATTTTATGATTTCTGACTACAAGTGTCGTTAAATAAGGGGATATATTAAAAAAGCCTTGTCTTTGGGGGATGGTTTGATGGGTGAGGATAACGCAAGATTCCATAATTCTACGTAGTGTTCTATTGTGTATGTGAGTTAATATTTTGGCACCTTTAAAATCAAAGGTATGGTTATGGTCTAAAATATGTTTAGCTATATATATATATATATATATATATATATATATATGAAATATAACATTTTGAAAAAACATATGATGTTTGTTATGTGATTGGTGACAAGCTTGTTTCGACCAAAACGATAAGTTGGTCTTCATCAAAGAGCGACACAGACGAGAAGAAAATATCCGTTAAAAAGACTGTTTTACCTTGAACTATAATGCTTCTGATTTTTAATTAAAAAAAAAAAAAATAAAAAAATAAAATTTATTTTATTTTTATTTTTAAAACAGAACATGCATTTTCAAAAAATTTTCAGCGGTTGATATCAGCGTTTGTTTTGTAAACAGTCTTTTTAACGGATATTTTCTTCTCGTCTATGTCGCTCTTTGATGAAGACCAACTTATCGTTTTGGTCGAAACAAGCTTGTCAGCAATCACATAACAAACATCATATGTTTTTTCAAAATGTTATATTTCATACTGTCGGATTAATTTCCATATATTTTTCATATATATATATATATATATATATCCAGAACAAGGGATATATAACACTTTTGTACTTGTAAAGAATGTAAAGAGAATATATGATAGAAACAAATAAATGCTACAAATAAAGTAAGTAAAGTCGGTATCAGCAAGACAGTGAGGGAGTCTATCCATTTTTCACTAGCGCTATACCATGTTTTTTGTGTCTGAAGTGGAGCACCACACCTACTACCAGCTCCTTACTTTACCGCACAGATCCTTGTGCTACTCGTATGCTGACTTGGCAAGGACCAATATTGAATGAGGAACCTTGTAGTTCCTAGGTGGACACTCTACTGACTGATCTAAACCAGCCCTAAAAACGTCACATTGATGAGCCTAATTCAGCTGGCCAAATCTGTATGATAAATTTACATGTGAATTTGCTCAGTCCCCCCCCCAGATCTGTATGATAAATTTACATGTGAATTTGCTCAGTCCCCCCCCCCAGATCTGTATGATAAATTTACATGTAAATTTGCTCAGTCCCCCCCCCAGATCTATATGATAAATTTACATGTAAATTTGCTTAGTCCCCCCCCAATGCAAAAACTTTACCAAATATTAAACTTTCACATTTGGATACTTGCAACAATTATATGTTCGTTTACCTGTCTATTTTATACATTTTACCTGTACATTAAATTTTTTTTTGGTAAATGAATAACGTGTCATCAATGTAACAGAAAAAATTAGTTATTAGGTAGAATATATTTAAAGGGACCGGATTCTAAGAATTCAAGAAATAAGCATGCTAATACACCACTCAAAGGTGACCCCATAGGTAACCCGAATTTCTGTTTACCCTCGGCACAAGCAGGATGTGACACAAGGTAAATTTCTTAAGCAGAGTTTAACAGGTTTGAATTCAGAGTTTTGCTTCTACTAGATTGATTAAAGAGCTCAGCCTGTCCTATTATTTACCCATAGCTGGAGTTAGAGTCGTTGATGATGATCTACGTTTGCATGATTATTTTTGTGATTTCTATTATTATTACCCTATTTTATTTCTTTATTTAAAATAATTCTAAATAGGATACTGTGTGTGTAAACGAATTTTGGTTGAAACAAGTGTCAACATATAACAATAATAATAATTTTCATCCTTACCAAAGTATATATATTTTTCTTTAGTAGTATATATTACCATAAATCCTCGAGTATAGTCCGCCCTTGAGTATGATATGCAGGGGATTTTTATGGACCTCTGAAAAAAAATGCTTCTGATATAAACATTGACGGACAGCAAATAGAGACTCGGACATTACTTAGAAAATATTTTTCATTTTTAACCTCGTATATAGTTATGAACTAGGGTTTTGACCTTTAAATTTTTAGGAAAAAAGTGTGAATTATACTCAAGGATTTACAGTAGTTGTCATAGCCTTGTCTTTCAGACCACTCATCCAGCTTATCTCTGCAACTATTAGTAATTGTATTGCATTCCCCTCCATTCTTTAGGGGTTTAAATTCTTTACTTAAATTTTTATATAGAAACAATGTCAGGCCTTTGCATTTAGCTACAAATAGAATACATAAAAAAGTTACATTGATGAGCCTTTTTCAACTGGCCATATCTATATGTTAAATTAACATAAATTTAAAGGAAGCACGTGCTGTAATCGTTAAAGTCATGGGAAATGGACTCGTCAAATCCTGGACGTGGTAATTACAATTCACTTAGTGCTAATCCCCTTGGGAAAGGTATGAATCCTACTCTCCCTCCAGCTATGGGTAAATAGTAAATATATATATGGTAAATTTACATGTGAATTTGGTCACTCCCCCCCTCCCATGCCAATGGACAACCTCCAGCTATGGGTAAATAGTATGGCAGACTGGGCTCTTTAACCTTGGTTTAGGCAACTAGTATAGGAGAAGGAAAACTCTGAATTCAAACCTGTTGAACTCCACTTAAGAAATTGACCTTGTGTTACATCCTGTTCGTGTGGAGGGGTTGGTGTATATATATATATTTATTATGGAAAAGATGACTTACCAGTCACGGTGGTTGATGTGAAGTTCATAAAGGTAAGGCAGTGATATAACAAATAAAAAAGTGCTCAATACGTTGGTAGAGCAAATTTATTTTAATATAGGTCCAAGTGATAACCTACTCGAGTTTCACTATGTTTAGGATCTTCAGGGTTAACTCCACTGTGTAAATCTAATTATTAACAAAAGACACATACATATAGTTGTCTACAATCAACCAACATCTTGATTTACACAGTGGAGTTAACCCTGAAGATCCTCAACATGGTGAAACTCGAGTAGGTTATCACTTGGACCTATATCAAAATATATATATATATATATATATATATATATATAATATAATAAGATAAATATATAGGTTTTACATATCTATTTATTGGGTGACAAAGGAAATTTTTTCGATTTTCCTCACATTTGAAACATCTTCACCTGATGAATGCATCGCATGAAACCAATATGGTTGTGAATGTTCCTTTGTCACCCAATAAATAGATATGTAAAATCTATATATTTATCTTATTATATTATATAACAGCTCTATTTTATATTGAGCACTCTACCAATTAATACTGCCTTTGGTACACCATTCCAGCAAAAGCTGAAATAGTGACCATCTCACACTACAGTATATATATATATATATATATGGTAAATTTACATGTGAGTTTGGTCACTCCCCCTACCCCCATGCCAGTGGATAAGTAATTTCCATTGTGCACAATTCCTAAAAAGATTTAGATAAGGAGATACTGCAATGTTTATAAAGTCATTTCACATCTATGACCAAATGATAGATGAAGTTCAGATGGTCATCATCACAAGATAAAGAGCTGAAAAGATACAGTTAGAATAGAAAATAATTACTAAGCTTAGATTAATTTAGCTCAAGGCCAAAATAAACAAACATTTGTTAGATTAACTAGCAAGAATATGCACCCTCCAGGCATAAGTATTTAAGTTTTAATGTAGTGAAATATATTAAATTAGGAAGACTAACAAAATTAAATAAGAAAACATATAAAAAGATTACACTTATTTTAATTATATTTTAATTGGTTTCTATAAAGAATCATTCATACGATTGATTTTAACAAATTGCAGAATAAAACAATAATATTAGAGATTAATAACACCAAGTAATTATTTATCAAACCCGTTTTTGTTAAAACCAGTATGCAAATTAACTACACCATATAAAGTAAAAAAAGGAAATGAAGTATTATCAATCTATATATTGATACTTGTGTTCCTTACTTGTATGACTGTTATCATCTTGCAACACCCTCTGGTTAAAAATGAGACCGTCTAAATCATCTGAGATAAAATGCAAAAATGTAAATCCTGATTATCTGATGTTGCTTATCCGCCAAATTCTTATGAGTGTTGCCACCTCAGCTAAATAAGAGACCATTCCATTTTTAGTATAAAGAAAGAAAGGGAAGAGAAAGCACATGTTACACAGAAAAAATATAAGAAAAAAAGAAAGAGGGAGGGGTGAGCGATAATGCTATTCTGTTTCAATCGAACATAATGAAAAGAAAAAAAAAGAGTGAGAGAGAGTTAAATCAAGATTATTATACTTTTTACACATCGAAGTATTTTTTAATAGCTCTTAACGTATCAAACATTGTAATAATTAAATTATCATACTGTAGTATATCCACAGGTCATGCTAGTAAGAATAAGTGCTTTAAGTAAAGTAAAGTTGTCGGAGTGGCCTAAGTTGGTATCAGCCAGACATTGAAGGAATCTATCCCCTTTTCACTAGCACTAAACCAAGGAGATTGTTTTGGCATCAGAGGTGGTGTGCCACACCTACCAACAGCTCCTCACTTTACCACACAGATTCCTGTGCTATTTATACACTTAGTTGGTGAGGGCTGGTATCGAACCCGGTAGGCAGATGCTCTACTGGCTGAGCTAAACTGGATAACCTGGAACCTTGTGGTTCCTAGGCCGTCTGAGGTGGAGTGCCACACCTACAACAGCTCCTCACTTTACCGCACAGATTCCTGTGCTATTTATACGCTTAGTTGGTGAGGGCTGGTATCGAACCTGGTAGGCAGATGCTCTACTGGCTGAGCTAAACTGGATAACCTGGAACCTTGTGGTTCCTAGGCCGTCTGAGGTGGAGTGCCACACCTACCAACAGCTCCTCACTTTACCGCACAGATTCCTGTGCTATTTATATGCTTAGTTGGTGAGGGTTGGTATTGAACCTGGTAGGCAGATGCTCTACTGGCTGAGCTAAACTGGATAACCTGAAACCTTGTAAGAATAAGTGTTTTAAGTAAAGTTGTCGAGGTGGCCTAAAGTCGGTATCAGCCAGACAGCGAAGGAATCTATCACCTTTTCACTAGCACTAAACCAAGGAGATTGTTTTGGCATCTGAGGTGGAGTGCCACACCTACCAACAGCTCCTCACTTTACCACACAGATCCCTGTGCTATTTATATGCTTAGTTGGTGAGGGCTGGTATCGAACCCGGTAGGCAGATGCTCTACTGGCTGAGCTAAACTGGATAACCTGGAACCTTGTGGTTCCTAGGCCGTCTGAGGTGGAGTGCCACACCTACCAACAGCTCCTCACTTTACCACACAGATCCTGTGCTATTTATATGCTTAGTTGGTGAGGGCTGGTATCGAACCGGTAGGCAGATGCTCTACTGGCTGAGCTAAACTGGATAACCTGGAACCTTGTGGTTCCTAGGCCGTCTGAGGTGGAGTGCCACACCTACCAACAGCTCCTCACTTTACCACACAGATCCCTGTGCTATTTATACGCTTAGTTGGTGAGGGATGCTCTACTGGCTGAGCTAAACTGGATAACCTGGAACCTTGTCATTCCTAGGCCGTCGCTCTACCGACTGAGCTAAATCAACCCTTACTATTAGTTTATTACTAGTTTCTTATAATATGTTTCATGTTATCCTAACAACTGAATTTCCAATTACCCTGTAGTAAGTCTCGGTTGCATTATATATGTCACATTGTGTTTTATAAATAAGAAGATAACTTGATAAAAGAAACAATGTTTTTTGTTTTTTTTTCGTTTTTGTTTTACCCACTGACATACACTTGTAGAGATTAGTGAAATTATTTATTATACACTTGGATTTGTTTTGCCTTAGATAGCACATGTGTAGGTTTATTATCTTTTGGAAGGAACTTGCTATCTTGCAAAGATTTGGCAACAATAAGTGCATTGCAAAAAAAAAAAGAAGACACACCTGGAGAATAAAGCCTGTCTGCATTTTTAGAAGCATTAAACAATAGTGGAACATTTAAGAATGTTGTTCTTTCATTCCTTAATGACAGTCAGTGAAACCTTTGTGAAAGGCTTGTCAAGTTTGGAAGGCATTCACATTCAGCAAACTGGAGGGGGGATTGTCTTTACCAGATTATCAAAGAAATTTAAAAAAAAAAAAAAAAGCAAGATTTAAATGTTTTATGGTATAAAACTTCCCCATAAAACATAGGGGCTGGTTTAGATCAGTCAGTAGAGGACTTGCCTTGGAATCGGAAACTGCAAACTGGAGGGAGGAGATTGACTTTGCCAGATTATCAAAGAAATTAAAAAAAAAAAAAAAAGAAGCAAGAGTTAAATGCTTTATTGAATAAGACCCTTCCACATAAAACATAGGGGCTGGTTTAGCTCAGTCGGTAGAGTACCCGCCTTGGAAACGTAAGGTTCTGAGTTTGATACCTTTGTGAAATGCTTGTTAAGTTTGGAAGAAATTCACATTCTCAAAACTGGGGTGGGTGTGTCTATTAAACAAATTACAAAAAACAAAAAAAACAACATTCAAATGACCCCTCCTCCCATAAAACATAGGGGCTGGTTTAGCTCAGTCGGTAGAGTACCTGCCTTGGAATTGCAAGGTTCTGAGTTCAATACGGGTTCCTGCCAACTCAGCATATGAGTAGCATAGATTGGATAATCTGATCTGTGCAGTAAAGTGGGGAGCTGATGGTATGTGTGGCGCTCCACCTCAGCAAAATAATCTCCCTGGTCTAGCGCTAGAGAAAAGGGTATAGACTCCCTCTCTGTACAGCTGATTAATGTGGGAAACAATTTTTCTTATTTACTGAATAATTGCAAAAAGAGACAATTAACTCCCTATTTTAAACTATTTAAGATTTTTTTATATGCAGTTCATTTTTCTTAATTCTTTAATGTATGTTCCTTAATATATGGCAATTAAATCTGTGTTGTTGTTGTTGGTACTCTTTCACATTTTGCTATTGTTTGCAAATGGCTGAATCATCATTTTCCTGGGAGATGGATGGGTAGACGTGGTCCACATGAGTGGCTAACCAGAAGCCCTGATTTAATACAGCACAACTTTTTTCTATGGGGTTGGTTGAAGGAGCAAGTTTACTCTATGAAACCAAGGACTTTGGAAGAATGAAGGACAAATACAAGAAATTATTTCTGCCATTCCACAAGAGTTCCTGGGAGGATCAGTTGATGCAATTCCCGAGCGACTTAAGAGGCTGGAGACAAATGCTTGTGCCCATATAGAATTTTAAATAAAACTTCATGTTATGCGTGGTTCTTCCCATATTCCTTTTCTGTAAAAATGTTGATTCAGAAATAAATAAAAAGATTTTTGAAATAGGGAAGGGAGTTGCTTTGCGATTATATAATTGTTTCTTTATCTTATCACTGAAGTTTAACAACAGTGAGCTTATTTAAAATTGACGGATTGGAAATACCCTGAGTTATAGAAATGGGTGTGGAACAGGATGTTATAATGACAAGTCGTGACTGGTACCCTAACAATTTAAAAAGTTCATTGGTCAAATATTTGGAATTATCAACAAGTTTTCAAAATATATTTGTGTAAGGTAGTTATCAAACAATAAGTACAAGGAGAAAACAGGTTACAAAGAAAAGTATGAATGGTACCTTGACTTACAAGTACCCAAACTTATGAGATTTCCAAATTTACGAGCTGTCACTTAGTTGATTTTTTGCTTTGTATTGAGATCTAAAATTTGAGGGACCAGCCAGCTTCAGATATGCCTTCTTTTAATAAGTTCAAAAAAAAACATTTAAGTTTCCAAATTACACCAAAGAAAAATATTATTTATAGAAAAATAAATATTAAAACATATTACAGCACTTAATTAGGGGCCAGTTTAGCTCAGTCGGTAGAGCATCCGTCTAGGAATAGCAAGGTTCCTGGTTCGATACCGATCCTTGCCAACTCAGCACATGAGCAGCATAGATTGAGGATTCTGATCTGTGCAGTAAAGTGGGGAGCTAATGGTAGGTGTGGTGCTCCACCTCAGCAAAAACAATCTCCCTGGTCTAGCACTAGTGAAAAGGGGATAGACTCTTCACTGTCTGGCTGATACCGACAATAGGCCACTGCGCCAACTTACAGCACATCATTCATAACATTCTATTTTATTATTTTTTTTATACAACGAAGTGCTATTTTTTTTTTTTTAAAGTAACAATAAAAATTTGGATGTTTTTTGAGGACTGGAACAGATTAAAGGCATTTCAGTTTATTTCTATAGGGGAAAATTGGTTTTCTATACGAGGAAATTGAGTTATAAGCAGAATTAATTAAACTCGTAAGTCAAATAAAAATTACTGTAGGAATAGCTGTGTATAGAGTATGAAGAATAATATACAGGTACACAAATCAAAGTAATAAGGGAAAAGCACACGTACCTTTAACTAAATTTATTAACATGTAAAACACAACTAGACACAACAATATAACGAGTACTTGAAGGCAGTACTTACAGTTATTTATCTCCCTCACTGAGGGGGTGCTTAGGTGGTGTAGCTGGCTATGCTCCCTCACTGAGGGGTTTTCTTCTGTCACAGTTGACTGAGAGGTGAGAGCCCGATTCTACAAGGCTTACTCCTTGGGGCCAAAACCAGTTAAGAGAAGTTCTTACCACCTGACAAGGGACGTTAATTTCCCTACTTTCTGTCCCCTGGGCACAGGAGAGTTCTAGCCCCAACATTACAAAATTAATTCTACTTTTTGAAAGTGTGATTGGAATAATAGGTTTATTTATCAAAATTATTTTAATTCTTTTTTTTTTTCCATAAAAAATGTTCTCAATCAGTAGGGCACCCAACTAGGAATCGAAAGATTCTGGGTTTGATATCAGTCCCCGTCAACTCAACGTATGAGTAGCACAGATTGGGTAATCTGATCTCTGCAGTTAAGTGGGGAACTAACGATAGGTGTGGTGCTCTACTTCAGCAATGACTATCTCCTTAGTCTAGTGCTAGTGAAAAGGGGACAGACTCCCTCACTGTCTGGCTGATACCGACAATGGGCCACTCCGCCAAATTTACTTACTTACATCTATATATTAATACTTGTGTTTCTTAATTGTATGACTGTTATCATCTTGCAACACCCTCTGGTTAAAAATGAGACCATCTAAATCATCCAAGATGTAATGCAAAAATGTCTATCCTGATTATCTGGTGTGGTTTATCTGCCGAATTCTTATTTCTTATGAGTGTCGTCACCTCAGATGAATAATGGACCATTCCGTTTTTATCATAAAGAAACAAAGGGAAGAAAAAGGACATACTACACAGAAAAAACATAAGACAGACAGAAAGAAAGAGAGTAGGGGGAAAGATCAAGAGATGGGTGAGCACACCGAAGCGATAACACTAATCTGTTTCAATCGAAAAAGATGAAAAGAAGGAAAGAAAGAAAAAAAAGAGTGAGAGAGAGTTATATCAAGATTATTATATTTTTTACATATTGAACTATTTTTTAATAGCTCTTAAGTAAACATATTAAATGTAATAATTAAATTATCATGCTGTGGTATATCAATAGGTCCCGCTAGTTGTACATTATTAACATAATGAATAAAAGATAAAAGCAGCAAGAAGAATGTAGAAGAAAAAAGGAAGTTTTATTCCTGCTATAAATTACTAGAATAATGATAAGAAAGAAGGAAGTTCTTTTCTGTCAGTTGACCAAAGTAGGGACCATAGTAAAAACAGTGAGTGCTTAAGAATTCCAAAAATAGCTGTAGTATGACATTGAAATGCAGGGAGGGAGAGAGAGAGTGAGAGAGAGGGGGGGGATGGGAATTAAAAAGAAGGTAAGACATTAAAGAATCAAAGAATCTAGAGAGAGAGAGAGAGAGAGAGAGAGAGAGAGAGAGGAGAGAGAGAGAGAGAGAGAGAGAGAGAGAGAGAGAGAGAGAGAGGATGGGAATTAAAAAGAAGGTAAGACATTAAAGAATCAAAGAATCTACAGAGAGAGAGAGAGAGAGAGAGAGAGAGAGAGAGAGAGAGAGGAGAGAGAGGGAGTATTAAACCCAGAATAAGTACAAAGATTGATCTTGCTTCTAGGGAATTAACTTCATACTATCAGATGGTCAAGTGGTGCCTAATGCAATATTTCTTCAGCCAATCCTTCTTTGGGTCTAAAGTAACTTTCGGTGGGTGGGGGGTATGTGTGTGTGTGTGGGGGGGGGGGTGACTAATTACTCCACATTCCCTGATTATTGTTTTTGTAGTGGTCATTGTACACAAATACTAAAGTGCAAACTATACTTTTTTTGTAGCTTTTGGCAATATACGATTGCAGGGATGTTTTTCTTGTTTTTCAAACTGATAAGTATATATATATAAACAAAACGAAAAATCTGGGAAGGGCTTGCTGGTGTAATGGTTAGAGTCTCTACTTGTCAGCTTGACAGTCATGGTTCGAGTCACACACAAAGTGGTCTTCCTGTCTATAGCTCTGCTGATGAGGCCTGATAGGCTGAAATGTACATACAGAGATTGATTTTTTTCAATTTGTAGCCTTACATTCGATTAGGTATTCCTGCCTAATTCATTAATTATTAATTAATTAATTTTCAAAAATTAGGTACGACTTCAATTAAGCACATATTCTCCCAAAAATTGTCGGCTAAAAGAAGCCATATCAAAACACATCGTCTGTTTGTTTACTTCTCATATATATATATATACACACACACATACATACATACATATACAGGTGGATGATATCAAGTGTTTTCTTGATAGGATACAACTCAAATGAACATATAAAGATTTGCATATATATTTATACATATGCGGATTATTACAAATAAACAAATGAATAAATGGATACCTTGATACAGATATAAATTCATTTTGGCATTTATTTGCCTTTTCAGTCTGATTTTTACTTATTAAAAGACCTCACCCCCAGCCTTATTAGTATGATCCTTCTGTTTCACTGATTTTAATTTTTTTTCACTTTTTTTCAAATTCCTCCTTCCGCAAACCATAAATTTCTTAAAATTCTGAGCATATTCAACAAATGCAGATAATAACCATGTTAAAAATTGAACCTGTTGAAGT
>CM042142.1:59762098-59774598 GCA_023376005.1 Doryteuthis pealeii | reverse complement strand
CCACCCAAATCTTTTCCACTAGATTAGGTTCTCTAAATAAAATTTGCTGCTGACTATTTTGGTTCTATGTCTAATGATTTCTATGATCTGGTTTATATATATATATATTATATATATATTTTGACACACCTTGTATATATATATATATATATATATTGTAGAATACTGATAATTGTTATTCTGTGTTACTTTCACCCTTAGCCAGGATTGAACCTGCAGTCTGGAAATGACTGTTACAGATTATTAACTGTTGGACAGTAGAACAGTCAAACACCTCCTCAGCTTAATGGACTCTTCCTGGCAGCAGTGGCAGGAATTATTTAAGCTGTTATAGTGGGCTCATTAATTTACTAGTAACTTCATGTTAGGCTTGGTCAGTCAAACCAATTGTTGACTGTCTAACTGACTGACTTCAATATGGCGCTGCGAACAGGATTCGACCTAGCTGGATGGGAAAAGCTGTTTATTGAGGCAGGCATATCTGTTGCCTCTGCCAAAACTTATGCCCAGACATTTTCTAGTGAAGAGATTGCAAGGTCCAGCTTGCATATGCTAGACCGTGCAATGCTTAAGGAACTGGGTATCAAGACTATGGGTGACATGCTCACTATACTAAAGCTAGCCAAAAGGATAATCCATGGCAACACAGGCCCTCAGGGTTCACTAGACAACGATAGTGTTGCCCAAGCAATCCTCCAATACCGCAATACTCCCATTCAAGGCATCGGCCTATCCCCAGCGCAGTTGCTGCTCCACCGCCGACTCCGGGATTCGATCCCATTGAGACCTATCCTCTACAAACCACATTCTGAATGGATAGCCGCAGCACAACGTCGTGAGGAGAGTTTTCGTCAACGGAATGTCCTGCTGTCGGAAAGATACAATAGATACACACACAGTCTTGACCCTACAGAATGGTGACAAAGTTGCCATTCAAAACCCATCAAACCGCCGGTGGACCACTACAGGCACCGTCATTGAGGTTCTCCCACATCGGCAATACCGGCTCCGAGTGGACGGATCAGGTAGGATCACACTCAGAAACCGACGCTTCCTGAAAAAGCTGACCACAAAACCCAAACCCACACCATTGCCTAGTGCTATGCTTGATCCCATTGGCTCCAACTCTAACACCCCACACCTCAACATTAGGGACCAGGCCTCACCCAATGTCACTCCGCCCCAAAACAAGGCCGACGAAAATACCCCGGGCATTGTCAAGATTGCTCCCCTCTAATCAGCCTGGCCGAAAGGAACTAATTTCTCCTCAAAGGCCAATACGCCTGCGCAATGGGAGAGGGGGGGAGGAAGGGGAGATGTAGAATACTGATAATTGTTATTCTGTGTTACTTTCACCCTTAGCCAGGATTGAACCTGCAGTCTGGAAATGACTGTTACAGATTATTAACTGTTGGACAGTAGAACAGTCAAACACCTCCTCAGCTTAATGGACTCTTCCTGGCAGCAGTGGCAGGAATTATTTAAGCTGTTATAGTGGGCTCATTAATTTACTAGTAACTTCATGTTAGGCTTGGTCAGTCAAACCAATTGTTGACTGTCTAACTGACTGACTTCAATATATATATATATATATATTTTTATGTTTTTTTATGTTGAAGTTGGGCGTTATTATGAAGCATTTAAAAATAAATGAAGGAACTCGATGTTATGGAGTACTGTATTCACTTATTTTTTATTATTTGTTATCTTAAATTTTCGGGATCATTAGATGGCCTTTTTCAAATGAATGTCGCTACTGTTCAATGGATCCTTTGTCTTTGTTGTTATTGACAGCGGCAGCGTCTGTAAAATATTTGTAATAACGGAGTATTCTGATATTAGATCAATCAGCTGATCACATCAAGCCCTAGCACCTATGAGATTGTCCCAATCCTAATGCCCTCATAGCAAGCCCCAACCCTTTTTATCATATATATGCTAGACAGTGGTGGCTGAGAGTTTTAGTGTCCTGGGTATGATGTTAAATTACATACATAGCTTTCAAACTTTTTCTTGTTTCCTAAACTAATAAATCATTTCAAGATAAGATTTAAAAATACAGAAAACATTAAAACAAATATGATGGTATAAATCCACAATCTACCAAACAAGTAGTTTCAGGAGTGTTTCAACCAATGAAAACCTCACCAAAATAATCATACTAAATGCCAAAGGGACTATTTTGAAGAAAATTAATGTTTTATTCATTGTTCATTTCTTTCTTGGTAGTATTTACCAAGAAAGAAATGAACAATGAATAAAACATTAAAGCTTCAGACTTCAAGTATTTTTTAACAGATCTTGTTTAATTGATAAGATTGCACAGTTTGTATTTTATATAGAACTAGCAAAAGTACCCAGTCTATGACTGTACTATATATAAAGATTGGACCATAAATAGATGAGAGATTCCGAGCTGAACAGCTTAGACTGTGATTTTGTTCACTAAAATTAAACTAAACTGCTGGTATAGCTATAATAGAAAACAGGCAGCGAACAATATTTTATTATCAGCAGCAGCTGGTATACGGACAGTTCTGCAAATAAATTGATTTTGGTTTAATCAATTAATTATATCCCTTAATCAGTAAAAGTCAATAAACAAATTTGGTGTGTTTCTTAGTTTGAAGGATATTAAGGTGTATGCAAAATTTCAAATCTGAGTGATCTCCCGCTTCTGAGTTATACATCAACACGTACATACCAAACTTCCTTTTATATATATAGATAACAAATTTATATTGTTATATTAAAATAGCAACTGCAAAACTGTTGAAAAACATTTCTGTTTGATGATTTGTGAATTGAATTTGGACCATGCGTTATATTTATATGGAAGATTGTCTGAATGTTAAATAATGGCTGAAATTGTTTGTGTGAAGTGATGACCGAAAGTAACCACTGTAATCAACTTATTCAACTGCAAAAGTCCCCTGACACAGTTTTTTTGCCTGCAACACTATCACAGTAGCCATTGCTCAATCTGTTAAAAGTAATTGCCCTCCCCCAAGATTTTACATCTGGGCCAATCACACTCAGCGCTGCCTGATCTGTGCGGAATTTGCATATTCAACAGGGGTAACAGTAGTCTGCCTACAAGCCACTCCTCGTGAAAACAAGGCTGAGAGTTCAATATCTGTAGTCACTCGCTACACCCCCCTCTTATGCAAGTCAGACATACGGACGCACTTAGTTCTTGTAGGTAGTGAATTTTCTAGTCTATAATGGCACAATATTCAATTTCATTCATTTTTTTTTGTCCAATCCTCTGAGTCACTGTAGAATTTCAATGAACTTATGACTAATTCTAACAGTCTGCAATAATTCTTATAAATACAACCCGTTCTTATCTGGCAAATGTGTATCATTGGAAGTTTTAATAAAACATGCCTTCCATCCTCTTATTAAAAGAGACAGAAATATTTGATAATAACTGAAACTATCTTTTCTGGTTTCATTTTCTGGCACTGCAATTTAGACCATTTCACAAGAATCCAAAGACCTGTCACATTTCAAGATAAACAAGTCAATTATGGCAAGATAACTGCATTGCAGAACTACTGAAAAAATAAGAAAATGAAAATATAAAACAATCTCCATGCACACACTCCCTCTCATGCATTCATATATATATATATATATATATATATATATATATAATCCAAAGATCAAGTGAAGAAATGTTCCTTACGAGGTAGTAGTTTTTCAAATGTCGTAATTTACAGAGCTTTATGTGTTCTCAGTCACAGAGCAAAATTATTTAGATTTTATAATGTTAAAAATCTAAATCTTCTTTGTTATTTTTTCCTTATATATATATATTCGATATATCATTGAAATAATGATAATAATAATAATAATAGGAAAAATGTAAAAATATTCCGTACACAGAAAGATTTTTTTTTACGACCTTCATCAGAGTGAATTTTTATTTTTTATTTTTTTGATGAAGGTCGTAAAAAAATCTTTCTGTGTACGGAATATTTTTACATTTTTCCTATTATTATTATTATCATTATTTCAATTTCATCTGATTATTTTAATAATAATAATAGCGTAATCTGTATACATTTTGACAAACTGACTGAAACACATGTGTAAGTGATATCGATTAAATTCATTTTTTATCCATCTACATTCCTTTTCTTTACTCATTTTTCCTCATATTGTCGGATTCAATTCCTATGCCATTTTTACATACATATATATATATTTTTGGGAGAATAAGTGCTTAATTGGAGTCGTACCTAATTTTGAAAATTAATTAATTAATAATGAATTAGGCGGGAATACCTATTAAATGTATGGCTAAACAAATCGAGAAAAATCAATCTCTGTATGTACATTTCGGCCTATTAGGCCTCATCAGCATATCGTCGTGTAATAAAAAGTCACTAGAAGAGGAATATTAACCTACTCTAAACAAATCGTAAAATCTAAGAAGTCCATTTAGTGTAGGGGTTATGGGATCGGCCTGTCAGCTTGGCAGTCCGGTTTCAAATCACGCACAGGGCGGTCTTCCGATCTATAGCTCTGCTGATGAGGCCTAATAGGCCGAAATGTACATACAGAGATTGATTTTTCTTGATTTGTTTAGCCATACATTTAATAGGTATTCCCGCCTAATTCATTATTAATTAATTAATTTTCAAAATTAGGTACGACTCCAATTAAGCACTTATTCTCCCAAAAATTATTGGCAAAAAGCCATTCCAAACAAACCGTGTTTACAATATATATATATATAGAGAGAGAGAGAGGTATGTGGTGTAATGGGCTGTTTGCTTAGGAAAGGTATGCATCCATCTACTCCCCACCAACTATGAGTAAATAGTAGGGCAGACTTTTGGTTTTGGTCTGAAAATCACATAGGCGAGAAACTGTCTGTAATCAATAGTTGCTTCCATGTTTACGCTACTTTAATATAAGTGCTCTATCAATAATATTGAGCTCTATCTACTTAGAAATATTGCATCCATATTATCTACAATGTATATATATATATATATATAATATATATATATCATGGTAGAGCACTGTGAGGGGGACATTAATTAAAATTTCACCATTTGGCATAAGCCGTTACTCGCCTGTCGCTGTTTACAGATTTTAGTTCTCTGATGATTGTAAAAACATACCCCTGTAAGTATGTATCAATTAATTGTTCACCCCAGACTGACAGCCGCTGTTGGCCATGAGGGTAAGGAACTTGGCAGACGAAAATTCTGTCGGGTTTCAATCCCGGCTAGAAGTAGCTGTTAAAAAGTCGAGCCGCACTGATGAAAAGCAAACTTCGAAACACGTGTCTGTGGATGACTGATATATATATATATATATATATATATATATATATATTATATATATATATATATTCAGAGAAAATGTTTAAAAAAGGATCCAACTATCTTTTTCCCAACTTTTATTTAAACTTCACTGAAAGAAAATATAATTGCAACATTTTGATCCATAAATACCCAACACATAGCTATGTTCTGGTAATTAGTACAGGGCCTGTATTTGGTTACAGTCTGTCCTCTTTTTTGTTTGGTAACTGAATGCTAGTTACAGTCTTCCTGTGAAGGTGTGTATGAAATGTTGATTCTACAGGTAAGTCATATGGTGTAGGAGAAGGAAATCTATGAATTCAAACTACCAGTATTTCGCTTAAAATTTGACTTTGTGTTTCGTCCCACCCATGATGAAGGGGTTGGGTAAATATATATGTGAATGTGTAAAAATAAGAAATAGAAACATCAAATTTTTGTAAACCTCTAATTATGTGGACACACACACACATGCACATATACTGACAGAAAATACTTATATGAAAAATTCTTTCATGCCTTGTTTGTATAATATGTATATATATATATATATATTAAATTTTTTACTTGAAGGCACTTACAACGCATGTATCGCATAAAATTCGATACTTTTTCTTATAGAAAATGAACTTGACAAGTGTAATCCCAGCAAAGGATGGCTCGATGTGTAGAATACCGTACAGACTGTTTCGACTTTATTAAGTCTCATGCGTGTAGTAGTATCATTTGACAAGCTTAATTTCGCTAGGATGGTCAGCTGTGTACTGTGGCCGAGGCGATAAAAGTGTTTCACTAGTGTTTCACTGTGTCTGCTGAAGTCCGGTTTCGATTTCTGTCGGAGGGAAATCGTTAGTATATACCGCTGATGAGACTTAATAAAGTCGAAACAGTCTTACGGTATTCTACACATCGAGCCATCCTTTGCTGGGATTACACTTGTCAAGTTCATTTTATAAGAAAAAGTATCGAATTTTATGCGATACATGCGTTGTAAGTGCCTTCAAGTAAAAAATTTAATATATACTTTATCCAGCAACGTTTCTAAATAAACAACATCCAAAAATCTTATATATATATATATATATATATATATATATATTAAAGAAAAATATAATTGCAACATCCTGAAGGATGATGCTAATTTTGATCTGGGTAAAGTAAAAGCATTGCTAGAGGATAGCAGATATTCTGATAAAACTTTCAAAGTTTTTATCATAGAATAATGCATCACAGGATGGTATTCACAATCTGTACAATCATATGCTAGTGTACAGGCCTGTGTTAATACCTAAGGGGAACATACAGTGTATTAAAAAGATACACTCAGCTAATAGACCCCTTATTTTGAAACCTGGCCACTTATTGATCTGTATATGTATTTACCAACTCTTCTGCATGAGTAGGATGTGACACAAGGTCAATTTTTTAAGCAGAGTTTAACAGGTTTAAATTCAGAGTTTTCCTTCTCCTAGACTGGTTACCTATCCAAGGTTAAGGAGCCCAGTTTTCCCTACTACAGAGGTGTATTCTAAAGTCCCAGCTGACGGTGAGAGTGAGCTGGAATTTGCAAAGCAATTTTTATATTTAATGAAGAACTGACATAAATGATGGTGTCGGTTGCCTCCACTTGATGTGAAATCATTTCCTATTTATAGAATTGATATTTTAATTATTTGTAAATGCTAATTATCATTAAGCTTAAGATCCTTCCCTGATTATTCTTGTTACTTTCTTATTAACAAGGAAAACAACTCTGTAATTAGTAGTTAATAGACTTAGAGTTATCTCCCTTGGAAGGAGTTTTTTCTTTCTTTCTCTTTGTTGGGTTTATATTTACATGAAAATTATTTGAAAAATTGCTGGATTATTGAATTAGACATTGATTTATTCTTCAAGTTACATCTTAATGGTATATATGTATATATATATATATATATGTATATATATATACATATATATATTTACTCCCTGCCAGGGGCAGGATATGATGCAAGTGTAGAATAAATATAAACATCTTTCAATAGTTGTGCTTAGTTAGTTGTTGTTGTTGTTCAAACCAACAGTATATTAACTCACTCCAACATGGCGCTGCGAACAAGTGCCCGCCATTCAATGGTTTAAATTACAATGTTTGATATGTTTACTTAAGCGCTATTACTAAATAGTTCAATATGTAAAAAGTACAATAATCTTTATTTAACTCTATCTCACTCTTTTTTCTTTCTTTCCTTCTTTTTTATTATGATTGATTAAAACAGGTTAGTGTTATGGCTTCTGCACACTCACCCCCTTTCTCTTTCCCCTTTCTCTTTCTTTTCTTTCTTTCTTGTTATATTTTTTCTGTGTATCATGTCCTTTTTTTTCCCTTTGTTTCTTTATAATAAAAACGGAATGGTCCATTATTTAGCAGAGGTGACAAAACATAAGAAATAAGAATAAGAATTTGGTAGATAAGCAACACCAGCTAATCAGGATTTAAATTTTTGCATTTCATCTTGGATGATTTAGACAATTTTTAACTAGAGGGTGTTGCAAGATTATAATGGTTGTACAATTAAGGAACACGAGTATTAATATATAGATAATATTCCTTATTCAACCAGATTTGCTATTAAAGCAGCATTCCTGTCATTGAGGGTCGAGTAACTAAAAAAATTAATCATATCCTGGGACAATCTATTTAATTCAGATAATATTATAAAAGCTATCAAATTTATTGTCACTCATTTTGGTAATGAATATGGAAGAATATGAAAACATTATAAAACAAACAAATACAAAACACAATAGAATGGATTGATTCAGATAGTAAGCATCTCTCTATAAGGCTCTTAATATTTTTGGATGAAAAATCCCTTCGTCAGAAGTCTTCTAAAAGTTGAACTTTTAGAAGACTTCTGACGAAGGGATTTTTCATCCCAAAATATTAAGAAAATAAATCACAGGTAAATGAACATTATCCTAGTTACCTCATTTTTCTTTACATTTTCTTCTTTTACACTTGCACTGTGATAGCCTTCAAAACCAACTACAACCACCAAACCAATATACACACAATGCTTAAGCAAATCACAAAATAGTTGCAAAAAAAATTATTATTGAAAAATGACAAAATTATTGGAATGCACTCATTATAACAAACTTCAAAACATTAAACCTAGCATTGAAGAATGGAGAATACAACAAAAATAGAAGGGAACAGGTTGTGTCGACCCGCCTTCACATAGAACAAACCTCCATCACCCATCATCTTTTACTAGAAGGTACAGAATCCCCAATATGCACTACATGCCAAGAGAGATTTACAGTGAAACATATACTACTAGAGTGTGTAGACTTTGATCTAGTGTGAACAAAATACTACCAAGCAAGTGATTTGAAAAAACTTTTCACAAAACTAAGACCATCCAGGATTTTACATTTCCTAAAAGAAGTGGGATTATACTCAAAAGATATGAGTAATTGAACAATAGTTAAAATATATACATATATACATTTGTTTTCTACCAAACTCCGCACTGTTGGCTGGGGCATTAGAATACACCAACTGCTCCTCTGCAGAGGGGTAAGACTCCTCCAATGTGGCCACCTGTTGGCAGTAGGTGGCGACCTGTGATGCTTAAGGATTGAACACAGGTGGGTGAGCAGTCCATGACATGCAACACTCCTCTTAGGTCCTTTCTTAGGCTATATGGCCAGTCGAAGAGGCCTCCTCCGATCAATCGGCTGGTCATGTCAAGCCCTAGCATCTATATGATTGCCACAACCCTATTGCCCTTATGGCAACCCACAACCCATTTTATCATATTGGTGCTAGAAGGCGGTGGCTGAGGGTCTTCATGTCCTGGGAATGACGCTAAACTCTATCTGATGGTGAGGTTCCAGTTCTGGATGTTTGGGGAATGTGATGTACCCGTTCATCACCATTGCTCCCAGGTCTACTCTGACCTGGAGTGGCAGTACCTGTTAGAGTCCCAATCATGGGTTAAATAGTAAAATCTGTTTGTAAAAAAACTGAGTATCCATTAGGAATAAATTTTTCAAAACTTTGTTGGCATTAAATGACCCACTGAGGTTGATATGCCGTAAAACAAACCAAACCATAAAACTCTCTCTCTCATATAAAAGAGGAACTGTGTCATGTCAAGTGTCAAGTGTTTTATTGAGATATCTGTGATTAATGCAATAGCAGCATATTAGCTGTGAAACCCAATGACTGGAGATAATACTGACAAAGCTGATTATGAAAAATAATGTAAGGGAAGACCTAAGATAATGATCCCTAACCTATAAGAGAGAGAAAAAGACATGACAGAAATAGTTGAGCTGATATTTATTTTCTTATTAGAGGATGTGGTGGAAGTGGGAGGATGGGGAATAGAGTGAGTAGATTTGTCTTTCAGGAATGTAGGTTCTCTATGAAATCTGTTTTGTGATATAATAGAAAAAAGAAAAAAAAGAAAAATAGATTGAAAAGATCAAAAGTAAAAATGATTGACTTGAAAAGAAGGCTTTACATCCAAGAAGTGACTATTTGTAACTGATTATTCAGTATAATCATGTTTGATAAGAAATTGCCGTCCTATGCCAGTGGAGAAGAGAAATGTGTTTTTCCCCCAGTGGTAAAAAGAAATAGTGAAAAAGATATTTTATTTAAATCAGCATCTCTTTTTGTCTCTCTTTTCAAAAGAAGGGAAAAAAAAAAAAAATAAATAAATTTAATAAATGGTGTTGGTGGGGAAGGTGAAGTATTTTGAAACCAGGTGAGATAAAGTACATGGCAATGAAATATTTTATTTTCTTGGGTTGAGTAGAAATTGAAGATAAAAGAAATTATCATATTCGACAACCTATAAGATGTGTTTCTTTCTTTTTTCTTTTTCTTTTTAGATAAAGTATTATTATCATTATTATTGAGTTTTTCATACCAGTGTTAGCTGATGGTCTTTCATTGGAGTTTGAGAGACAACAAGACTGCTCAGGTCTCTCAGGACTCTCCTGAGTATTCTAGCCGATTTCAACAATACTGTTGTCTGGATAGTCTCGATTCTTCTTCTGATTTCCAGTTCTTCTAGTCTCTTTTCTAAGGTTCTGGGGACCGTTCCAAGTAGACCCAACTACAATTGGTATAACTTTCACTCATATTCCACAGTTATTTCAATTCTATACCAAGGCCCAGGTATTTGTCAATCTTTTCATTTTCTTTCATCTGTGATCTGCTGGAACTGCAAAATCTACGCGTTGACAAATTCTCTTTATTTTTGTTAATCAATACTAGGTCTGCTTTTCTGGATGGAATAAGGCGACCTGTCCTTATCTCAAAGTCCCAGAGACTTTTATGCATTTCATTCTCAAGAACAGATCCTGGTTTATGCATATACCATTTTTTTTGTATGGTCAAAATTAATTTTTTTTGCATAATTCCCAGTGGATCACCTTTCCAATCCAGTTGTGCCTAACTTTCTATTCTTGTTGTGCTAGTTTGTTGCATTCAATTAATACATGGTTTATGGTCTCATCTCTGTCACCACATTATTATTATTATTAATTTCTGACAAGTATTTTCTTTCATCTTTTAATTCTTAATTTTGTTTTCATCCCAACTCACTTGGGCCATTATTCTGTGACAACAAGGTACATTATGGATTGAAAACAGTAATCAAGGATAAGCTATCAGCAAGATTTGAACTCGCGTCTCTTTTAGCTTGGAGAAGCCTAATTAAATATCTCAATACCTGGAGTGAAATATAAGTAATTAATAATTGCTACGTTGAACTAACAGGTTCCGTGAGATCTGGTTGTTTCTCTCTTCTAAAAATTATTTTTATAAGAAAAACAGCTGATTCCATTCTTATTATTTAGGTACTATATGACTATATGTACTATAAATTCTGTATTCCTACCAGCTATAAAATCTGCTTAAAAACTGACCTTGTGTCACATCTTGGTTGGTTGGTTTTGATGGTATGTTAATTCTAGTGTTATTTTATGCTGAAGACATTTTTGTTTTATTCATTCTTGTTGTATTCAATATTTTTTCAAACTTACTTTTTTAAACATTAAACTTATTTTTTAAAAGTTTATTTAACCCATAGATGGGACCCTAACAAGTACTACCACTCTGGATCAGTGAACCTGGGAGTGATGGCAATGAAAGAGTACTCTTCACTCTCCAGAGCTCCAAAATTGGAACCTCACCTCTAGATGCAGTTTCATATCATACCCAGGACACTAAGACCCTCAGCCACCACATCCTAACACATATATGATAAAAAGAGTTGGGTGTTTGCTATAAGAGTAATACTGTCAGAATAATCAGGTGCCAGGGCTTGATGTGACCATCCAATTGTGAGCTTCTCCAACTGCCTGTCTAGCCTAGTAGCCAAAGTGGAGTGTTGCATGTCATGGAGGGCTCAGTCACCAGGATTTTGCCAATAAGCATCACATCACCATCCACAGGTGGCTCTCCACTAGGGGTGGAGATTTTACCATTCTGCAGAGGTGCTGTCGGCATATTGTACATCCTGTATGTGGTGGAGAGTTGGGTAAATACATATCTATCATAATTAGCTAGTTCCATTTCTAAACTAGATTCAGTTTGAAGAATTAGCTTAGCTCAGTCGGTAGAGCGTCCCTTGAGGAACTACCATGTTCCTGATTCAATACCAGCCCTGCGAAATCAGTGTATGAGTAGCACAGGGATCTGTGCGGTAAAGTGAGGAGCTGATGGTAGGTGTGGCACTCCGTCTCAGATGCAAAAACAATCTGCCTGGTCTAGCACTAGTGAAAAGAGGATAGTCTTCCTCGCTGTCTGGCTGATACTGACATTAGGACACCCCGACAACTTTACTTTCATATTTATTAGAATCTACCTCTTTATTCTAAACTAGTTTAACCATACTGTAAAAAATATCAGCAATATTTCAGTAATCTTGCAATTTCATCATCTTATTATAATGGAGATACAGTGTCTATCTGTAACCAAAATTACATCACAGCTTACCTCACAATACCCTCAAGAATTGTGTAAGTTTATCAATGAGCATTTGATTTATAGACAAAATAATTAATACAGAGAATAAATGTTATCTATTAACAATGTTTCTATGAAAATCCGAGTTAGATTTACCTCAAAATAGCCCATGTTATTAGTACATTTAAAATCTTTCAATGTGT
>CM042142.1:59754598-59757098 GCA_023376005.1 Doryteuthis pealeii | reverse complement strand
AGATAAGGACACTAACCTGAATATATCAGTATATAATAATTACAGGTAGTCATTTACTAAACTCAGCTTAGTTTGGCACAAGGCTAAAAACATGGAGCAACAAATGGAAATCAAACTCACTAATGATACTTATTTACTGACATCCCACCATGTCAGTTGAACACAAGGAGCCATGCACGAACCGAAGCTCATTCGTATCCAGAGCTAAAAATTGCATTCACCATTTCTCTTTTGAGGCACCTCGGGCACTGGGCAATAAACCCAGCCCTGCCCATTTAAACAGAGGGACAGTTGTTGCCTAGGAGGATGGACCCCTGGGATTCAAGCTAATATTATATATCTTACAGACACAGGGGCCAATTTAGCTCAGTCGGTAAAGCACCTGCCTTGGTATCGCAAGGTTCTAAGTTTGATACCGGTCCCCACCAACTCAGTGTATGATTAGCACAGATTCGGTAATCTGATATGTGTGGTAAAGCGGGGATTTGACGGTAGATGTGGTGCTCCACCTCAGCAAAATAATCTCCCAGGTCTAGCGCTAGCGAAAAGGGGATAAGACTCCCTTGTTGTATAGCTGATACCAATGATAAGTCACTCCACCAGCTTTACTTACTTACAGACATAAGTGCTGAAGCCCCTATGTCAAAGTAAGTCACTAATGATAGTCTGCTAGCCTAGATAGTTAACCATGCAAGGTGCTCATGGTAACTACTAGAAAAAAAAGTGATTATTTGTTGGTTTGTTTTATGGCATATCAAACCTTTTCAGGTTATTTAATGCCGAATGAACATTTTTTGATAAACAAAGGATTCAGCTTGCTTACAGTACCTGCTATTGCTTAAATGATCATCTAATTAAGTACCGAACAGGCTCATCACTATTTCTCTGAATGTTTGAGATGAGGCTTGAAGATTAGTATTATCTGCGTTATTCGGACTATTGTCCCCATCTTTATTGTTATTTGTACAACGTTTCGGCCGATATACCCTCCGGCCTTCTTCAGGTATTTCTTGTCGGACTCAGGAAATACCTGAAGAAGGCCGGAGGGTATATCGTCCGAAACGTTGTACAAATAACAATGAAGATGGGGACAATAGTCCGAATAACGCAGATAATACTAGGCTCATCACTGTTTAACTTCTGTGATCTAGCAGGAACCAGAAGAAATTGATGGTTACAAATTTGGAAATTCTATAGGAATATCGCGCTTAACTTCGTGATCTAGCTGGAACCTGTATTTTCATCATTACTTGACTGTAAGTTCTCTTATTTGTGTTTGGTTGGTTGTTTTATGGCATATCAACACTTTTTGGGTCATTTATTACTGAATCAAGTCATTTTGGTTGCTTAAAGTACCTGGTATAATAATAAATTGTGTATTATGATGACTATATATGAATTATACAGAAATATTTTTTCATGGTAGGCATGTATAGTTAGATATGAGCATCTTTATTTTTTTATGTTATTTTTTGGTTGGTTGTTTTTTTAGTTTAAGCATATCCAACACTTTTGGGGTCATTTAATGCCAAATCAAGTTATTTTGATATCAGGATGCTTACAGTACCTGCTGTTGTTTAAATGGTTACCCAATTAAGTATTAAACAGGCTCATCGCTGCTTAACTGGTGATCTAGTAAGAACTGGTGCTTTCAGCATGACTTGATTGTAATGTGATGATTATTTTAACATGAAATAACAAAGGACTCAGCTTGCTTACAGTACCTGCTATTGCTTAAATGGTCATCCAGTTAAGTATTGAACAGGTCCATTGCTGCTTAACTTTGGTGATCTAGTGCTTTCAGTATGATTTGGTGATCTGGTGCTTTCAGTATGATTTGACCGTAATGTGATGATTATTTTAACATAAAATAACAGAATGAGAACACGTCAACATGAAAAAAAAAAAAAAAAAAAAAAAAAAAAAAAAAAGAATATATTGCAGACTTATAAGAAAATGCAAATTTACCATTCTTTTAGACAATAGAATCATATTTTTTCTTCAGCCTGAATTGCATATTTTCACTTACAAAAAAAAAAAAAAAAAAAAAAAAAAAAAAAAAGAAGCAGCAAAATATTAAATAGCACATACTAAACTGTCCAGTCGTCTTGCCATGGGAAAATATAATCCTAGCATAAAAACCGATGATTAATGGCCCCTCAGACTAAGGTCCAATCCCTGACGCTGGTTTATTAAGACATTCTTTTTTTTTATCTTTATTTTTGGCAACATACTTACCTAACGTTGATTTTGAACCAAAGTGAAAAAGATGTTCACCTAAGAGTAATTTTCATTCTTTTAAAATATCAATATCTATGCAACAGAAATATCAATACAGAAACATCCAGTATTTTTATACATTTTTCTTTTTCTTTCTTTCTTTTCTTTAAATGAATATCAGCAATGCCAAAAAGTTATTAAATATCCCCTCAGCATGATTCTGTGATTCATAAGTGATCTACTCACACAGTTATTTCACAACCCTTTATATCTATACATA
>CM042142.1:59617098-59749598 GCA_023376005.1 Doryteuthis pealeii | reverse complement strand
ATGTAATAGACAATGAGAGAGAAAAGAAGAAATTCAATCATCTGACCGAGTTATATATACATGTATTGCTACTATTATAGATACGAATGTGTATATATACAAATAAACATATACATGTATTCAGACTACTCACATATATATATATACATACTAAAAGCGGCTACCCAGTGTTGACTGGGTAGAGAGTGGGGGAACTCTGGTGCATTGATTTGTTTACTTTTGAGATTTACAAATGCTGGACATTTTTAAGTAGAATTTCAATGCTATTTCTATGTATATTTTAATTTTTAAACATCTTTGAATATAAATCAAATCTTTATAATTTTTGCACAAAAAGCAAGAACTCGTGATATTTAATGTGTATATATATATATATACTTTGTCATTAATTGTTTTATTTTCATAGCTTTATCCAGACATACATACATACACACCAATTACCCTTTATATAGGTACTAGAAGTGGCTACCCAGCAACACCTGCCCTGGTGTATTGATTTGTTTACTTTTGAGATTTACAAATGCTGGACATCAATGCTATTTCTATGCATATTTTGATTTTTAGATGTGATATTTTAATGTGTATATATATATTCATTTTTTTGTTAATTATTTTATTTTTGTAGTTTCAACTGTACATACAAACATACATACATACACACTAACTGCTCTTTATATATGTATAGATAACCATACAACAAAACTAACATGCAGTCCATAAAGCTTATATATGTATATTCCCATAAATTATTTGTGTACTTATATATATACATATATGATTTCAATTTCGACGTATAAGTGTTCATATAATGAATGTCCACACAGTGATTTGTTTATTGTGGTGAAGGCTTTTGTTGGACCATCCACACTTTTTGGCACAGTCGATAGGAAAGAATTGGTGCATCAAGGGTTGCCACAAACCCAATCAACGACCGACCGACCTCAGGAATTTTGAATTAAGAGTTATCCCTCTCCTAGACTGGTTACCTACCCAAGACTGAAGGGCCCAGTCTGCCCTACTATTTAACCCATAGCTGGAGGGAGAATATATGGATTCATACCGTTCCCAAGGGTATTAGCGCTATGTGAAATGCCATCAGCTTCATTTAGGAATTGAACTCGAATCGACGAGTCCATTTTCCACAACTCTAACCACTAGCCTACACGCCTCCATCTATATATATATATATATATATATATATATATATATATATATATATATATATTATATATATATGAGAATAAACAAGATGGAATGAAAACACCACACAATGCTGTCGGATTCATCCTCTCTTTTAACTTATATATATATATATATATATATAAATGCATACACAGTGATAAAAAAGTGGATAACATTGATTTAGAAAAATAAATTGTTTATCTATGTGTGTATCTTTATAATTGTATATTTACTTTTCATAGACAATGGCAAAATCTTAGTTATAAATATAAATAATTGAACATAATTGTGTGTATTGAAAAAAAAAAAAAATATATATATATATATATATATATATATATACATGTATGAGGATATATATATATGTGTGTGTATGTGTGTGTGTATTTATATACACAAATATGCCCATACACAATTATAAATTATTTTTTATCAATAGGCTACAGACTTATACTTTCCTATATATATATATATACACACACATATATATATACACCCACCCATAACTGATATACACACATGTATACATATATATATATATATATATATATATATATATATATATACACATGTATACATATATATATTATGCATATATATATATATATATGTCTCATCAATGTATGATATATATATATATATCCCCATAGATGCATAATATATATGTATACATGTGTGTATATCAGTTATGGTGGGGTGGTATATATATATATATATATATATATATATTATATATTGATGAGGACATATACGTGTGTGTATGTATGTGTGTTTATATACACACATACATACACACACACGTATATGTCCTCATCAATCTATAATATATATGTCCTCATCAATGTATGATATATATATATCCCCATAGATGCATAATATATATGTATACATGTGTGTATATCAGTTATGGGTGGGTGTATATATATATATTATTATACATTGATGAGGACATATACGTGTGTGTGTGTATGTATGTGTGTTTATATACACACATATGCCCATACACAACCATACATAGGTTTGTGCATTTATTGTTATTGGCTGTAAACATTGCTATGCCATCTAAAAGTACATATTTCCCGTCACCCCCCCTCCCCGCCGCACCAGCAGACTGTTCACACCAAAAGAAAGCTGCACATTCAAATTTAATAAAACCACAGCAGACATGCCAGCAAAGTATCAGCCATTATCTTTGGAAACAAAGTGTGAAGAAATATCAGGAGTGTTCTTCTCTCTGCTAAAGTTGGTTCCACAGAAAGAACAACCATCTTGCAAATGGTCGTATTGATCCAAAAGCTGTGGAAAAATTAATGGGTGAAACCAACAATAATCGCTTCATTTTGATTTTGCACACCCTCTTCCCCCCGACTCTACTTGCGAGGCTTGTTCTTCTTTTACTGATGCTCCTTTTTTTTTCTTTTTAAAAAATCTTTCTCACTGTGTAATACTTTGCTATTTATAAACTTTTTTTGTTTTTATTTTTTGCTTTGCTAGAATAGCTTAGGAATATGTCTTAAAATGTAAATTAAATTTACTATGGTGGGCAGATTTGAAAAAAAAAAAAATAAAAAAAATAAAGATAGAAGAGAAAAAGACAAAAAAGCTCTGTGAGTAAACGACTGTTGTATTCGATCTATAATGGATTGCAAACTGGAGTTGACCTTATATCCCACTTTTTTTTTTGTTTTGTTTATTTCTATTTATCTATTTATTTATATATCCTTTATAGTATATAATAGATTTCAAATTGATGTCTGTGACTGTCCGCCCTGGGAGTGGAGATCTTATATCCCACGTTTGAGGATGATTCTTTGTTTTTTTCAAGGCATGTCGACAGTTTGGATTCCTTTGACTCTCTCTCTCTCTCTCTCTCTCTCTCTCTCGATAAGTAATCTAAACCGCACCCAGCATCCGCACAAAGCTGATGAATATAAGTTTTTGCAGGTTTATCAGCACTGGTGTGTCCATATGTAGGAGTCCGTAGAAGAATGTTGCTTATGAGTTTATCTTTGCTTCTCCAGCAGAGATGATTTTAATTATGCCTTGGATACATTCCCTTGCTGTCCGGCTGATACTGATAATAGATTACTCCACCAACTATTCATATTCTTGTATTTTTTATCTCCATCATGGCAAGTTTGCCTGTCATGTTGGTAGTTGGTTTGAATTCAGTTTTCCTTCTCCTAGACTGGTTGCCATTACCAAGACTAGAGAGGCTGGTCTACCTAGGAGCTGAGTCCCTAAGGCAGTCTGACATTGAATTCAACCTTATTTTGACAATTCCTGTGGTGTGAAAGTAATTCCAAATTTTATAGCTGCTTGCCTTTCCCTTGGACACTTCATAGGTGCCATGAAATGGGAAGATCTGCAGCATGGGCAATACAGATCTTTCATATCAACTTGCTGGGATCAAAGTGCAGACCCATAGTCTTTCAAGACTGACAGTTGACTTAAATTTATTCATATTTCTTATATTCTATTCTCGTATTGTTCAAGATAACAATAACAAAAGGATGACCATGTTGAATTAACATCATACTCACTTCCACAGGAAGGTTGTGACTAGCGTCCAGTCACCAGACAAAAACAAAAAGACAGACTGTAACCGAATACAGACTCTATACCAACTACCAGAACACAGTCATGTGTTGGGTACATATGAATAAAAAAAAAACAGATAACAAAATATTTCCCCCTCATGTTGAGCAAGATGAGAGCCACTATCATGCAAACTGGGATCTTACTACTATTCAAAATTTAAGATTAAAAAACAACACCAGTTTATTAATTAAAAACTATAAGAATCAATTAAAATTCCTATTTAGTATATTATGAACAGTATATTTTGTGTCATTAGATCAGCAAAGTTAAGCACCAATGAACCTGTTCAGTACTAAGATGAGTGACCATTTGTAAACAGCAAGTACTCTAAGTAGCCTGTGTGCCAGATTAAGCAAAGCTTACAAGAAGTTAAGCATCAATGAACCTGTTCAGTACTAAGATGAGTGACCATTTGAAACAGCAAGTACTCTAAGTAGCCTGTGTGCCAGATTAAGCAAAGCTTACAAGAAGTTAAGCATCAATGAACCTGTTCAGTACTAAGATGAGTGACCATTTGAAACAGCAAGTACTCTAAGTAGCCTGTGTGCCAGATTAAGCAAAGCTTACAAGAAGTTAAGCATCAATAAACTGTTCAGCACTAAGATGAGTGACCATTTCAAAACAGCAGGTACTGTAAAAAAAAAAAAAAAAGCTTAGAAAATAACAAAGAGCTTTAGTAGGACCAAGTTTTGTTGCTTCAACTTTTTGTAAAAAAAGAAATCAAGTTCCATGAAAGCTTTACTTTTAGTATCTTGACTTTTGTACAGGCAAATCAGTTCCCTTCAATCATAAATATTTTGTGATTCAGGCATTAAATGCAGTTTTTGATGGTTTTCACAATAAACCAATGCTATTTTTATATATAAAATCAACATTGATTTCTCATTTATGCACACATGTTTATCTACAAAGAGAAGAGAGAAGACACATGAACATATAAAGATTGAATAGGAATGTTAGAAGGAAATCTCAAAAAGAATAAAGCAAGAAAAAAGAAAAAGGTGATGTTCTTAGCAAACACTTTCAATAATATTTGCATATGTTAAAACCAAATGACAATCTCACTTTACTGAAAAATAATGATTTTCAATAGAACATTAAAATTGAATAATGCAAATAATTTGCTATTTAACATTTGCTAAAAAAATGAGGGAGTTACAATGTACACAACAGTTCATTTCTTTTCCTTTTTTTATACATAATATTTAGAATCATCCCATTTCTTTTTTTTTCCCCAAAAAAAATTAAATACAAAATTTAGATAAAAAGTATTTTATTATATATATATATATATATATATATATATATATACATATATATATATATATATATACACACACACAGAGAGAGAGAGAGAGAGAGAGAGAGAGAGAGAGAGAGAGAGAGAGAGGAGAGAGAGAGAGAGAGAGAGAGAGAGAGAGAGATCCTCCATTTTCTTTTTCAAAAATTAAATACAAAATTTAAAGCAAAAAGTATTTTACACATACACACAAAGATAGATAGATAGATTTAAAATCATCCTTTTTTTTTTTTTCAAAAACTAAATACAAAATTTAGAGCAAAAATCTTTTTATATACATACACAGATAGATAGATAGATAGATATTTGAATTTAGAAATTAGATCTCAAAATGGACAATGAGTAACCCCCCCCCCAAAAAAAAAAAAAACGAATTTTCCCATATCAATAATATCTGATCTGTTGCCATTTGATTTCTATTTGTTGTAAATTTCCCAGAATTGCCCTCAGCTACTTTAGAGTTATTCATTGAAAATATTCTATTTTCAAGGAATAACTATCCTCATTTACTTTTGTAGGTTGGAATTTAAAAATATGCATACAATAAATATTCAATGTTATTTTCTATTGTGGAAGAAAAACCAAAAAGATATCTCACTAATTTAAATAACAACCATGGTACATTTTGGAGGTGCTCAAGGTGTAATGGTTATCATCAGTGGAAATGGACCAGATGATCAGAGTTCAAACCCAGGATTAGGTTCTTTGCATTTCACATAGCACTAATGCCCTTGGGAAAGGTATGAATCTAAATACTCTCCCTCTAGTTATGGAAAAATAATAGGGTAGACTGGGCTCTTTAACCTTGCTATGACAAACAGTCTAAGAGAAGGAAAATAGGATTCTCAGAACGGATTCAACTTGCAACATTGCTGAATACCAATCCCTTTATAAGAATTTCTTTACAAGAAAAACTTGGATTTTTTTTTTTACTGAAGTGGAATAGTCCACCCTGCTATATAAACCACCTACAAACTCAGGATTCTCAAAAAGGATTTAACTTGCAGCACAACTGAATACTAATCACCTTATATGAATCAAAATCCTGGAAATGAGCTTGGCCAATGTACAAAGTGGAATAGCCCACTCTGCTATATAAACCACCTACAAACTCAGGATTCTCAGAACAGATTCAACTTGCAGCACAACTGAATACTAATCACCTTATATGAATCAAAATCCTGGGAATGAGCTTGGCCAAGGTACAAAGTGGAATAGCCCACCCTGCTATATAAACCACCTACAAACTCAGGATTCTCAGAACAGATTCAACTTGCAGCACAACTGAATACTAATCACCTTATATGAATCAAAATCCTGGGAATGAGCTTGGCCAAGGTACACAGTGGAATAGCCCACCTACAAACTCAGGATTCTCAGAACAGATTTAACTTGCAGCACAACTGAATACTAATCACCGTATATGAATCAAAATCCTGGAAATGAGCTTGGCCAAGGTACAAAGTGGAATAGCCCACCCTGCTATATAAACTACCTACAAACTCAGGATTCTCAGAACAGATTCAACTTGCAGCACAACTGAATACTAATCACCTTATATGAATCAAAATCCTGGGAATGAGCTTGGCCAATATACACAGTGGAATAGCCCACCTACAAACTCAGGATTCTCAGAACAGATTCAACTTGCAGCATGGCTGAATACTGATCACCTTATAAGAATTTCTATGCAAAAAAAACTTGGATTTTTTCTTTACTGAAGTGGCCAAGATCAAGTTTGTAAAATTACCTGAACACATGGTGATCAATCAACACAGGTGAGAGGTCATTGAATAATATTGAATAATAAAAAAAATGATAAAAAAAAATATGTCAACCTTAACAATAAATGGTCAATGAACCATAAATCAGACATCAGATAATAGATGCACATTTGATATAAATTTATTCAGAGTGACACTTGTTATACTAGACTCATATTCCCATTAAGGTTATGGAGAGAGAGAGAGAGAGACGTAGTTTGCTTTCATCATTATTTGTAATTAATTGAATAACTGATAAAATAAATTCAAAGTTTGGTATCTCTTGCTTTATTTTCCCCCTGTTATGTTGTCTTCTTTTTTCTTTTATCTTTTTTCTTCTTCTTTTTTTTTTGTTGTTGTTGTTGTTATATTGTATTTGTCATTCAACTCTCTTCGCTGATGTTGACTGCACTGAAAGCTTATGGCTATTTATAATGTTATCCATTTGCAAATTAATCTTGTGCACACATTGGAAAGGTAGCCGAGTACAATATTAGAAATCACATTGTATAAATTAAAAATCTTTCAGAAAGGAAAAAAAAAAAAAAAAAAGAAAGAAAAAAGAAAAAAAAAAAAAAAAAAAAAAAAAAAAAAAAAAGAAAAAGAGGTGTATAATTTGGTAAAGAGAAGGGTTGTATAAGTTTTTGTTTAATTTGACAGGATAGCCTAGATTCATGTATTGGATCGAAAAAGCTCTGTCGTTGAATTCATTCATTTATTTATTTATTCATCACAAAAACCAACACCTTCTTCTTTATTTCTCTGAATTTTTTTTAGATGAGGCTTGATAATTAGTATTATTTGTATTATTCAGACTATTTTCTTCATCTTCATTGTTATCTGTACAACGTTTTGGTCAATGTGCCCTCCGGCCTTCTTCAAGTATTTCTTGTTGGACAGGGGAACCTTCTTTTCCATCTTGGGAACCTTCTTTTCGAATTCAGGGACTTTCTTGTCGTAATCGGGAGCCATCATGAAACTTTGAACATAACCCTTTGTTTAGTCCACAGGGTATCCTGTTCTCATTCTGCTAACCATAGCTGGGGTTCAAAGATCCGTGATGGCTCCTGATTACAAGAAGGTTCCCGAGTTCGAAAAGAAGGTTCCTGAGTCTGAGAAGGTTCCAGAGTCCAATAAGAAATACCTGAAGAAGGCTGGAGTGCACATCGGCTGAAAAGTTGTACAGATAACAATGAAGAGGAGAACAATAGTCCAAATAATACTAATCTTCTTCTTTATCTATTTATTTATTCTATTTTATTTTTTTACTGATTAAAGGCTGGTTTAGCTCAATTGGTATAGCATCTGCTTAAGAATCCCAAGGTTTCAGGTTTGATACTAGTCCTTGCCAACTCAGCACATGAGTAGCACAGCTTAGATAATCTGATCTATGTAATAAGCATTTGGTGCTCCACCTCAGCAAAAAATCAATCTCCCTAGTTTAGCTCATTGGTACAGCATCTACCTGCAAAGTCCAGGTTTCATACTGGCTCTCATCAACTCAGCACATGAGCAGCACAGCTTAGATAATCTGATCTATGCGGTAAAGCATCTGAGAGCTGACGGTAGGTCAGGTGCTCCACCTCAGCAAAAAAAACAAAAAAATCTTCTTGCACTAGCACTAGAAAAGAGGGGATAAACTCCCTCGTTATCCAGCTGATACCAACAATATGCCACTCTGCAGATGTTTTACAACATTTACTTATTGAATAAGTCTGTATGTTGTAAGCATAGTGTAATTAATAATTTTTATATTGATATCTGACAATATGGTCAAGAAATATTACTGAAAATTAAGACTGAGTTGATGAAAAATATTTTGTAATATCTGATAAAATTGTTCAGGCAAAACACATCATAATTTGAATAAATTGTTAATTTCAACAGCTTCTGTCTTTGTTGGTTGGTTGGTTTGTGTTATTTTATACCAAAGACATTTTTGTTTTATTCATTCTTGTTGGGTATTCAATTTTTTTTCTTTAAACTCAATTTAAAAAAAAAAAAATTTTAATCTCATTTTTTAAATCTATTTAACCCATAGATGGTACCGTAACAGGTACTACCACTCTGGGTCAGAGTGAACCTGGGAGTAATGACAATGAAGGAGTAATCTACACTCCTCAGAGCTCCAGAATTGGGACCTGACTACTACATGCAGTTTAATATCATACCCAGGACACCTTCTGTCCTTTGCATAGTAAAAATTGATTTTTTGAAATAAAATTAATTTTCATGCTTATGACACTAGACCACAAGCAAAACATGTCAATCCAGTTTTTAAAACCATCTTCTTGTATAATGTATTCAAATTCTGGACAATACTATTTGCATTTCAATTCATGCTAATTCCCATCAGAAAGGCATGAAGCCATCTCTTCTCCCTCCGGCTAGGAGTAAATAGTTGGACGGATGACTCTTTAGCCTCGGTATGACAATCTGCATGAGAAAAAAAATTCTGAATTCAAAATCAACTGTACTCCTCTTAAAAATTGACCTTGTATCACATCCTGGTTGTGCCAGAGGGGTTGGGTAAATATGTACTAATCAAACTGGAATTTCTACAGGTTCAGCTAGCAATAATAAAACAGAGACATGTAGAAGAAAAAAATACTAAATTTCAAAATGACTCATTCAAGGACTCGGGTTGCTTACAGTACCTGCTATTGCTTAAGTGGTCATATCAACTGAAAATTTTGCTATGCATATAGTAAAAGATGACAGAAAAGAGAGCCAGAAAGAGAGAGAAAAGCCAGCAGCCCCAGAAAGCATCACAATTTGTGTGCATTCAGTGCACCAAAGACTGTCACTCAAAAATTGGCCTGCAGAGTCACTTGTGCAGATGCAAATAAATTTTTTTTTTCTGGACACTACGCCATTGTCCTTAGTAGATGGAAAGGATATAATAATAATTATAATAATAATAATAATAATAATAATGAAAAAATTATGGAATATGAAAGTAAAAGTGATACCAATTGTAGTTGGTGCACTTGGAACAATCCCAAAAGGATTGGAAAAGGGTCTGGAATGTTTGGAAATCAGAGGAAGGATTGAAACCATTCAGAACACTGCACTGCTGCAATCTGCCAGAATACTCAGAAGAGTCCTGGAGACCTGAGGAGACTTGCTGTCACTCAAACTCCAGTGAAAGACCATCAGCTAATGCTGATGTGAGAACTCAAAAAGAGCAAATAATAATAGTAAAAGATGACACATATTTTAAAGTTTGTCACTTTGCAAAATGAGTTAGTGGATGCTGAAGAAAAACCATCCCAACATCCCAAATTATTATTAATGATTGCAATGTGTCAGTGGTGCATTACACTAGAAATGTGCAGCTGTGGTGAAAATAGATGATGTCATCAGGCAACATAACAATACAAGGCCTCTTTCTGCAAAACAAACATGAGGTAAGATAACATCATTAGGCGGGGAAGTTTCACCTCATTCCCCAATCTTAGATTTTACTAACAAGAGGATTTTCTCAATACTAATGTATTCAGAAATAAGAAAGATACTAATTCTAGACTTTCAGCTTTCTTTCAACAAAACCCCCTGATCACCCTTTTAGCAGGGCTTAATCTTCTACAGAGGGGATAAGAGCCCTTAAAGGTTTGGTTTGATTTGTTTTGTTTTACGGCATATCAACCTCAGTGGGTCATTTAATGCCGATAAAGTTTTGAAATAAATCAATTCTTAATGGATAATACAATTTTTTTATAAATACATTTTTCTATTTAACCCATAGATGGGACCCTAACAGGTACTACCACTCCGGGTCAGAGAGGACCAGGGAGCAATGGTGATAAAGGGGTGCTCCACATTCCCCAAACCTCCAGAACTGGAACCTCACCATCAGATAGAGTTTAATGTCATTCCCGGGACATGTAGACCCTCAGCCACCGCCTTCTAGCACCCATATGATAAAAATGGGTTGGGGCTTGCCATAAGGGCAATAGGGTTGGAAAAATCATATAGGTGCTAGGGCTTGACGTGACCAGCCGATTGATCGGAGGGGGCCTCTTCAACCGCCCGTCTAGCCCAAGATAGGGCCAAAGTGGAGTATTACACGTCATGAACTGCTCATCTACCTGGGCTCTATCCTTAAGCATCACGGGTCGCCACCCACGGCCAACAGATGGCCCCATTGGGGGAGTCTTACCCCTCTGCAGAGGTGCAGTCGGTGCATTCTAACGCCCCAGCCGACAAGACGGAGCCCTTAAAGGGGAGTCCAGAGTATGACACTGAACTCAATCTAATGAGGCGGGTATAGCTCTGACCTCTGTTGAGTACTCCTTCATTGCCATTAATCTCAAGTACTCCTTCATTGCCATTACTCTCATAGTCTTGTCTATGGGTCAAATAGATCTATTTAATAATTATTTGTAATCAATATGACTGTGTGCAAAAAACAAAAACAAAACCTTCTTAAGAAACAACTACACAAAAAATGTAAATATGAACACAATTCCCTAACCTCTAGGCATAAAACAACCCACGATGGTTTGATATGCTATTAAAATCAATCAACCAATTCCTCCAGCATTTTATCAGCAAGAAATTAAAAATTGCTTTTAAATCAGGATACTTTAATTACTAATGACAGTTACCATATCATTGATTAATAGAATTTATATTTGCGTTTATTTTTTTTTTTTATCGCTTTTAGAATATATTAATTTCCAAACAATAGTTTTCATATACAAAATATATTAACAATCAAGATTAAATATATTTGTTACTGAGCTGTAAAATAAAACATGAATGCAGTTACTAGTAAAATTTATTCATCTTCATCAACATTGGAGAAGGGTTAAGAAAGAAAAGATTGAGCTGTTACTTTTTAAAATATTTTGTGTTTTTCTATTTTCTATACATATATAATAATAATAATAATAAACCTAAAGAGAGAAACTGAATCTCTTATAATAGCAGTACAAGACAATGTCATAAGAACAAATTATATAAAGGCAAAAATAGATAAGACGCAGCAGAATAGCAAGTGCAGTACGTGTGAAAACTGAGATGAAAGGGTTAATCGTATAATAAGCGAATACAGCAAACAAGCACATAGAGAGCACAAGACTAGACATGACTGGTTGGGAAGGGTGATCCACTGGGAATTGTGCAAGAAATTCAATTTTTACCATATAATTAAATGATATATGCACAAGCCTGAATCTGTTCTAGAGAATGAGATGCATAAATTTCCCTGGGACTTTGAGATACAGACGGATCACCTTATTCTGGCCATGTGTTTTTATGCTCATTTTATTTCAAAACCATAGCCCCACCCCAAAAAAAAGAAAAGAAAAAGAGCAAAATACTAAAAAAAAACCACAATTCACTAACAATTAAAATTTGAAATTCAAGCACAATTGTAAGGATGAGCTGCAACCCTTGTTTAAAAAAAATAATTCAATAAATTAATGAATTTATATCCATAAATCAAGAGTAGACCTATATGTTCCAGTAGAAATAATAGTCCTGATAATTTTTAATTATATCTGTTTTGATTGTATAATGTTCACTAGAAATAATAAAGTCCTGGTAATTTTTAATAATATCTGTTTTGATTGTATAATGTTCCAATAGAAATAATAAAGTCCTGGTAATTTTTAATAATATCTGTTTTGATTGTATAATGTTCCAATAGAAATAATAAAGTCCTGGTAATTTTTGGTTTAGAAGAAAAATAAACTTTTTATAAAAAAATTGTTAGTGGCATAATTATTCATGGGTGATACTGTATATCCAACACACTTCTGAAACTGACGTATTTCAAAGAATCTTTTTAGAATAGTTTCCTAATATTTTTAGATTTTTCAGAAATTAAAGCAAAATTGTGCAGAAATAAAATATTTGCCAGAAAAACTGGAAAGATTTACTGAAGTGGCTGAATATTAGAGATTTACTTACTTATGGGCAATATTATAGCTGTGATCTGCTGTGTATCCCATACATGCTCAAGTGTGTGATAAGAGTGGGAGTCAAGTAATTGGAAGTCAGTTGAGTGTTTAGGGAACCAGTTTCATATCACCTGTACATGTCCTTAGGGGGGAGGTTGTGTTATCTTGCTGAAACAAACTATCACCCCTGGGAAACAGGATGAGCATAAGGGACTGCAAAATTTTGTCTGTTAAAAGATCTGTGTATATCACAGCTGTTACGAGAGACTCCAGTTTTTATAAGTGGTCGTTGAACACTCCAGTGGAACATGCCATTACTGAGTTGCCACTGGCTTACACAGCAAATTGCCAATAGTGTGGATCCATGGCTGAAGGTAGCCCCCCCACCCCCACCCCACCCAGTAAATCTGTCTGCCCTGAAGAGTTGGAGATGTGATTTGTCTTACCAGACTTCCATGGTCAAATAGTGATGATGTTCTCTAAGCCAAATGAGATGCTATAGTAGAATGTTGTATAAGGTGATCAATATTCAGCTGTATAGCAAGTTGAGAATCTAGAGTTGCTAGATGGTTTATATAGCAGGTTAGTCTATTCCACTGTATACCTTGGCCAAGCTCATTCCCAGGATTCTAGCAACTGTTTTTAGTGTAAATACTTTGATCCACACATGACTGAGTTCTGGTAGTTAGTACAGGGCTTGTATTTGGTTACAGTCCCCTTTCTATTTGTCTGGTAACTGGATGCTAATTACAGCCTTCCTGTGAAGGTGAGTATGATATGTTTATTCTAGTTATGTTTGTTAACTGATGACTACAAAAATCCACACAATGAAGCATACAATTTACAATGAACTTGCATGAGATTTGACACAATTTTCCCCTATACTAGGTAGTCAACATCCTTGTCACTCACTAGACCTCCTTCTTGAATTACCCGTGAGCACCTGCAGTTTTCATATCAATATTTAATCAATTCCCCCACACCATGTTATGCTGTGATGCAATGGGTAGTTTAATGTGTAGTGCCCCGCACGAAGCAAGTCTTCTCACAAGGTAGGTGCAAAAATTGCTCAGTTCTGTCAGCATTTCCCTTCAGAGGTGACTTAAGTGCCAGGAATTGACCCAGCGCTCAACTGCCTGGTGGGGAAGGAAGACCCCTAATAGATGAACCATTAATTTTCAGAGACCACCCAATACAAACAACAGGTGCACAATCTTTCACTAAAATGTCTGCAGGTTTCATGTTGTGCTGATGTTTGTTCTGAATTTACATACTCAAATGGTGTTAAATCCCATTTGCATACTATGGATGCTACAACTACATTGCCACAACTACACAGTGGCTGTTTGCATATCACTTTGTGTTAATGCTCTTGGAAAAGGTATAAACCCATTTCTTCTTTACACCCCCTCCCTCACAGATATGATTAAATAGAGGGAAGGTCGGGTCCTCTAGACAGGTAGGTAGGCAAACAGATTAAGAAGAAAAAAAACTCAGTAATCAAAAAGGGGTTAGCAAATCCATTCCATAAAAAAAAACTTCTTTCTACTGAAAACAGAATTTTTAGTGAGGGAGTCTATCCCCTTTTTGCTAGCACTAGACAAGGGAGATGGCGGTGTGCTACACCTAGCGTCAACTTCTAGATGCTTTATTGCACAGATCAGATGATCCAAGCTGTGTCACTCATGTACTGAGTTGACGGTAAATGATATTGAACTGGGATCCTTGTGATTCCAAGGTGGATGTTTTACCAACTGAGATAAACCTGCCCCTAGCAAACCATAATCAGCTTAAAAAGGTTTCTATACAACAATTTTATTGTATTCATTTATTTTCAGCCTGACTCTACAAAACATTTACTCTTTTAGTTTTTCTTACTTAAAAAAAAAAAAATCTTTACAGCATGCTACGAGACAACATCCTTTCCTCTGCTTTCTTAGCTATGAATAATCTTATTTTCTTATCATTTTATCTCTATCTTATCAAAAAATCCAATGTATTTTAGCCCTATCCTAATCTTTGCATCATCATCATCATCATCATCATTATTATTATTATCAAGTTCTTCACACCTGCCATAGCTGGTGGTTCACTGGAGGCTGAGTGATAGCAAGACTCCTCAGGTCTCCAGGACTCTTCTGAGTATTCTAGCCGATCTTAACAATGCTGTAGTTTGAATGGTCTCAATCCTTCTTCTAGTTTCCAATTCACCCAAATTCTTTCCCAGACCTTTGGGGACTGTTCAAAGGGCACCAATTACAATTCATACAACATTCATCTTCATGTTCCACAGTTTTCTCAGTTCTCTGGCAAGGTCCAAGTATTTGTCTATCTTTTCACTTTCTTTCATTTTCACTTGGTGGCTGGCCAGGGTGTCAAAATCCATGAGATGACAGGTTCTATTCTTCTTGTCAGGTCTTCTAGCTGGGATTAGGTGATCCGTTTGTATCGGAAAGTCACAGGGAATTTTATGAGTCTCATTCTCCAGGACAGGTTCAGGCTTGTACATATACCATTTAGTGAAAATTGAATTTCTTGCACAATTCCCAGTGGATCACCTTTCCCACCCAGTCATGCCTACTCTTGTACTCTCTTTGAGCTAGTTTGCTGCATTTGCTTATTATATGATTAACCATTTCAACTCTGTCTCCACACATTCTGCACTTGCTATTCTGCTGTGTCTTATCTATTTTTGGCTGTATATAGTTTGTTCTTATTCATCATCATCATCATTATCATTCATTATTATTATTATTATTCTCTTCCATTTATCTCAGTCAACAACCTTATCTCTTTTTGTGGTGCTTTGTGGATAATACTTGTTCTTGCCTTATCTGTACCGTTCCTTTTTTTAGTAACTTACTGCAGGTCATTACACTAAATCACAGTACTTCCTAACTTACCAGTTTCCCATTTCTGGTGTTGTACCAAAAACCAAACTTCGCAATCACCAATTCAAGGAACCATACATAATTAACACTCGGATCAGCCAGCTTGCAGATTTCTTTTCTGCAAGGAAAAGACAGAATGGATTAGACAATACTTTGGCTCTATGATAAATAAATCTATCTGCTTTACATGGGGCTAAATCTCTAGATGAACAGAAGATTGATTGTGATGGGTGATCTCTAAGCCACTTGCTAATCATCATTATCCTTTTAGCATTTTAACATTATGTGATGTCTTATATATTGGTTTGGTTTGTTTTGTTTTACGGCATATCAACCTCAGTGGGTCATTTAATGCCGATAAAGTTTTGAAATAAATCAATTCTTAATGGATAATACAATTTTTTTATAAATACATTTTTCTATTTAACCCATACCTAACAGGGAGCAATGGTGATGAAGAGGTGCTCCACATTCCCCTCTTATATATTGGCTAATGGAGGTGCTTGGGTTGTAATGGTTATCATCATAGGAAATGGATAGAGTTCAAATCCTGGATGAGGCTGTTTGCATTTCATATAGTGCTAATACCCTTTGGAAATCATCATCCTTTTAGCATTTTAACAGTATGTGATGTCTTATATATTGGTTAATGGAGGTGCTTGGGCTGTAATGGTTATCATCATAGGAAATGGATACAGAGTTCAAATCCTGGATGAGGCTGTTTGCATTTCATATAGTGCTAATACCCTTTGGAAATCATTATCCTTTTAGCATTTCAACAGTATGTGATGTCATATATTGGTTAATGGAGTTGCTCGGGGTGTAATGGTTATCATCATAGGAAATGGACATGGCAAGATAAGTTCTAATCCTGGATCAGGCTGTTTGCATTTCATATAGCGCAAATAATCTTTAAAAAGGTATACATCCAACAATTCTCCCTTCATGCTGAGGGATTGGTAAATATGTATATTGTTGTTACTAAACTCATGTAAAAAAGTAAAGTCATCAGGGCGGCCTAATGACGGTATCAGCCAGACAGAAAGGGTGTCTATCCCCTTTTCACAAGCACTAGACCAAGGAGAATATTTCAGCATCTGAGGTGGAGCGCCACACCTACCATCAGCTCCTCACTTTACTACACAAATCCCTGTGCTACTCATACGCTGAGTTGGTGGGGGCTGGTATCGAACCAAGAACCTTGTGGCTCCTTGGCGAACACTCTACCAACTGAGCTAAACCACTGTGCTCAAACAATTAAAGAATCTGAAAAACAAATATTCACTAGATATGAGTAGCATCCTTTAAAATTTGTAGATTCACTACTACAGTTTGAAAAGCCATATTAAGATTGATTGATCATTAAGGCATGTCAACCCATGTAGGATTATTTTATGCATAGAGGTTAGGGAATCGCTTTCATTGTATATTTTGGTTGGAGGTGCGTGGTGTAATGGTTAGAGTCATAGGAAATGGACTCATCGACCTGAATTCAGATCCTGGACAAAGCTACAGTTCACATAGCGATAATACCCTTGGGAAAGGAATGAATCCAACTACTATCCCTCCAGCTATGAGTAAAATAGTAGGGCAAACTGGGCTCTTTAACCTTGGTTAGGCAACCAGTCTAGGAGAAGGAAAACTCTGAATTCAAACCTGTTAAATCCACTTGGAGTGATCACTACTAGAATAGGTTCAGTCCTAATTAGTGATCTATTTCACTAATTTAATTTTTAATTAAACTAATTCCTATTTGCATTTTTTGTGTAGTTATGATATCAAGTATTCTTATCTAATACAAATAATTTGCACACAGTTTTATGGTTTCAAGTATTCCAATCTAATGCTGATATTTATATGGTTTTAAGTAATTATTTCTAACTAATAAAAGTCATTTGTTTGCACACTGTTATATGGTTTCAAATAACTAATAATAATCCTTAGTTAAACAATCATAGTTTCAAGTAACTATTCTTGATACAAATAATTTACAGTCATATGGCATCAGGAATTCCTATCAAATATGAATAGTTTTTAAATAGATCTATTTGTCCCATAGGTAGGACCCTAACAGGTACTACCACTCCAGATCAAGTGAATCTAGGAGTAATGACAATGTAGGTGTAATTCATACTCTCCAGACTTCAAGAACTGGAGCCTCACCATCAGACTGGCAGTCAGAGAGGCCCCCTCTAATCAATCAGCTCGGTCACATCATGCCCTAGCACCTATTCTCAACTCTATTGCACTAATTCCTTTTTATCATATATTTGCTTGAAGGCGTCTGAGGGTCTTAGTGTCCTGGGTATGACGTTAAACTGCATTTAATGGTGAGGTTCCGATTCTGGAACTCTGGAGTGTGTAGAGTACACCTTCATTGCTATTAATCTCAAGTTCACTCTGACCAGGAGTGGTAGTATCTGTTAGGGTCCCATCTATAGGTTAAACAGATTAAAAAATGAGGTTTAAAAAAGATTTGAATACCTAACAAGAATGAATAAAAGAAAAAAGATTTTTGACATAAAATAACTCAAGGGTTAACACGCTGTAAAATCCAACCAACCAAACATCTACAACTTTGGCAGTTTTAATATTTCCCCTTAGAAGATTTTATTCTTAATGGATATTTACCTGGAGAATATTTTTTCTTTTGGAGATTATTTCCTGCCATTCAAATACCACTGCTTTCTATAAGTTATAATTAATAATACTTGTGTTCTTTAATTGTACAACCGGTATCATCTTGCAAAGTTAAAGTGAGACCATCCAAATCCTCCAAGATAAAATGCAAAATTGTAAATCCAGATTATCTGGCGTTGCTTATCCGCTGAATTCTTATTTCTTGTGAGTGTTGTCCCCTCGGCAAAATAATGGACCATTCCATTTTTAGTATAAAGAAAGGGAAGAAAAAGGACATGCAGCACTGAAAAAATATAATAAGAAAGAAAGAAAGAATAGGGGAAAGATAGAGAGAGGGGTTGAGCATGTGGAAATGATATCACTAATTTATTTCAATCAAACATAATAAAAAGGTGAAAAGAGAGAGAGAGAGAGAGAGAGAGAGAGAGAGAGAGAGAGAGAGAGAGAGTGTTAAATCAAGATTATTATACTTTTTACATATTGAACTATTTGGCAATAGCTCTTAAATAAACATATCAAATGTTGTAATAATTAAATTTGTAGCATGTCCTTTTTCTTCCTTTTCTTTCTTTATAATAAAAATGGAATGGTCCATTATTTAGCTGAGGTGACAAAACTTATAAAAAATAAGAATTTGGCAGATAGACAACACCAAATAATCATCCATAGGTCCTGCTAGTAAGTTATAATAACCTAAAGTGTCTAACCTAAATGTTTTGAGAGGGTAGAGTAGTTTGAAAGTTTCCCAAGAGAAGTGAGACTTTAAATGAGTTAAATAAATTCACAGTTTTGGCTGTGACCTCAACAGACAACATTGTTTTGGGCAGAAGGAATTTTTTTTAAAAAGAGGTTCTCAGAGCTGCATGGCAAAATGGTGGGTGATTTAATTAACTTTCTAATGAGATGATCATTATTAAGATTTATATGATGCCCAAGTGACGTAATGGTTATTATTTATATAGAGTTCTAAATAAAAAGGAAGTGATAGAATTGTTAAAAAAAAAAGACACCCTTGCTGTTTGACCTACTCAAGATGGAGATGTACAACATTCTACCAGTCAGAGTTATCTCCCATGGGTAAAACAACATCCATTTCCCATGTAACACAATTGATATACAATGGACTATAATAAGTTTTTAGCCACCCTTGATTACAGCACTGTCTGGTTTGGAGGGAAATCTGAGCCAATTCTTGTTGACGAGCGGTTGAATGGTCCAAAATATTGTCAAATATTAAAGAAAGGACTACTCCCACTGTTACCTAATTATTAGATACCTAATATTTATGTGCAGTAGTGTAGAAATCAAAATGGCTGTTATAAGTTGCAGCACACGGCCTTGAAGGTTGAATGACAAGGCTTGACCTCAGTCCTAACCTTCTGGTGGATACCGTGAGAATCGGTGGAGAAGATCCTCTTCTGGTTTAGATTAGAAATAGATTTTAGTCAGTCGGCCAGAAACCACAATAGTGGTGAGTCATGTATTGCATGCTCCGACTCGATCTGCGCAGGTAGTCTGGTGGGGATTTTCGAAATAAATATGATCTAAGTTAAATCGAAGTCTTGTGTTATTATCTAAAAACTACCAATGACACAGGGCTTCTGATAAAGAGAAATCCCCAATGGAAGACCAGACACGAAGTCCCCAAGAGAAGTCCAGACGCTAGAAGAGATGATAGAAAAGACGTCAGAATAGAAGTAAAGAAGGGTATACAACACCACTATTTGAAATCAATCAGATTGACAAGAATGTCTATCTTTTTCAAGAATGATGTATATGTGATACAAGCAAAGTAGCTAAGGCCTGGAAGGAATCGCAAGGAATCAAGTCACTGGCATAGGTAGCCCAAAGTCCTGACATGAATCCAATAGAACATGTTTGGGAGCACCCTGACTGAAACCTTTGAGAGCGTGCAACCAAAATCACGTGAGTGGCAACTTTTAAAGTAACATTGCTAAAAGAGTAGCAAATTATGGATCAGACGATTGTAGATAACTTAATCACATCAATGAAAAATCAAATACAAGCATTGAAACTAACAAATGGAGGACCTACTCCATACTAGTTCTAAATATTGTTTATGTTATTATGTAATTAAACTTTGAAATTGGATGTAGTTTATTTCTCCTGGCTAAATACTTTTCGTAGGCCACTGTAGATGTTGAAACACAGCCAATTCAAAATGTAACATAATTGAATGTCTTATAGAAAATTTAACTTGAAAAGAAAATGGTATTCTAATTTCTGGCGAAAGAGAAAGAAAAAAGATAAAGAACTGAATGCTTAGCAGTCAAAGTGACCAGTTGAAAATGACCCCAGACTCAGTCAGTTCAGAGCACTCATATTAGGTCAGCTAGTCACAGGTGAATAACTGCATGTATATAAAATCACTAGATAAAAACTAGAAGTTCTAAATTTTCTGCACAAGTGTAGAAACACCGGAAGAACCAGAAACAGATATGTTCCTTCCCCCTGGCACCACAGGCGGAAGTAAGGGAGCAACTCATTTTTAGTCAGGAGAATTATATCAACGAAGAAAGAAGTCGGGTGGAGGTGAGGTCCCACATAAGTCATGGAGCTGTTAGCTAGTCCTGTAGGTTGCGGGAGAGTTAGAATGAAGGAGATTTATAATAGAAAAGAATAACCAGCCTTTCTCTTCTTTTACTGAACACTCAACACTGGGTGAGCGAGTAACAAAAATCTTGAAGCCTGATTGAAAATTACTACAATCTTTATCTGTTGTTTTCTGTAACCTCTTACATATGCCTGAGTGACCATTTGGCCTATCTGTTCTTGCTAGATGCTAACCACTAAGACTGTTATACTCCATCACTGGACCTGACAAAGAACGCTGAACACATGAATATAAAAATATAAAGTTATATTTTTATTCTTTGATTATGTATAGATCTGAGAGTCATCAGCAGAGGATGCACATACACAGTAGCCTTCGGAAGTTCTGACTGCGACTGATCTCAATCTTGATCTGCTTAATCCAGATTTCTAAGGTTTTTTTAAAAAATAATTCTTTAACTCAACAGGGTTATGCCTCTTTGATCGTGATACCTACGCAGTTTTCCTGTAGACACTTCCTCACTCAGGCAGCTTGTTTTTATTGTTTATGAGCTACACCTACACATTTTCTGTGCCTATGCAGTGTCAATGTACACTTGCATTTTCAGGGTGTCAAACGTCAGTTTAATGTGTTCAAGGCAATATCCTGTTTTTGTTTTCAGGCCCATGCTTATCACCAATGCATTTCCTGCACCCACGTGCCAGTCATCTTGCACCTGGTTCCCAGATGTGAACTCTCAACCAGACAATATATTACAAGACCATGCTACAAAAAATTAGGTTTAATACTCATTTGGTACATATTGTTCAATAGCCAGTGAGAAGTGTTAGAGCTCAGGACAAGTCTAGAGGATATGTACAAAATAAAGAGATTTCTGTAGGTAGACAATAAAAAATTATTGCCTTTAGATAATGGACATGTGTGTTGAATGCCTCATGGAATGTCACATAACAGTTGCAAGAATACATTTTCAACATCTTTTGCCTCAGTTCTTTGAGAAACAGTAAAGCTCAATAGCTCCTTTACATTCCCTCATCAAGTGAGATTTTTTTTCATTTTTGTACCTATCCTATATACATATTCACCTTAAGTTTAAGGTACATTTAAAAAATACAATGGCATAGCTTCACATATACCAAAAGAAAAGTTTCAGAGGTGCTTTGACCAATGTGAAACTCGCTGGAATAAGTGACTTGAATCTCAAAAGAATTATTTTAAAGAAAATTAATGTTTCATTCATCGTTCACTTCTGTCTTTGTAAATAAAGTTTCAGTCTTTATACTTTTTGAACACACCTCATATAAGTTTTGTGGACTGGTTGTCAGGTTTGTGAACTGGCTGACTGATTGGCCCAAGGCATCGGCAATCCTTGATAAACAGAGCCAAGTGATAACATGCTTAATATTAAATATTTCTCCAGTTCAGTGCTCTTATCTAACTGATAATAGCATAAAAAATATAAACAAAAACATGAAAAAGATGATAGAATAGTTGAATCTAGAATCTGTCTACACTACATCATAAATATGCATATGCATCTTTTCATTCTACAATCTTCTTTATAGGTATGATGTAATACATCCAGGTTTGTGCTTTATTAGAAATACTTGGGAAAGTAATATAGCAGTTGCTTTTGAAGAAGGCAATATAAACTGGCTTGAGAGTGACCTAATAATGTCCATGAAATAAGTAGTTTTATTAATTAAGGCAAGAAAGTGGTGAAAATTGGCATAAGCACACAGTCTATCTATACAGATATAAAGAGCAGTTTGTATGTATGTATGTCTGACTGAAACTACAAAAATATAATAATTAACAACAAAGTAAATATATATATATATATATATCACATTCACTATCACATGATATTCCTTTTTATTTGTTTGTTTGTTTTGTTTTATGGCATATCAACCTCAGTGGGTCATTTAATGCCGATAAAGTTTTGAAATAAATCAATTCTTAATGGATAATACAATTTTTTTATAAATACATGTTTCTATTTAACCCATAGATGGGACCCTAACAGGTACTACCACTCCGGGTCAGAGTGGACCAGGGAGCAATGGTGATGAAGGGGTGCTCCACATTCCCCAAACCTCCAAAACTGGAACCCCACCATCAGATAGAGTTTAACGTCATTCCCAGGATATGTAGACCCGCAGCCACCACCTTCTAGCACCCATATGATAAAAAGGGGTTGGGACTTGCCATAAGGGCAATAGGGTTGGGAAAATCATATAGTTGCTAGGGCTTGACGTGACCAGCCGATTGATCGGAGGGGGCCTCTCCGACCGCCCATCTAGCCCAAAATAGGGCCAAAGTGGAGTATTGCAAGTCATGAACTGCTCATCCACCTGGGTCTATCCTTAAGCATCATGGGTCGCCACCCACGGCCAACGGGTGGCCCATTGGGGAGTCTTACCCTCTGCAGAGGTGTAGTCGGTGCATTTTAACGCCCCACCGACAGGCGGTTGCTTTTTGTGAAAAAAATATAAAGATTTTATTTATATTCGTGAAGATATTTAAAAATTAGGATTTGAATAGTAAGAGAAGGGAAAGTCATTGGCAGCGTTCGTAATTAAAACATAAACAAATCAATTATGGAAGACTAAAACAATCAATGGATCTGCGAGACTAACTTGTATTATCCCCCCTCTACCCAGGCCACACTGGGTAGCCATTTCTAGTCTATTATAAACTTGCATAAGGTTAGAGAAATTAGATTTAAAGTTGAGACCTTATCATAGAGTAGGAGAGTTTTATTCTTCATATTGGATTAATTAATTTGGGAGGTGAGAAAAGATAATACAAACGGCTTAAGTTGAACTAATGTAGATGAATAGGAAGGACAAATAATAAGTCAAATTTTAATACTGACAGGTTATATTAAACTGTTTCCAGGGTGGTCAGTTTCCCTCTTAAAGGATGATACTTTTTCTTGAGCCAAGAAAGCTCAGTAGTTCCATTGTTTGTCTGTGTGACGGCAAAACCAGGCTAGGAATGAGTAATGACAGAGTCGACTGGTGAAGACACTTTTATTTGGGTAAATACGGGAGTTGTCACCTATCCTCCTGTTTCGCAACTGGTCTTCAATGTGAAACTACAATAGAATACAAAGGGCTATGTAGTTTCTCCAATATACAACTAATAAAATCGAAAAGAGGAGGATAAACTCCGTGCTTGCACTTACCTTTAGTTCACCCAAGTTCCTGCCTGCTAATAAGAATTGAAACTAGCGCCACACGCACATGTGACTTTTTTACCGCAATAGGATAACGGGGCAAAGCAAGGGAGATAATTCTCTTGCATTTCCAGTCTGAGAAGGTAATAGATGGATGGAATAGATAGAAACAGTTTGAAGTATTTGACTAAGTAAGGACAAAGCCCTGTATTGGGTTTGTTGATGTATGACAGCTTGTTACTTAACAGAATCAACAAGATAAAATTACAAAAAATAAAATATAAAGTATATAATATATATATATATATAAATTAACCATGTTTATTACATGTAACCAACAAAACAACATTAAAACAACGTACAAAGCTAGTTATTTGTTTCTTTCACTGGGGGGGGGGGTTGTTCTCTGAATGTTTGAAGGGGGTTATGCTCCCTCACTGAGGAGGTTTGCTTCATGGTCCCTTTAATGGTTGGCATCAGAAACCGAGAGCTAGGAGATCCTTTTGATCTAGTCATCCCGGTCAGAATAGCCATATTTCTCCCAGCCCACTAAGGGGATTAATCTTTAACTTCCTGTGTCCCCGGACACTGGAGAGTTCCTACCTGTAACCCTACACCTGTAATTACTTTAGTTAAGGCCAGAGCTATTCCTAAGGTTCCAGGCTTAACTTTAATACTCATTAATGATTATGAATAAAAAGTGTTGAAATGAAGTAATTCTTTTGTTTTAAAATTTAAATGAAAATGTGTACACAGCTGAGAAATTTATCTATCAATACATATATAAAGGGTAGTTGGTGTGTCTGTATGCAGGTATGTCCGAAGGAAACTAAGAAAAGACAACAATTGATGACAAAGTAAATATATATACACATTAAATATCATCGGTTCCTGCTTTTTGTGCAAAAATTACGAAAGATTTGATTTATATTCACAAAGATATCTAAAAATTAAAGGATCTGTGAGATTAACTTGTTAACCATTACACCACTTTTTTTTGTCCCCCCTCTACACATGTGATGCTGTGATTTAGGGAGACTAATAAATGTAAGTACAGCTTTGTACTTTGTTATAAGATTGTTTTGTTGGTTACATCTAATGATAATAATAATAATGAAATTTATTGTGTACAGTACTCAGGTGCACCACAACTCATCAAAGTCTCATGTCTAGTACATAGAATAATGTATTAATGACAGGAACATGAATAGCATACATCAATAATATACATGTATGTGTGCATGCATATGTGGAGGGGGGTATCAGTTACAGTGTTGGCGGATTACAGGAAGCATGGAGGCTTTGAAAGATGCAGTGTTTCGGCAGCCTACAACGGATGCAGGCAGTTTATTCCATGCCTCAGCAACTCTGAGCATGAAAAAATGTTTCTGAATGTCATGTGAGCTATGTTGTTTTCTCACTTTGTAGGCATGCTCATGTCTGTTAGAAACATGGAGATCAAAAAGGTGCTCAAGAATGCTGTTGTTAAGATGATTAATGACCTTATCAGCATTTACCACTTCAGTTGCCAGAGTTTCAATGAATCCATTTTCAGGGCAGCAAGACTTTCAGAATATGGCAGATGCCTGATGGAGGGTATTTGTTTGGTTGCACGTCTGTACAGTTTCTAGGAGGTTAATGTTCTGAGCCAATAGGGGTTCCAGACTGGTGATGCAAATTCCAAGTGTGGCCACACCATAGCTTTATACAGCTTTAAATATATAGTCAGTGAGCGACTGATAAAGTTTTTGCTGAGCTACACCAGGACACGCTCGGCCTAATTGACAATTTTAGAGATGTGCTTCGTCCAACGTAAATCACTGCTGACAGTAATACCTAGATCATGTTCACAAGAAGATTCCTTGATATTAGTGTTGTGAGGAGTATATGTATGATGGGTTTTTCTTCCCAAATTGCATAGTGGTACATTTGTCCACAGCCAGCTTCAGTTTGCCAGGCAGTGATCCATTGCTGCATTGTGTCCAGGTCTGACTGCAAGAAATATTTGCAGCATTCAGGATCTGTCTTTAATATTCTCTGATGCAAATGCAAATGCAGCATCCTCTCAGGGCATTTTTTTTCTTCTCTTTTCCTTAAGTGAAAATTTATCACAAGGGTAAAATATGTCAGCCCCCCCCCCACACACACACACACTGATCAAAAAAAAAGGGGAGAAAACTTACTGGAATAATTGTGTTAAAATTGTAGGGGACTATCTTGAAGAAAATTAATGTTTAATTCATTGTTAACTTGTCTTGGTAAATAAAGCTTCAGTCTAGATACTTTTTTTTTCAGTCTAAATATACATGTTATTCTATTTTTTTTAAGTTTTACAGCAAGAAAAATATATATGCAAGAATAAGGGAGGTTTTGAATTGAAATGTAAAGGCTACACACACACACACACACACACACACACACACACACAGCTAGGTGTGTGTGTGTGTGGTCATTACATTTAATTATATATATATATATACATATATATATAGAGAGAGAGAGAGGAGATACATTGAATTAGAATCTGGGTAGATTTACTTTACTTTATTTCTTTTCTAAAGACCACACACACACACCTATATATAATATATATAATATATAATATATTATATATATATATATATATAGAGAGAGAGAGAGGAGAGAGAGGGAAATATATTGAATTTGAATCTGGGTAGATTTTTATTTTACTTTATTTCTTTTCTTTAGAAAAATTATATTTGTCTAGCGGCCTTATAAGACATGCCAGACTAATTATATATAACATATTCTGTAGAAATTTGTTAGCTTTCATCATTACTTAATAACCCTGACCCAGATTTCTTTGACAATATTTCCTGGTTTTTCTGTCAACCAATTTTTTGAATTAAACAGACATGCATATTATATTCCCACCATTTCAAAAAAAAAAAAAAAAAAAAAATTCAAATCCTTAAAGCAAATAGTTCTTTTTTTTTCTTCTTCTTTCTCGTCTTTGTAGAATCTCTTTCAACATAACAAAAAGCCTAAAAGCTCAAAGATTTCCATTGGGTATTTAATCTTAGTGTTACATTGAACCAAAAGATGATCTCTTGTAATAAGGATTTGCTACACAAGTTAAAAAAGCATAAAAGGAAATGAGGAGTTGATTCTTTTTAATATATTTTTGTGTTTTTTTACTTGCTTTTTCTCTCTATTAGGATTTTTGAATATTATGATTCTTTCCATTCATCCTGCTTTCTACACAATATATTTAAAAAAAAATTGTATCAATGAAAAACTGCACATAAATTTACATATCATTTTTCATTTTTATTTTTTTTACTTTCTTCCACCTTTAATTTAAAACCTAATTTACAAAAAATAAAGAATTGATTACATCCTGTCAGACAGGGAAAAAAATTGGAAGAACCATATCTGAAAATCAATGATTTAATTAAGTCACACAGTTGAAATTTATGCTTACAATGTGATACAATATTCAAGCAACATGTATAAGATTATTGTATGTTTAGACAGTCAGTTAATGTAATTTATTCATACGCTTTTATGCTGTGGTAGAGGATACAATCAAAAGCGAAAGAGGAAGAATTTTAAAAAGCAAAAAGGTAAGTATTTAACATATATATATATAACAGATAGTGCCTGTAGGAAGTTACTGCCACCAGTATCATTTCCAAATATTATAAAATCTTTGTTCAGAAAGATCAGAAAATTAATAAATACTAGAGGCAAGTCTCATCGGAAAAATAATATCTTACTATAATGGAGCTTGAGCTGCTTCAAGTCAAATGAAGCAAGCAACATTAATTTTATATACAAATAGGTGCTGAAAAGTTCTAAGCCCAACCAAAATCAGAATTACTTATTAAATCTTTTATCATTGGATTTGGAAAATTTTTAAAAAAACATTTGTGGAGAAACTAAAAAGTTTAAAAACAGTGTGCCAAGTGTGGTGAAAGAAAGGGAAGGAAAAGGACATATGATATAGAAAAATATAATAAGGGGAAAGATAGAGAGAGGGAGTGAGCATGTAGACACGATAATGCTAATCTGTTTCAATCAAACATAATAAAAAGATGAAAAGAAGGAAGGAAAGAAAACAAAAAGAGTTAGAGAGAGTTAAATTGAGATTATTATATTTTTACATATTGAATTATTTATAATAGCTCTTAAGTAAACATATCAAATGTTGTAATGATTAAATTATCATACTGTGGTATATCCACAGGTCCTGCTATTCTTATATAATCTCCTCTAAAAATGAACTTGACCATTTACCTAAAACACCTGAAAATATGATTCATCTGAAAAGGTAACATGGTACCATTCTTCCATGGTCCAATGGGAATGTTCCCTGGTCCAGTAGAGACACAGTAACTACTGTCCCCCCCCCCCAAAAAAAGACCTACCTGCAAAATAAGACTTAACATGATTTTTAAGGAGGATCTTAAAATAAACCCTAGTTAAGAGCGTCAGACAGACAAAAGAAATAAGCATACTTCACAATCACATCATGTAACACAAACACTCGATATCCCCCCAAAATAAACACTAGTGTTAAATTTTGGAGTGAATATTAATAGAAGCCTTGTCTTATTTTTGTGGGAAACATGGTAATACTGCAATGTGAATTAGTATTCCAATTGTTTGATGACAATAAAGCACCATGGAATGCACTGTATAGTAACATTGAATGGATACAGTAACTACAGTGCTGAAAATAAGAACCAGCGTGATTTTTCGGGATGTTTGAAACAAGCCTTAGTTGAGAGTGACAGACAATGAAAGAAATAAGCATTCTTCACAATTACATCATGTGACACAAACACTCAACATCCCCCCAAAATAAGCCCTAATCTTAAAATTTCGGAGTGAAAATTAATATAAGTTTTGTCTTATTTTTGTGGGAAAGTCTACAGTATATTGACTGATTGGTTGAGTATCACTAATATTGAATGGGGATGTGATTAATTTAATGGTCACCTTCAGTGGGTGTTTTTTTTTTGTTTTTGTTTTTTATATATATATCTAATTAGGAATGAGTCTATTCTAGTAGTTACCACCCCAAGTGGACTTAACAGGTTTGAATTCAGAGTTTTCCTTCTCCTAAACTGATTGCCTAACCAAGGTTAAAGTACCCAGTCTGCCCTACAATTTTACCCATAGCTGGAGGGAGAGTTGTTGGATTCATACCTTTCTCAAGGGTATTAGTGCTATGTGAACTGTAACTTTGTCCAGGATTTGAACTCGGATTGATGAGTTCATTTCCTACAACAAACCATTACACCACACCCCTCCAAAAATCATCATCCTTGTCAGTTATTAGCAGTTCCATTCTTGTGGCATCTGCGGTTTTCACATAAAATTGATTTTCTCTATCATGTACCTGGCACACAACTGAATTTTTGTGATGAGGATTGATAATTTGTATTATTTGTATTTTTCAGACTATTGTCTTCATCTTTATTGTTATATGCAAAACATTTCGGATGATGTACCCTCCGGCCTTATTCAGGTGTTTCTTGTTGAACTCTGGAACCTTCTTATAAATTGAAAAATAAATAAAGATAAAAAAAATCCTATTTCTCTGAGTTTTTGAGATGAGGCTTAATAATTTGTATTATTTAGATTTTTTGGACTGTTGTTCTCATCTTTATTGTTATACACATAACATCTTTTTTTTTTAATCGCAATATGAGTAAAGGTAAAAATCATACATAATTATAAAGGTAAATATTCTAGGTAAAAAGAAAATTAGGTTTATAAGTTAAAAAAATTCACTCTGGATTGTCCATTTGGACATATGGTGCAACGGATATAAGGATTGAGTTAATACAGTTCTAAGTGACAATCATCTGGAGGTTGAAGGTTCAATCCTAACCATGGTCAATAATAACATAGATTATTTAACACTTGTACCGGTCATGGTTAACAGAATGAGAACAGTCTACCCTGGTGGATTGAATAAAAAGGTTCAGTTTGAAGTTCCATGAAGGCTTTGAGTTTGACAAGAAACACCTTAAGAAGGCTGGAGAGCACATAGGCTGAAATGTGTATATGACAAAGATACTGGTGGAGTCCATTTCTACTAGTAGCAGGGTGAAATCATTTAGTACACTGGTTGAGTCCATTTCTACTAGTGGTAAAGGTGAAATCCTCCATTACACTGCTACCTCTAAATGTTTGACATTTCAGTTAATCTTAAGTCTACCTATCCACAATCTAGTTATCCATGTACTGATTTGTAAACCTAGCACTGTTCGCTCGTTGATAAACCAACAATGTATCATCTTTGTTGCAGATTTGCTGTGAAAATAATCAATAAATAATACCTTCACTTTGGTCAGCCATTTTAACAGAAGACATTTGCAAAACTTTAATGTTCAAGGCTTAGAGGGAAATAGAATTTAATTCCTCTTATAATTGAATCATTATTTTAAATTAATTATTACAAAAGTTTTATTGCTTACAAAAGCCTGGAATAATGTAGATTAAAATATTATTTAAAAAAATTTGATGACGCTTAACATCTGAAATAATTTTATTGATTACTTTTCCAAATACAAAATCAACCTAAAAATTCCATCCTTTGTGGTTGTTGGTTGGTTGGATTTTACGGCATGTCAATCCCCGTTGGGTCATTTTATGCCGAAAAAATTTGTTTTATTCATTCTTGATGGCTACTCAATTTTTTAAAAACCCATTTTTTAAATTCATTTTGTTCTATTTAACCCATAGATAGGACTCTAACAGGTACTACCACTCCAGGTCAGAGTGAACCTGGAATGGTGATGAAGGGGTACTCCACATTCCCCAGACCTCCAGAACTGGAACCTCACCAATAGATAGAGTTTAACATCATACCCAAGACAATAAGACCTTCTAGCACATATATGCCACCACCTTCTAGCACATATATGATAAAAAGGGTTGGGTCTTGCCATAATTTTGATAGATAATAATTTGCAATAGAATAAGAACAATCATATAGGTGGTAGAGCTTGATGTGACCAGGCAACTGATCAGAGGGGGCCTCTCCAAGTCTAGCCTAAGTAAGGGCCAGTGTGGAGTGTTGCATGTCATGGACTGCTCAGCCACCAGGGTTCTATCCTTAAGCATTATGGGTTGCTACAACAGGTGGCCCAATTGGTGCAGTCAGTGTATTTTAAAACTCCAGCCAACAATAATAATATAATAAATAAAGTGATAAAACAGTATTAAACCTATGGAAATAATGTACAGGGTGTTTTAGAAAAACTGATGTCATTTTGTAATCTAATAACTTGACCAATTCTCATTTGAATGATCTCAAATTTTAATAACATATGTAGGAACAACTCAAAATTCTATGGTTAATATTTAAATGTCTTTTCTTTTCTAAAATTGAAAAGAAGAAAAACATAAAAAATTAAACAGAGAATTTTGAGTTATTTCTACACATGCTGTTAATATTTGAGATCATTTGAATGATTAAGTTTACAAAATCAAAACAATATCTGAAATACCCTGTATAATCTATAAGGTATATTTTAAGATTAAAAAGAAAAATGATATGGCAGATAAGCAACACTAGATAATCAGGATTTACATTTTTGCATTTCATATTGGATGATTTGGATCGTCTCATCTTTAACTGGAGGGTGTTGCAAGATGATAACAGTTGGAAGATTAAAGAACAAGAGTATTAATATATAGATAGAATCAAAAAATGATAATGATATCAAAGTAATTGTTAATTACAATTCCAACACCGCATTTGTATCAAGTTTTAATATTTGTTGACTGTCACCATTCCACATTGTTTAACTGCATTTACATGATATCACACTAAAATCCGACCACACTAATATCCAACCACTCCTCACCATGGCAGGGTGGAGACAACATGGTAGTGTCAGAGCTATGCTGCCTGGAACTCAAGTTCCTGGTAAGGCCTTCCAAGGCAGATTGGTCTTTCAACCAATGGTATTAGGACCACAACCCGGCTAAAGGGGCTCTGGTGAAAATACAAAGGGCATCTCCATTATCATCAGGAATCAACAGCTTTCGGTGTACTTGTCACTGTGGAAAATTTGCGGCAAACAAGGACATCTCTTTCCCTGACCGGGATATGCCTGGGGAATGCTTGTGAATTTACTATTTTCCCTTGTTACTCTTTTCATGAATTCATTATCTCATTCATTCGGGATATGGTGAATTCATTGGATGGAGCAGCTCAACCAGCCCAGGGTGAATGTTGTCACAACAATAACATGATATCTAGGTTTGATTTGTTTGGTTTGGTTTGGTTTGGTTTGTTTTATGGCATATCAATCTCAGTGGGTCATTTAATGCTAATTAAGTTTTGAAATAAATTGATTCTTAATGGACCAGGGAGCAATGGTGATGAACATTCCCCAAACCTCCAAAACTGGAACCTCACCATCAGATAGAGTTTAACATCATTCCCAGGACATGTAGACCCTCAGCCACTGCCTTCTAGCACCCATATGATAAAAAGGGTTGGGACTTGCCATAAGGGAAAATCATATAGGTACTAGGGCTTGACGTGATCAGCCGATTGATCGGAGGGGGCTTCTCCAACTGCCCGTCTAGCCCAAGAAAGGACTAAAGTGGAGTATTGCAAGTCACGGACTGCTCAACCACTTGGGTTCTATCCTTAAGCATCATGGGTCACCACCCATGGCCAACAGGTGGCCCAATTGGGGGAGTCTTACCCCTATGCAGAGGTTTAGTCGGTGCATTATAATGCTCCAGCCAACAGGGTGGATGATATCTAGTTGTGGAAATGTATACATGTTTACTTTTTAAGTAGAGTTAAATTCTAAGGAATTAAAAAAAAAAATAAAACAATTGTAAGTCAGAATTCTGATAATGCTGTTGGATGGTATTGAAAGAGAATAATGAAAAACAGTTGGGAAAGGTGTTACAGCAAAGACATGCTAAGAATTAATTTTGTCGACCCAGTTTGCCTGCTGACCTGTGTAGTAAAAGCACATTTGCATGGGTATAAAGGGGTTAGGTTTCACTGAATTTAGTCTATCTATCCTCTTCCCTCAGTGTGATGCACACCAAATACAGAGGATAAAGTTAGGTAATTATATTATATATATATATATATATATATATATATATACACACACACACACACACACACATACACATGGTGTGTCAAAAAAGTATTGAGATTTTCGGTACTTTTTTACACACTTTGTATTCTGAAAAATTAACGTTCCATTCATTCTTCATTTCTATCTTGGTAAATACAGCTTTAGAATGTATGCTTTTTGACACACTTTGTATTCTGAGAAAAAATTAACAATACATTTATTGTCCATTCCTATCTTGGTAAATACACTATCAATCTCGATACTTTTTTGACATACATATGAGGCGACAAGACTCATAAGAAATAAGAATTTGGCAGATAAGCAACACCAGATAATCAGGATTTGCATTTTTGTATTACATATTGGCTGATTTGGACAATCTCATTTTCAACCAGTGGCTGTTGAAATATGTTAACAGTCGTACAATTAAGGAACCCAAGCATTAATATATAGATAATAATATGAAGAAGAATGTGGTGAAGAAGAATTTTATTATTATAGCACATTTTGGTTATAACGTATATCATATAATAACATATAATATTTATGCTCTAAAAAGCAGTCAGTGTTTCCAACAGTTTGGTCAGAACTGATGAAATGTTTTGTTTTTTTCTTTATCTTGAAGGTTTTTTTGTTCTGTTTCTTTTTGTCAAGCTTATTTAATGTTAACCAAGTATATCAACAGAGCCCAGATTAACCCATTGTTCCCAATCACAACTGGACATATCCTTTTTGAGGGGATTCAATCAAAATACTGAGAAATCAATTTCTCTCTCTCTTTTATATATATATATTATTTTATATCATGTTTCCTTATGTTCCACATATGTGAAGACTTCATAATCTTGCATTGCATTTTGGAACATATTAATATTTTTAATACACTGAATTGATAAAAACTCCTCATACCACTGATAAGTATATATATATATATATATATATATATGAATTTAACATTTTTGAAAAAACAAATTATGTTTATAATTCTGACAGAAATTTGTTTCGACCATTTTAATAGATCAGTCATCATCAAGAGCAACATATGAGAGAAAGACGGGATGAACAACCGTTAGAAGAAAGGGTACAAACAAAATGCTATTATTCAATGCTGGAATTTTTTAAAAATGCGTGTTCTGTGTTAAAAATAAAATACATTTTATTTTTAAAAATCAGGAGCATTATAGTTCATAATAAAACTCAAAAGAGTTTGATGTAAAATTATATAAAAGTGTATAATGAGTATCAAAATTGTTCATGATATATATTCCAGCTATTAAAAAAGTAATTTACAAGTCCACAGCATAATTGAAGAAAGATGTAAAGTTTCAAAGCATTTGTGGTGTTGATAAATCCATAGTGTTGTAGATAAAAGCCTTCAGAGATGTAAAAATCCAGATATTTTGTTTTTTCATTAGACAAATATGAAAATAAATGGAAGTTAATCCAACAGTATGAATTTAACATTTTTGAAAAAACAAATGATGTTTATAATTGCTGACAGAAATCTGTTTCGACCGTTTTAATAGATCGGTCATCATCAAGAGCAACATATGAGAGAAATACAGGATGAATAACCATTAGAAGAAAGGGTACATATATATAATCTTTAAGGATTGTTCAAATGTTATATTAAAAACAATGTTTATATATATATATATATATATATATATATATATATATATATACATACATACTGGTAAATCACCAGGTACATTGGTGTTAGGAATTATTCAAAGTTGAGCTTTTTTTAACAACAGAATGTCAAATTTGGTTTGGTCCATGTGGGAGCTCAATGTACAATAATTCAGGAATTATATACAGAGCAATATATACAGTAAAGAAAAAGGCTTAATTATCAGTCAAACTGCTAATAGGACTGATATTTAAGCCTTTTTCTTTACCAAATAAATATATATATATATATATATTATATATATATATATATATATACATATCAGTTTAAATAAATGGTTTCCGGTGATTCAATGATTGTTCACTAAATTGTCAATGTCAAGTAATACAAGCTAGCAAGACCTGTGAAAATTTCAAAATATATCTTAGCAATATTCAGAATAGAACACAAAGTAATTCATCATCATCATATCATTAATATTAATATCATCATCACATGTCAGTTGTATTCACATTTATACAACAATAGCATATTGTTCTGCTGCATTGCTGCAATGACTAGAATACTCAGAAGGATCCTGGAGACCAGAGGAGACTTGTTGTCACTCAGACTCCAGTGAAATACCATCAGTTAATGCTGGTGTGAAAAACTCTCATAATAATAATAATATAATAATAATAATAATAATAATACTTGGACCTTGACAGATAATTGAGAAAACTGTGGAACATGAAGGCAAAGTTCATACCAATTATAATTGGTGCCCATGGAACAGTCTCCAAGGGTCTGGAAAAAGTCTGGGTGAATTGGAGATTAGAGAAAAATTTAGACCATCCAAACTATGGCACTGTTAAAATTGGCTAGAATACTCAGAAGAGTCCCGGAGACCTGATGAGACTTGCTGTCACTCAGCCTCCAGCAAACCACCATCTAAGACGAGTGTGAAAAACGAAATGATAATAATAATAATAATAATAAAAGGAATTACTTCACTCAGCATTCCATCCATTAAAATTAAATGGAAACTATTTCTGTGTATCATAGATGTCCTGCCAGAATAGATGAATGGCTGAACTGAATATATTATGATACAATGGAATATTAAAACTGATTATAGAAGTTGCAGAATGGAAATAAGTTCTATTCTTAGTTTGTTTTATATCATATAAATATGGGAAAACATCAGCTACCTCAAGGATAACAAACATTATATGTGCTATCACAAATACAAACTATTTTTCTTTTTTATAACACTGTGCAATCAATGCATGAATTGAGATGGATCCAACTTACAAAGATAATGTGGTCAATAGTGACACACTTACAATTGAATATATATATATATATATATATATATATATATATATATATATATATATATATATATATCAGGTTTTCTTATAAGAATACAGAAAATATTATACACATTGTATATATGTGGGTAATATTTAGATATTAATATAAGGTAGTATTATGGAAAAATTTTCTTTCAAAGCATGAAAGAAGATAATGATAAAAAATATACCAGATAATTGGAAGTTGGTTGGCTGGTTGGATATTTTATGGCATGTCAACCCTTGTTGGTTTATTTTATGCCAAAGACGTTTTGTTTTATTTATTCTTTGTGGGTACTCAATTTTTTTTAAACTCAATTTTTTTTAAACTCATTTTTTATCTTCTTTATGGGACCCTAATAGACTCAGAGTGGACCTGGAAATAATGGTAATGAAGGGGTGCTCCACATCCCCCAGAGCTCCAGAATTGGAACAGATAGAGTTTAACATCATACCCAGGACATAAAGACTCTCAGCCACCACCTTCTAACACATATATGATAAAAAGGGTTGGAGGCTTGCCATAAGAGCAATAAGGTTGGGACAATCATATAGGTATAGGGTTTGATATGACCAGCCGATTGATCAGAGAAAGCCTTTCCGTTCCCCCCCCCCTTATCTAGCCTAAGTAAGGGCCTAAGTGGAGTGTTACATGTCATAGACAGCTCAGCCACCAAGGTTCCATCCTTAAGCATCACAGGTCACCATCCACGACCAACAGGTGGCCTTATTGGGGGGGGGCGTCTTAACCCCTCTGCAGAGGTGCAGTTGGTGTATTCTGCAGCTCCCACTGACAGATAATTAGATAAAGATACTAAAACTTTCATTGGCAAATCAGAAACTTTCTATTCACTCTGCAGTGATGCTGATACGTTTTTAAATTAGTGCATCCTGGGATGTATGAATTTGATTTGAATGAGTCCCTGGGAAATTTAATGGGTCCCAACTAAAGTTTTTATTTATGAACAACTAAAGCCATCTAACTTCTACCTTGAACCCCATACAGTGTAATTTGTTGCCAAGAAAATATTGAAATGTATTTACAGTTAGCTGGAAATGGTGGGGAAGAAAAAAAAAACACTGGGATGCATAGATATGATTTTACTGTGTCCTTTTAGATTTTTATGTGTCAGGGATGCAGGACACGTACCTATCAGCATCTATGCTCTGTATTATCATCATTCTTTTATTGATTAATTGATTGATCTTAATGGCATCTAGGGTTATTTTATGCCTAGCAGTTAGGGAATTGCATACATTGTACATTTGTATTTTATTTAGTATTTTCTAAAGAGTTTTTTGCACATGGTTATATGATATCAAGTATTCCTATCTAATACAAATATTTTTTTAACAGATCTATTTGATCTATAGATGGAAAACTAACAAATATTACCACTCCAGGTCAGAGTGGACGGTGGGGATGACGTTCTTGTTTTATTCATTCTTGTTGAGTATTCAATTTTTTTTTAAAACATTAAACATTCTTTGAAAACTCATTTTTAAATCTATTTAACCCATACATGTGACCCTAATAGGTACTACAACTCTGTGACAATAAAGGGGTACCCCACACTCCCCACAGCTCCAGAACTAGAGCCTCACCATCAAATGTAGTTAAGTGTCATACCCAGTACACCTCACGTCCTAGGTATGACATTAAACTGCATCTAATAGTGAAGTTCCAATTCAGGAACTCTGGGGAGTGTGGAGTATCCCTTCATCCCCATGACTCCCAGGTCCACTCTGACCAGGAGTGATAGTATATATTAGGGTTTGATCTATGGGTTGAATAGAAAAATGTGTTTAAAAAAATTGTGTTTAAAAAAAAATTGAGTCAGAATGAAAATGTTGTATACCCATCAAGAAAGAATAAAACAAAATGTTTTGGCATAAAAAGGGTTGACATGCCATAAAATCCAACCAACAAACCAGGACACCACTTTGGGGGGGGGGGGTTACCCCTGTAGCCAGGACCAACAGGGTGGTCATCCTTATAATGTCTTTTTATTTGTCCAACACATAAAATAGTTCAAATATATATATGTCATCCACAGACACAGTGTTTCAATGTTTCACGTCTCATCAGTGTGGCTAGACACAGCAACTAACTCCGACCAGGAGTGAAACATGACTGACTTTAGGTCAACCGATCCATTAACCTCTTGGCCATCGCCAGCTGCCATTTAAGGAGCAGTATTTTAACTGTATTAAATACATACATCTGTGTATATACTTAGTATATATATATATAATATATATATATATATATATTTATTATAATATATTAATATTTTGAAGGCCAATACAATGCATATGAAAAATAAAAACAAAAAGATGTTATTTTTGTCTTATCGATTTCGAAGCATGAATTTCATCATCAGAGTTTATTTTGTTTTTGTTTTTATTTTTATTTTTCATACGCATTGTATTGGCCTTCAAAATATTAATATATTATAACATACTTAACAATGCTTCAAGCAAATTACCAATTGCTTTTATATATATATAAATTTGTTTGGTACCAAACTATTGCTACAAATCTATTTCAAAACTTTGTTGGCATTAAACGACCCAATGAGGTGGATATGCCATAAAAAAATTTTAAAAAAGAAGATATAAATTTAATTAAGATATAAATATAAAATTAATCTTTGATAAAAGAGTAAAGTTTTTGATTGTCTATTTGTCTCCTCTCTGTATTTGTAAGGTTTGCCTTCCTCTGTATGAAAAGAGCGAGAAAAAGATTTTTGTTTTAATTTAAAAAGGAGGAAACCTGTTTAATGTGGGAATTGTGCACGATAAATTTGTAACCTATCATTGTCTTCATAGTTTTCACTTTGCATCCGGCACCAAATGAAAGGTCACACTGCATCTAGAACGAAGACAACAGCAATACTAAAAGACCTTGACATGACGCTAACAATACTTGAACTAAAAACATATTGAGAAAAAGTCGTCCTGAGATTTGATAGCTGAATAGTAATAATATGAGCCGAGAGGCTAAAAGCCAACGGTTTAATAATAGATTAATAACGAGATTTATTAACTATGGCTAACTTAGTAAAAGAAAGAATCTGACATCAAATGAGGACAAAATATTTATTCTTTCAGCAAACTATCATATATATATATTATTTCATCATTATATATAATATATATGCGTGGCATAATTGTTATCCTCAAAGGAAACTGGACTCAGTGACACGAGTTCAAATCCTGGACAAGGCTGTTTGCATTTGGTATCAGCCAAACAGTGAGGGAGTCTATCCCCCTTTTGCTAGTGCTAGACCAAGGAGATTGTCTTTTCTACTGAGGTGGAGTACCACACCTACCATCAGCTCCAAGATGTTTTACCACACAGTTCAGATTAACCAAGCTCTGTTAATCAGACACTGAGTTGGTGAGGAGTTGTATCAAACCCAGAACCTTGCAATTCTTAGGCCGATGCTTTACCGACTGTACTAAAATGGCCCCAAGTAGGTTGTGACAAACAAACTAAAGGCAGTGTCAGTTGAAGACTTCCAGCACAGTTTCTAGTTGTAGGAACAATGTCTTCATTGGATTGTGGCTTTTTAAGGGAAATATTTTAAAGAAGAAAAGTTGACTTGTAATTTAATAAAACTTCTTAGCTCAGTCAGTAGAGTGTCTGCCTAGGAACCACAAGGTTCCTGGTTCAATACTGGCCCTCGCCAACTAGTGTATGAGTAGCGCAGGGATCTGTGCGGTAAAGTAGGTGATGGTAGGTGTGGTGCTCAGAGTACACCTTCATCCAGAGTGACAATTATGGGTTAAATAGAAAAAAATGAGTTTAAAAAAAAATGACTTTACTACAAATATAAAATACAACTCAGTGCATGAGTAGCACAGCTTGCATTTGGGCAGTAAAGTAGCGAGTTTTTGGTAGATGTGGTGCTCCACCTCAGATGCAAAAACAATCTTCTTGCTCTAGTGCTAGTGAAAAGGGAATAAACTCCCTCGCTGTTCAGCTGATGCCAACAATAGGCCACTACTGACTTTACTACAAATATAAAATACAGTTATTCTTTGCTATACTTTACGATGAATAGAAGATTAAAAAATATCTTAAAATGAAAAGGGGATAGACTCCCTTACTGTTCGGCTGATACCAACAATAGGTCATTCCACTGACTTTACTACAAATATAAAATACAGTTATTCTTTGCTATACTTTACGATGAATAGAAGATTAAAAAATATTTAAAATGAAAAGGGGATAGACTCCCTTACTGTCCGGCTGATACCAACAATAGGTCATTCCACTGACTTTACTACAAATATAAAATACAGTTATTCTTTGCTATACTTTACGATGAATAGAAGATTAAAAAAGATTTTAAAATGAAAAGGGGATAGACTCCCTTACTGTTCGGCTGATACCAACAATAGGTCATTCCACTGACTTTACTACAAATATAAAATACAGTTATTCTTTGCTATACTTTACGATGAATAGAAGATTAAAAAAGATTTTAAAATGAAAAGGGGATAGACTCCCTTACTGTTCGGCTGATACCAACAATAGGTCATTCCACTGACTTTACTACAAATATAAAATACAGTTATTCTTTGCTATACTTTACGATGAATAGAAGATTAAAAAAGATTTTAAAATGAAAAGGGGATAGACTCCCTTACTGTTCGCTGATACCAACAATAGGTCATTCCACTGACTTTACTACAAATATAAAATACAGTTATTCTTTGCTATACTTTACGATGAATAGAAGATTAAAAAAGATTTTAAAATGAAAAGGGGATAGACTCCCTTACTGTTCGGCTAATACCAACAGGTCATTCCAGTGACTTTACTACAAATATAAAACAGTTATTCTTTGCTATAATTTCTATGAATAGAAGATTAAAAAAGATTTTAAAATGAAAAGGGGATAGACTCCCTTACTGTTCGGCTAATACCAACAATAGGTCATTCCAGTGACTTTACTACAAATATAAAATACAGTTATTCTTTGCTATACTTTACGATGAATAAAAGATTAAAAAAGATTTTAAAATGAGAATGAAGCTCGTGAAAGGAAAATACTTGAGCAGCCTTTTGAACACATTCAAGGCATTCAAATTAATGAATAGCATTAAAAAAAAAAACTGTTTGAAGAAAACTTAAATCTGATAAAAATGATTAGAACTTTAGTCACTTCAAAGATACAGAGATTATCAACATTACTTTTCATTACTTATTCCTCTTCCTTTCTCTAGTCATTTGGTTGCTTCAGCAAGTCTGAAGATGATTTTCAATCTCACATATAGGGTTAGGTGCTTATTTGTTTTCATTTATGATTAGACAAGAAGATACAAAGCACTTGCTGACTAGGACAATGGTTACAGTATAGAATTGGCAAGAGAAAAATTAGAGGTTTCATAACACTCATTATAAGAATAGTTCGCGTGGTGTAATGGTTAAAGTCATTGGAAATGGACTCGTCACCCTAAGTTCAAATCCTGGATGTGGTAATTTGCATTTCACTTAGCACTAATACCCTTGGGAAAGGTATGAATCCTACTCTCCTTCCAGCTTTGGATAAATAATAGGGCAGACTGAGCTCTTTAACCTTGGTTAGGCAACCGGTCTAGGAGAAGAAAAACTCTAAATTCAAACCTGTTGAACTCCGCTTAAGAAATTGATCTTGTATCACATCCTGCTTGTGTGTTAAATATTTATAAGAATAGTTCTTTACAAAGATTTTTTTTTTAAAATTTCAAACTGAAACAATTATTCAAGCAGTCAGTCCAGAATATGTGAAAATGGTAATAACCATAATACAAATGTACCCACTTACATATGCATACTGTAGAAATAATACATCGCAGTATGATTCCAATTACCATCAAATTGGCAGACAAGGCAGCAAGTAAGCTATAACTCAAATACAGAACCAGCATTGCTACCAGCATAATGGTGAATATTTATCTAGGACCAATACCACACTAAGACAACCAGCCAAACAGGACTCAAGGAATGGGATCACCTAGATACAAGTATGGAATATTTCCTATAAATACCAACTGCTTTATGGACAAATTTAATTATGTTTAGTTAGTTATTGCTGTTCAATTCAAGAGTGTACTAACTCATGCACACGAAACACATAAAATACACACATATGCATGTGCACATATATATAAAACCCACACATGTGCATGCATACACACACACAGACATATAAAATGCACACATGCACACACATATATATAAAACCTGGGCTGTGGAATTAGAAGCAATTTAGAGCTTACTGGAGTCAGAGTCAGTAAAACTATACCAACTCCAGTTAATTTACACTTTATATGGCTCTAGTTTAGTCTGCAAAGTTTTACAGTGCACACACCTTATAAATGAATAATGGAAAATCATGGTTTATTAAGCCATAATCACTTAATTACATGAAGAGGAGTCAGAGTCGGAGGTGCCAAAAATAGAGGAGACTGATTCAGAATCAAGGGTTTGGTGTTCTGATCCATATTCCTGTATAAAACACACACATATGCATGCACTCACACACATAAAACACGCAGATACATATAAAACATATACATACATGCTAATATATGTAAAACACACATATATATTTACCCAACCCCTTGACCATGACCAAGATGTGACACAAGATCAATTTTTAAGCAGAGTAAAGCTGATTTGAATTCAGAGTTTTCCTTCACTGGTTGCCTAATCAGGGCTCAGGATCCCAGTCTGCCCTACCATTCACCTATAGCTGAGGGAAGAAGAGATTCAGGCCTTTTCCAAGGGCATTATCACAAAATGAAATGCAAACTGCCTCATTCAGAATTTGAACTTGGTTTTTTTTTTTTTTTTTTTTTTGTTTTGTTTTACGGCATATCAACCTCAGTGGGTCATTTAATGCCGATAAAGTTTTGAAATAAATCAATTCTTAATGGATAATACAATTTTGTTTATAAACTCATTTTTCTATTCAACCCATAGATGGGACCCTAACAGGTACTACCACTCCGGGTCAGAGTGGACCAGGGAGCAATGGTGATGAATGGGTGCTCCACATTCCCCAAACCTCCAAAACTCGAACCTCACCATCAGATAGAGTTTAACGTCATTCCCAGGACATGTAGACCCGCAGCCACCCCTTCTAGCACCCATAAATTTGAACTTGGGTTGCTGATTTCATTTCCTACAAAGATAACCATTATGCTAAGTGCACCTCCACACGTAAAAGCACACGCACATATATAAGCACACAAATGTAAAAATTTACACATGCAAAACACTGATATGCATGCACATTTAACAATAATCTTCCTCGTCTGAATTTTTTAGATGAGACTTGATAATATTTTATATTCAGATTTTTCGAACTGTTGTCCTCATCTTTATTGTTATATACACAATGTTTCAACCAGTATGCGCTCCAGCTTTCTTCAGGTGTTTCTTGACAAACTTGGTTGCCTTCATGTTGGAATTAGAACCCTTAATGGAATTTCACAGAAGGGGTTCAATTCAAAGTTCTATGAAGGTTTCAGAGTTTGACAAGAAGGTTCCAGAGTTCAACAAGAAACACCCAAAGAAGGTCAGAAGACACATCATCCAAAATGTGTATATAACAATAAAGATGAGGACAACATTCTGAAAAATCTAAATAATCTTATTATAATGGAGATTGTGTGTTTTTCTGTCTGTAACCGAAACTATATTACTATCAAGTCACAATTCCCTTAATTATTTACATCAATTATCCATGGTTTCATTCTTTTAAACCTCAATTATTAATAAAATTGTTTTACATTATTAACTGTTGACCATATCTACATAGTAATAATGTTTGTATTTATATATACAACAAAATAGCGGATACAGTATGCACGGGAAGGCTTTTTGCATATTGATATTTAAAATTGATTTTAATAAATATGTGCTTGGTATTATTGATTTCTAATTGTTTGGTTTTATCTTAATGAATATGAGCAAAAATCTCGGAGATAAATCTTAAAAGAAATTATTACAAGAAAAATAACTGTAATTTTATTCTTTACTTCTCATTTAACTAAATAGTTAAATTAGAAAAATTTAGTATTGAAAGACGGAAGTGGTGGAAGAGTAAGTTTCAGTTGATCTATTTTTGATTATACCCCTCTGTTCAAATTTTTTTTTTCATTCATATTTCTAATTTAATATGATATTTTATTACATTAAAACTTAAGTACTTGCACCCGGAGGGTGCATATATTTGCTAGTACAAATAATGTATCTTATTAATAACCTCCAAACTTTTTATGGAAAGAGCAGTTCCAAAAATAAATACCTTATGGCAATCCCCTAACCCCTTTTATCTTATGTGCTAGAAGGCAGTGGCTGAGGGTCTGGGTATAATGTTAAATTGCATCTAATGGTGAAGTTCCAATTTTGAAGCTTTGGGGAGTGTGGAGTACCCCTTCATTGCCATTACTCCTTGCCCAGAGTGGTAATACCACTTAGGGTCCCATGTATGGGTTAAATAGATCACAAAATGAGTTTACAAAAATATATTTTTAAAAAAATTGAGTTTGAAAAAAAAAATGAATAACCAACAAGAATGAATAAAATAAAACGTCTTCACCATGAAATAACCCAACAAGAATTGACATGCCGTAAAATCCAACCAATCAACAAAACCAACCAAAATAAATAAGGTCCTTTACTTCAAGCTTAAAGGTGAGAACAATCTAGTGTCATGGCGACTAAAGCAATAACATTTTATTAAATGTTACTATTTTTGAAAGGTCTAAATAATTAGATTAAAAAATTATTGATCCTCGATTTTATTGTAAAGCAAATAAAGTGGATTGTTAGAAGCAGTCAGTCTAGAATTTTTGGAAAAACCTGAATAGTCATAAGCTTGATAGACGCTGCCACACAAATAAAGAGAAAACACCAACCCACACAAAATACACACATAGAATGCATATTCATTCACAGGCAATACATATTTGCTTATATATGAACATGGGTTGGCTGGCTGGTTGTTTGGGTTTTACAGCATGTCAATTCTTGTTGGGTCATTTTATGCCGAAGATGTTTTTGTTTTACTCATTCTTGATGGGTATTCAATTTTTAAAAAAACAAACTCAATTTGTTTTTGTAAACACATTTCTTTAAACTCATGTTTTTCTGTTTCACTGATAGATGGTACCCTAACAGGTACTATCACTCCGGGTCAGAGTGGACCTGGGAGTAATGGTGAACATGGGAGACGCATGGTGTAATGGCTACTGTCATAGGAAATAGACATGCTGAGACCAGTTGAATCCAGGACGAGTCTATTTGCATTTCACATAACACTAATACCATTGGGAAAGGTATGAATCCAACTATTTTCCCTCCAGCTATGGGTAAATAGTAGAGTAGACTGGACTCTTTAACCATGGTTAGGCAACCAAATCTAAGGGAAGGAAAACTCTGAATTTAAACCTACTTAAGAAATTGACTTTGTGTCACATCCTACTTGTGCAGAGAGTTTGATAAATATATATATGTGAACTGGTCTATGTATATATACATACAAACAAACACCTATCAATATATACATTATTATTCATCAATATTATACATTTTTAGAGTAAATGCAGATTATTGTTTTTTGTTAGAAACGCATGCAGTGGCTTACATTTTTCAAAATTGATGTTGAATTGCAGTCTACACAGATGATCTAGCACTTTTCACAAATGCATCTGCACAATTCAAATCACAGCTCTATAGCCTGGAGAAGGCAGCAAGAAGAGGCATTGGTCTCTATGTGAACTCAGGATGGTAATATCTCCACACTGAGTGGTAAGACTCTGAAATTAGTAGGCCAGTTCACATATATAGGTAGTAATATCTAATCTACAGAAAGCGATGTCACTATATGCTTAAGGTATGGACTGCTATTGACAGATAATTGATCATATGGAAATCTGACCTCTCTGGGAGATAAAGAGAGAATTCTGCTAAGCTGTAGCTGTGTCAGTGCTACTGTATGGTTGCACCACTTGGACTTTAATAAAATGCTTGGAGACAAAGTTAGATGGGAATTACACATGGAAGATTGTGTGCTTTTTTTAAACAAATCTTCAAGGCAGCACTCCACAAAAAGCAGCTGTACAGCCACTTACCTCCTATCACACAAACCATCCAGGTAAGATGAACAAAGCTGGACACTGCTGGAGAAGTAAACACAAAGTCATGTGACATTCTCCTGTGGACACCTACACACCAGTGTTGGCCAACTAGCAAAAACTTACATTCAACAGCTCTGTACTGACACTGGATACCAGGTAGAGGACTTGCCAGGAGCGATGATTCGTTAGTTGGTTGGTTAGATCTTATGGTACATCAAACATTTGGGTTATTTTATGCTGAAGATGGAAAAGAGGAGAGAGGAGAGAGAGAGAGAGATGGAAAAGAGGAGAGAGGGAGAGATGGAAAAGAGGAGAGAGAGAGAGAGAGAAATAGAGAGAGAGAGAGATGGAAATAGAGAGAGAGAGAGATAGATTGATAGAATAGAGAGAGAGATATAGATAGATAGAATAGAGAGAGAGAGAATAAAGAGAGAGAGAGAGAATATATATATAGAGAGAGAATATTCATTCTTATTGGGTAATCAATATTTTTTTAAAAGTCATATTTTTTTAAACACATTTTTTATTTATTCAATCCATAAATGGGACCCTAACAGGTACTACGACTCTGGGTCAGAGTGGGCCTGGGAGTAATGATTGATAGGGACAGGTAGCAAGAGAGAGAGAGATTTATCAGAATCTGTGCTGTCAGCATGACTTGATGATGATGGTAATGATAATATATTTTTAAATATTTATATATTTGTTTGAAGTAAATATCATTTCCAGTATTTGCACTAAATAATTTTAATAGTCAGTGTGGATTTCAAACTGTATTACTAACTACTATATTCATGTACTTCTATGCTACAGTGCTTCTCACATAGATATAGGTATAGGTATAGATGTGAATGTGCACACATATATATGTTTATGTTTTTATACATATGTATATATATATATATATACATATATGTTTATATACATATATACATATGCATTTGAATATGTTAATATATATATATAAGTAAAGTAAAGTCAACGGGGCGGCCTAAAGTCATATACATATTAATATGTTAATATACATATATATATACATATGAATACATATATATATATATACATATGAATAAATGTTTATATACATATATATATATACATATGAATATATGTTTATATACATATATATATACATATATATATATATACATATATATATATATATACATATGAATATATGTTTATATGCATATATATATATACATATGAATATATGTTTATATACATATATACATATATATATGAATATATGTTTATATACATATACATATATATATGAATATATGTTTATATACATATATACATATACATATATGTTTATATACATATATACATATACATATGAATATATGTTTATATACATATATATATATACATATAATATATGTTTATATACATATATATATATGAATATATGTTATATACATATATACATATACATATGAATATATGTTTATATACATATATATATATATATATATATACATATATATGAATATATATACATATATACATATACATATGTATATATATATATACATATACATATGAATATATGTTTATATACATATATATATATATATATATGAATATATGTTTATATACATATATATATATACATATGAATATATGTTTATATACATATATATATATATATATAATATATATATATATACATATAATATATATATACATATGAATATATATATACATATATATATATATACATATGAATATATGTTATATACATATATATATATACATATGAATATATGATATACATATATATACATATATATATATATACATATGAATATAATAATATTATATATATTATATATATATATATATATACATATAATATAGACATACATATGTATGCACTGAAAGATACACAAGTACATTGACATATGCATTGAATAAACAAAACCTTATAAGAATAGAAAGCTTTATGAATAATCTGTTTAGATTTTACTGCAAGAAGAATTTTACATTTTTCCACTTTGACATCATCACATTGAATAGAGAATCAGCTCTATATTCATAAGCCAACTGCTGAGCATCATGGAAAAGGGAAGCCTCTCATCCAGGGGGTTCCTGATTTGGCTATCTTCTCTCAGCGCCTCAGCCTCTTTATTTATCTGATCTCTTCAAATCTTCTGGACTGCTGTCCTTTTGAGAAACTTTTCACAACTCCTCTGTCTGCGTTATTCTTTTCATTCCTCTTTTGAAACTTTGTCTTGTACACCTCTTGAACTCTCGATGAATATAACAGGTGATATGATTTAGAACTCTAGGAATCCGGCGCTTTAATTTAGACCATTTGATATTATGTACAGTTTACTTGTTGTTTTTATTTTTGTTGTTGTTGTTGTTTTTTTTGTTTTTGTTTTTAAATCAGTCAATGAATATCATGACATTTTTTTAAAAACATTTTATAGACTGCTTTACTAAATTCTAATTTTCATAATAAACTTTGATCATGCAAATTTGTTTTGCTTTGTATGCAAGTTTCACATATAGAATTATATAACTGCTAAGTGGCATTTTTATTGCAATTCTTAATACCTGATTTTATACTGATAGCAAATATTGTGTTATTAATAACAACAAAACTATTTTCTAACTTTTCACTCTTGAAATCGAAATCAAAGTAACATGATTAAAGCAAGACTCTGTAAAGTAAAGTAAAGTTGGCAGAGTGGCCTATTGTCGGTATCAGCCATATAGTGAAGGAGTCTATCCTCTTTTTCCTAGCACTAGACCAGGGAGATTCTTTTTGCATCTGAAGTGGAGCACAACACCTACCGTCAGCTCCCCACTTTATTGCACAGATCAGATTATCCAATCTGTGCTATTCATGTGCTGAGTTGTGGCTATAGGGCTATACTCCTCAAAATCCATGATTAAAAAAAAATTCAATAAAAAATGTTGAACTAGCAATAAAACCTAACTAGGAAATATATTGGTTGTCGAATGACTTTTTTGCATTACTCTCACAGATCTTTGAACTTTTCCAGAATATATATATATATATATATATATATATAAAAGGTGTTATAGGTATTTTAAAATGCCTATAACACCTTTCTCATCAATTCTTCTCCTTCCAGCCTCCACATTAATATAATTAAAAAAAAAAAATAAAAAAAACTGGAACACATCACCCCTGATGATGGTACTTCGAAGGGCCGAAAGTACTCGGAACCTGAACTTTGGTGGACTTATCCACGAATTCCACCCAAATATTAAAAAGTTGGCCAGAAAACTCGAAAAGATAAAAAATAAAATTGTTAAACAGGAGATGTGTCTTTTGTTTAATTCTACATGTATAAATGAAAGAATACTGCCCAAATACACACACATATATATATATATATATTGACAATAAAAAATAAACATTTCTGTGATTCATAAATATTTTGGTGACTTTACCTTTGGTATGATGTTAAACTGCATATAGTGGTGAAGTTCCAGTTCTGAAGCTCTGGGGAGTGTGGAGTAAACTTTCATTGCCATTACTCTCAGGTTTACTCTGATCTGGAGTGGCTGTACCTATTAGGGTTTCATCTATGGGTTAAATAGATAAAAAAAAAAGTTTTAGAAAAAATTTAAATACCCAACAAGAATGAATAAAAGAAAAACATCTTCAGCATAAAATAAACCAAAGAGTTGACATGCCATAAAAACCAACCAACCAACCAACCAACTATCTATATCCTTGGCAGTTTTAATATTTTCCTTAGAAGATTTTATTCGTAATTTCTTTAGGAGATTATTTCTTGCCATTAATAACCACTGCTTTCTATAAGTTATAATAACCTAAAGTGTCTAACCTAAATGTTCTGAGAGGATAGAGTAGTTTGAAAGTTTCCCAAGAGAAGTGAGACTTTAAATGAGTTAAATAAATTCATAGTTTTGGCTGTGACCTCAACAGACAACATTGTTTTGGGCAGAGGGAATTTTTGTCTGAAAAAAATTTTTTTTTTCAAATATGAGTTTTAAAAAAAGAATTTTTTTATACCCAACAAGAATGAATAAAACATAACATCTTGGCATAAGATAACCCAAGTGTTTACATGCCATAAAATCCAATCAACCAACCAATCTTTAGGATTACCCTTATATGTATATATTTTGTAGATAATATGGGTGCTATATTTCTAAGCAGAAAGGGCATTTAGTTAAGGTAGCATGGACATGGAGTCAACAGCTGGTTACTTAGTTTCTCGCCTATGCTATCTTCAGACAAAAAAAAAAAAACTGAAGGTAGAATAAACGAGAAACTGGGAGTAACCAGGTGCTGACTCCATGTCCATGCTACTTTAACTCAAATATATATATATATATATATAAAAATATTATTGTTATAAAGATAATTGTTGTTATAGTATATTATATTTATTATTCTATTATAATTTTTATTGAAATGTTGTTATCATTGTTATTGTAATTTATATTATTATAATTATTGTTATTATTAATATTATTATTATTATAATTATTACTTATATTTTTATTATTGTTGTTGTTAGTATTATAATTATTAGTATTATTGTTATTATAATTTTTATTATTATTAAATTATTTTTATTATTATTATGTTATTATTATGATTATTCTGATGACAATTGTGTGCTAGTGAATGTTTATGCAAATAGTGTTAGTGTGGTTATAATTATGTGAAAATAATTATTGGTTAATAAGGATGTATATTTTTGATTATTATTTTTATCAGTAGTTATATTGTAATTGTGTCAATGGGGAGTGTAAATGTGTGGGGGGTTTAAGGGGAAATATTGTTATATATAATTATTATCAAAATTATATCAAAATTATCAAATTATAAGTAATAATTATAATAATAATAATATTAATAATAACAATAATTACAATAATATAAATTACAATAACAATAATAACAACATTTCAATAAAAATTATAATAAAATAATAAATATAATATACTATAACATATATATATATATATATATATATATATATATATATATATATATATATATATATTGTTGATGTTGCCAAGAAATTTGTGACCCTTGCACTTTTAAGTGAGATGTAATCATTAGACATGTTAATATAGAGAGATGTAAAAATTGGATATGAGGAGGATCAATGTCTTTGACATGGAATTTAATACACTGATATCAATATAAGAATGCTTTGATGTTTCAAGTGGTCATTGGCAATCCTTCCAAAATACTTAAACATGTAGTTATACATTTGGAGGCTTGTCTATGATTAAGTTGTTTTACGATTAAAAAGTACATTTGGCATTTTTAACCAATAGATATATTTAAACAAATGCAGCATTGCAGGGTCTCAAAAAAGTTGGCAGAGACAAAGACAAGATAAAGAGATGATGATAATGAGTTCACATCAGGGAAAGGAAAAAGTCAGACACATGGTCACAGAAAAATACCACTCATTTTATTATTGCAATCATCCTCTGGACTTGCCTCAAACCAGGAATAATTTCATTTAAATTTTTAGAGGCATTTCAGTCTCTGGCATTGTGGGGCTTTCCAAGAAAGTTTCTGGAGACAAAGACAAGATGAAGATATGATGACAAGTTCATAGGAAAGGAAAAAGTCAGACATCTGGTCACAGAAAAATACCACTCATTTTATTATTGGTGTAACAACCTCTCTCTGGACAAGTCTCTAATCAAGTGAAATGGTATTCTTGAGTTGAAGGAAAGTTCTATCGTTTTAAAAATGGTAACCCCCCAGTAGGGGGAGCAGTTTCCCTAGCCTTGAAATTTAAGTCATTTCTTGTTACTCTGCCATCAAGCACCTCAATGACTAATGAAACAAAATTGTGAAAAATAACCCAAGAATAATAATTGAAACTATCTTAATAAACCATGGAAGTGCAGGTGGCATAACAGTTACCCTCATTAAAATTGAACTCAGTGAGCAGAGTTCAAATCCTGGTGTTTCATGAGGTATAGCCTAATACTTTTTTAATAAAAAATATAGCTTTATCAAATGAATATATGTATGCAAAACAAATAAATGAGAAAAAAAACAAAACAAAAAAACAAAAACAAAGAAACATTCAGACTTGTTTATTGAACTAAACAAAGTTTACCAAAATTTACATTATTCATAAAGAGAAAATAATTTTTTTTATTGCTAGGTGATAAGTTTGTATATTCATAAGACTTTTCTTTAAACTTACGAGTCATATTGCTACCTTCAATGCCAAGGATATACAGAGTGTCCATAAAGTCCATGTGTAGTTTAAAGACTTTATAACTTAAAAAAAATTGCACACATACTTTGTGGACACTGTATTATCAAGTAAACCGGTTTGTGGCGATAGATTTTTCTATTTGTGTAACCCTTTAGCAACTGAGTGGATGATTGTCAAATGCAACCCACAATCAAGTATGCAGGTTGAAAACCATACTCTACATTAGGTCAGGTTGATTTTTCACTTTTTAAAAATATCAAATTGTCCATCTATGCAAAAGTTGTGTGTTAGTATACTGAATACTGATATAGATCTTTTACTTGTACCATTGTTTGAGGAAATAGCATCAAAGATTGTTAGCTAAAATTCACAAAAAATCCTTGTTTTTACAACATTTGGCCTAGAAAATGGTGTCAGTGGTGATGGGGGAACACATTTTCAATTTGAATTCTATTTATAATATTTAATTTGTTTCATTTTAATAAAAAGAAAATAACATTTTCTGATTTAGATATTGAAAATGATAATTTTCTAACCAATTTAGTATTTAAAAAAGGTATTTAATTCTGAAGATGTTTTGTTTGATTCATTCTTGATGGGTACTCAATTTATTTTAAAACAATTTTTTAAAAAGACATTTTGTTCTATTTAATCCATAGATGGGACCCTAACAGGTATTACCATTCCAGGTCAGAGTGGACCTGGGAGTAATGGAGATCCAGGCATACTCCACCCTCCCCAGAACTTCAAAATTGGAACTTTGTCATCATACCCAGGACATATAAGACCCTCAGGCACCATCTTCTAGCACATATGTGATAAAAAGAGTTGGAGCTTGCCATAGGGTCGGGACAATCATATTGGTGCTAGGGCTTGATGTGATCAACCAATGGATCAGATGGGGCCTCTCCGATCACCTGTGTAGCCTAAGTAAGAACCAAAGTGGCATGTTGCAGTAATTATGGACTGCTCAGCCACCAGGTTTCCATCCTTAAGCATCATGAGTTGCCACCCACAGACAACATTGGGGAGGGGGGGGGTCTTATCCCTCTGCAGAGGTGCAGTCGGTGTATTCTAAATCCCCTGCCAATAGGGCTGATTATACTTAGGATTAGTAGGTAAATAAGTATAAATACTTTATCTGGGCACCTCACATGGTATAATAATTAGCAAACTAGATTTGCAGATCATTGATAGTGAGTTCGATTCTCACTGGGCGCCCTATACTTCTGGCCTTGTGCCATATCTAATCTAAGCTTAGTAAATAACTATAAATACATTTTCTTCTTAATAGAAAGAAAAATATAATGATGAATAAACAGCTTATTCTTTTTAAAAAAAATGTATTTTTCTTATACAATTTGGTTTATCATAATTTCTTTTTTCTCTGAAGTATAAAAACTAACAGAAACAACATTTATTTTTTTGAGTCTATAAAGGATTTAAACTAAATTTTCATTGTTAACTTTGATTTTGAATAATGCATTTATCTTTCCTTTTTTTTTTTTTTTTCTATGTTACCAGATAGTAGTTAGGAATTAGGAATGAGGGTTGGAGTCAAGATTTAAAATGACAATGAAAGCTTTTTTCTTATTATCTAGAAAATGTTTATATAATGTATTCAATTAGATAAAAGAGAAAAAAAATAACTTGCAAGAATATCAGTATTTAATTAACACAAAAAGGTGGTTTATTTTGATAATAATTTAAAGTTTATTTGTTATTTGTTGTAACTCAAGTATCAGAGTTAACAGAGAAATAAATTTTTTAAAAAATCTGGAATGATACTAAGATATTATTAGACAAACATACACATATAAACACACTCACTTGGGAGGAATAAACATTACCAAACAAGCATACAATAGAATGAGCAGATTCCAGTGACAATTAACATCTCTCTTCGAGGGCTCTGTGCTTTCAGAAATCTTCTGGCGAAGGGATTTTTCATCCCGAAATGTTAAGAAAATAAATAAAAGGTAAATGAACAACAACGTAGTTACCTCATTTTTCTTTACACTTGCATTGTGATAGACTTCAAAACCAACCGCCACACCAATATAAACACAATGCTTCAAGCAAATTATAAAACTCTTATAACAGAGAAATAATAGGAAGAAACACAACAACTATTAAGAATAGGGAAAAAGGTTTACTAAACAAACATACAAGATGAATAGAGTAATTAGCAATTACTAGAGTTGAATTAACAAGTCCCAAGAGATTTTGATGTTTCTCTCTTCCGAAGTTTTGTCAGACATTATTTACAGGAAAAACAGATTATTCCATTCTCCTTATTTAGGTACTATATGACATTATTGGAACAATATATGGTAATAGTTATCATTGCAGGAAATGGAATCAGCAACCAGAATTCAAATAATGAGGATATTTGCATTTAACTTTGTGCTAATGCCCTTGTTTTTATATTTTAATATCTATAGTTTAGCTCAGTTAGTTGAGAATCTGCTGAGGGATCACAAGGTAACAAGTTCAATACCTGCCCAACTCAGTGCATGATTAGCATAGCTTGGATCTATGCGGTAAAGTTGTGAGTTGATAGTAAGTGAGGCACTCCATGTCAGACACAAAAACAATCTCCCTGGTCAATCACTAGTGAAAAGGGAATGGACTTCCTTGCTGTCTGTATGATACCGACAATAAGCCACTCCGCCGACTTCACTTTTATTTTATGAAAATAATTGTGTTTTTTAACAATTGATGTTAAAGCAGTTTAATTGAAATAATCATCATCATCATGTCGCACAAATAGCATGGATATCCATGACAATCTCTCACCAACCTTCCCTATCACTCAGTGTCTCTGGGAGTTCTGCGCAGCAACCAGCATCCTCACATAGTTGGTCAATGTAGGTCCTTGCTGGGCAGCACACATTAGCATGCCCATGTGATGGTTTACTGTTATAGGTGTTATACCCTATAGACTGTAGTGGAATGCGCCGACGGTTACTATAAGTAACAGGAACAATTATGGTTTGAGGAAGCCAATGCGAGTCAACTCGTAACTCTATTTGTCGGATGCAATTCCCACTTCTCTTTACTGTAATTGTCTACTCTTTTGTTAATACATTTTCCTACATTTGTTACCCTTTAAAATCCCACAACACTTACACAGGAGAACTTTGGTTATGAGCTCGTCCTTGCTTCTCCAGTAGTGTCTTGCATGCCAAGACCATCTTACTAGGATGGTTTGTGAGATGGGGGGCAGGTGGCCATACAGCTGCTTCCTTGTGGGGTGCTGTTTCCACGACTTGTTCAAGACTGCACAAAGACAGCTTATAATATGCTTACAAAAAAGGATGTGCTGGTATAACACTAAATTCTTACTTGTTTTGGAGATCTGAGGACTATGGTAAAAGGTAAAGTTGTCAGGGCGGCCTAATGTCGGTATCAGCCATAAAGTGAGGGAGTCTATCCCCTTTTCACTAGCACTAGACCAAGGAATTATTTTAGTGTCTGAGGTGGAGCGCCACAATAACCATCAGCTCCTCACTTTACCGCACAGATCCCTGTACTACTCATACGCTGAGTTGGCAAGAGCCAGTATCAAACCAGTAACCTTGTGATTCCTAGCTGAACGCTCTACTGACTGAGCTAAACCAGCCCTCTGGAGTACCCCTTAATTGCCATTACTTCTAGGTCCACTCTGACCCGAAGTGATTGTACCTGTTAAAGTCCCATCCATGGATCAAATAAATCTGTTTAAGAATTATTGATATTTGATAGGACCGTATGCAAAAAAAAAAACTGTCTTAAGAAACAACTACACAAAAAATATATATATTTACCTACCCCTCTACACGAACAGGATGAGACAGAAGGTCAATTTTTTAAGTGTAGTTTAACAGGTTTGAATTCAGAGTTTTCCTTCTAGATTAGTTGTCTAACCAAGGTTAAAGAGTCCAGTCTGCCCTACTATTTATCCATAGATGGAGGGAGAATAGTTGGATTCATACCTTTCCCAAGGGCATTAGCGCTATGTACAATACAAACAGCCTCGTTCAGGAATTGGACTCATCTCATTGCATCCATTTCCTACGACTCTAACCATTACACCATACACCTCCAAAAAATGTGTATATGAATATACAATGAACTCATTTCCATAAACTCAAGACATAAAAATAACCCAAGATGGGTTGACATGCCGTACAACTCAATCAATCAATAAGTCTGCAAATTTTAGGATTTTCATTCATTTTTGTGCAGTTACCCATTTGTCGTGTGTTTTTGATTTTTTCCAATTTGATGCAAACCTCTTGAGTTATTTTGCATGAATCCGCTTCCATAATGGCACTCAAATGGTTAAAATCAATTGCATAAGGATGTCTACAATGCTCCTCATCTTCAAGGCACTTGTCTCCTTTATGAAGTTCATGGAACCAATATTGAATTGCACTTTCATTAATGGACCAATGGCCAAATACTTGCTTAATGTTTCAAGCAGTTTCCAATGCATTGCATCTTATTTTGAACTCGGATAACAAAAATCATTCAAATTTGCTTTTTTTTTTTTCTTCATCTTTAATTTGACAGTGTAAAATAAATAAGAATAAATGATAAAAACAAAACCATTATGATAAATCAGTAGAGCAAAATTCACACTTTAAAATGAAATATTACATGAATTTTGTTAAACTAGACCTGTGGATATACCACAGTATGATAATTTAATTATTACAATGTTTGATATGTTTACTTAAGAGCTGTTGCCAAATAGTTCAGTATGTAAAAAGTATAATAATCTTGATTTAACTCACTCTCACTTTTTTTTTTGTTTACTTTTTTCATCTTTTTATTATGTTCAATTAAAACAGATTAGCATTATAGCTTCCACACGTTCACCCCCTCTCTCTATGTTTCCCCTACTCTCTGTTTTTCTTATTATATTTTTTCTGTGTAGCATATCATTTTTTGTCTCTTTCTTTCTTTATAATTGTTATTTACCCTACCTATGAACATTAATGGGTATGTCCCAATCCTCATAAATACAGCAGGATTATGCTGGCTGGGTAGTCTTATACCACTAGCAGTGTTTTATCTTTCTTCATGATGCTTGTGAGTATTGTATTTTGTTAATGTTATAAAGATTCCATTTCATTTCCAACCTCAATTTGGTTATTTCTCATTTAGTAATCTTTGTTAGGTCACAACAATAATAAAAAGGGAATGGTCCATTATTTAGCTGAGGGGACAACAATCATAAGAAATAAGAATTTGACGGATAAGCAACACCAGATAATCAGTATTTAGATTTTTGCATTTCATCTTGGATGACATGGACGGTCTCATTTTCAACCAGAGGGTGTTGCAAGATGATAACAGTCATACAATTAAGGAATACGAGTATTAATATATAGATAAGTTTATTCCAAAATATGCATCAAAGTTTAAAATAGCAAAGACTGCAATTATTTTTTAGACCAACCAAATAATTCAGTTTCATCAGCATTCCTCTTTTTTAAATGCCTCAGGCATCAGGGAATAACGCTGATCCAACGTTCTTTTAGTGCAATGGGGTAGGTCATGGTTAGCAGGGTATATGGTTAGCAGGGTATATATTGTATGATTATATGTTTCATATTTCCTTCAAGTAGGTTATGTCCTACACTCACAGTGTTATTGATCATAATTTCTTTTAAGATCTTTCAGGATAATTCTTTTTTTCTAAATACTTGCTTTGAACTTTCTTTACACTGTATCTTATAGGTTTTTCAGTTGTTCCCCATATTGCTAGATATATATATTAACTGTTTTATATGACGATGAAAGAATTCCTCCCCATAAAAAAAAGATTAATAAAAATGAATTTAGATAAAAATTTCTTTTTAATATACATTAGTTATTTATGCCCTCAGATTCTTAATTTTAAGAATCTATAGCTTTTTACAATGGACATTACTTTGTCTTTTGTCATATTCATTGTTGTAAAATGGGGTTAAGTTGTTTGGTGGGTGGTTACTTGATCTTAATATTTAACCCTAATACACATGGTCCTTGGTTCTTGTAGGTCAAAAGGCTGAAAAGGAATGAAGGAAGACAAAAGAGATAAAAGACAAGAGACACTTTCAAGTTTCAACTTTTATTTCCAGGTTCACAACTATTTCTTGAAGAGGAATTTTTAGAGCCAGGAAGCTCTTTTTTTATTTCTGAGCATGATTATTCCCATCTGAGATCACCTGGAATTGTTATTTTTTTAAATATTTATTTTATTTTATTTTTTTATTCTATTTTATTTGGTTTTATTCATTTTTATTTTATTTGGTTTTATTCATTATTTAATCTCCACATACTATCATTATTTTTACTTTAGAAAAATTATTTAAAATATTAAAGTACTATCAAATCATTATTGATTCCATTTGATAATATAGTAATTTAGATATAGATTATTAATGATTTCAATAGCATACATAACAATTTAGGTAAAAACTAAAACAATTACTTTTAGCAAAATTTCAGCTATTTTGGCACATGAGTAGCACAGATGGGGTAATCTGATTTGTGTGATAAAGCATCTGGGAGCTGATGGTAGGTTTGGTGCTCCACATCAGAAAAAAATCTCACAGGTCTAATACTAGTGAAAAGGGGATATACTCCCTTACTGTCCGGCTGATACTGACAGTAGGCCACTCCGCTGACTTTACAACAGTTGTAAAAGGAAAAAAAGTAAAGAAAAAAAAAAACTCATACAACTTGAAGGAATTACTTAAAAGAAGAAAAAATAAGCCATTTGGTTTTTGTATAAATAGGCAGCATATACAAGGTGTAATAAAAAAATGTTGTAACTTTCATAATCAAAATGTATGCACTGAAAAAATGAAAGAAAAATCAAAAGGAAAGTGAAAATGAAAGTAGTTTCAGATTACCTCTGTTAACCAAAACAAAATGATAGAATTCTTTTTATCCTAAAAGACACCATGATTTAATGCTTGTTCATGATAACAATCTGCCACCAAAGATTGGGAAGGAAGGAAATTGACTGTTAAAAGTTGTTCACAATATCAGGCACCCAATAGAATTATTTCCTTCAGTTAATTTCAATTGAATCTTTCTGATTATTTGATATTTTCTGATCACATTGAAAATTTTTAAAATGTCATCAATAAAAAAAAATGGTAAAACTGTTCAGGAAAAGTTATCTCCCCTAATGAATGTTTGACTCTTCACTGAAAAAAGTGTAGTATCAGACAGTCTTGTGTCATTGATGAAGAACAAAATAACAACACAAGATGTCCAAAATAAGATCCAGAATAACAGAAGATCCAGACTAGCCAAGAGATAGACAGATCCAGCCCAAGTTAAGATAGAAAAGGATCAACCAGTAGACAGATATAACAGCTGAAGAAAGTAAGATGGTAGATTACTATACAACATATTTACTATCCAATTTATGTATGCACAACTGAGAAACTTATATGATAAAGTGATGATGATTAGAAGAGTTAATGATAATTCCCAAAAACATTTAAATCAACAGTCTTAATAATTTCTATCAGCACTTTTGGGTGAAACACAAGTCTATGATCGCCTAAAGTCATTTAACTTTTTCTTCTTTCCTAAACTAAATATTCATCTCAAGAGTAATATTTGAGGGACATTAAAAGAAATATGACTGCAAATTCACATTACATCACAAAAGAAGCTTCAGAGGTGCTTTGACTAATGAAAAACTCCTTGAAATAAGTGTGTTGAATGTCATGGAGAGTATTTTGAAGAAAATTAATGTTTAATTCATTGTTCATATTTGTCTTGATGAATACAACTTCAGTCTACATAACCTTTTAACATACCTCATATACAAAACAAACATATATTAAACATAAACAGTGATTTTTACCACACCTCATAAACATAGCAATTTTTTTAACTTTCAATTTTTTAACTTTTAATCTAACATTTTATAATTTTTTAAAATTTAATCTTTTTTTAAATTTGTAACTTTAACTTAAAAAATCTTTAAAAAAAACTTAAAAAATTAAAGTTAATGTAAAAAAAAAATTTAAAAGATAAGTTTAAAAATTTGAAAAAATATTAAATTTGAAAAATGAGAAAAAATTAACTTTAAAGTTAAAAATAAAAATTAAAGTTAGAAATTTTTTTTTTAATTTAAAAAATTAAACTTTATTATAAAGTTTAATTTTTTAAATTTAAAAAAAATTTTAACTTTAAAAAAAAAATTAACTTTTAATTTTTTAACTTTTACTTTAAAAAATTTATTTATTTATTTATTAACACACCTAATATACAAAACAAACATATATTAAACATTAAAACTGTTTCTAGCCTGAACTTTGACCAAATTTTCTACCTTTTTCTCATCACACAAACAAGTAAGTCAATGTTTACCTTATGCTGAGACAGAGCTTTTAAATTCCCCTAAACATAAACAGTGTCACCTGCTAACAAACAAACCTGGCATATCATCTAAACAAAACCAACAAACCAATCCCTTAGTGCCACCTGCAAATCAGAATTAAATTCATCATATATATAATATATATATATATATATATATAGTGTTGTTATGGGTCCAACAGGAGGAAATTAAATATTTTATTAAAAAAAAGGTTGGCAAAATAGATTATGTTTTTTTTTTAAATGTTTTTATTATTATTTTATATTTGCGACACGTGTTTCAGATCTTCTGATATCTTCTTCATTTTTTACTCAATTTTTTTTAAACACATTTTCTTAAAACTCATTTTTCCTATTTAACTCATAGATGGGACCCTAACAGGTACTACCACTCTGGGTCAGAGTGGACCTGGGAGTAATAGTGATGAAGATGTACTCCACACTCCCCAGAGCTCCACAATTGGAACTTCACTATTAGATGCAATTCAACATCATATCCAGGACACAAAGACCATCAGCCACTGCCTTCTAGCACATATATGATAAAAATGGTTGGGGGTTTGCCATAAGAGCAATAGGGTTGGGACAATCAGATAGGTGCTAGGGCTTGGTGTGACCAGCTGATTGATCAGAGGGGGCTTCTCCAACCGCCTGTCTAGCCTAAGTAAGAGCCAAAGTGGAGTGTTGCATGTCATAGACTCATCAGCCACAAGGGTTCTATCCTTAAGCATCACGGTTTGCGATCCATGGGGGAGATTTTACCTCTCTTCAGAATGCAGTCGGTATATTCTACAGCCCCATATGTGTGTGTGTATATATATATATATATATATATATATATATATATATGAGAAGTAAATACACAAACGATGTGTTTTGAGAGAATATGTGCTTAATTGAAGTCGTACATAATTTTGAAAGTTAATTAATTAATAATTAATTAATTATGCGGGCATACCTATTAAATGTAAGGTTAAACAAGGCTTGATTTTTCTCGATTTATTTAGCCTTACATTTAATAGGTATGCCCGCCTAATTAATTAATTATTAATTAATTAACCTTCAAAATTAGGTACGACTTCAATTAAGCACATATTCTCCCAATATATATATATATATATATATATATATATATATATACACACAGACAGAGTGAGAGAGAGAGAGATAATTTCATACTCCCTCAGTATATGTATATTGATTGTTATAAGAAAGTCTGCTCTATTGCTTTCACTTCTTAGTGCATAAATTTGTTCCTTTTCATATATAACAAAATATTTATCTATTGAAAACTTTTATGTTTCATATGTCCTACACATAATAAGGCTAGGATATTGTTTTGCCAAACTGACATCATTAAAGAGAACATTTTTCATCCTTATATTCTCTATGTTGAAGGTCATTCACTCTTATAAAGAAGACAAGCCTTAAACAAATAGCCCATTGTTCAGCCCCTAAAAATAACAAAATCCAGCTTAGCTTTTATTCTTTTAACAACTTTTAGAGAGACAACTCCCAAAGTCCGCTCTCCCTGCTTTTCTTCACCTTAAAGCAATTCAAATCAGATATGCACACACACACACACACACACACACACACACACACACACACTTATCTAAAAAAAAAAAAGAAAAGTGTGTGTACGGATTATGTAGTCATGTATCTGGTTAGGGTGCATATGTGTGCAGTTGTGTGTGTATGGATTATGTGTACATATATGTAAAGGTGCATTTAAGTGTGGATTACATATACCTGCTTTTCTTCACCTTACAGCAATTTAAATCAAATATGTACACACATACTTATGTATCTGGTTAGGTTAGGGTGTGTATGCATTATGTGTATATATATGTGAAGGTACATATATGTATGCAAGCATGTATGTGTGGATTACATATCCCTGCATTTCTTCACCTTACAGCAATTCAGATTAGATATATGCACACATACACATACTTATCTAAAAAAAAGTGTGTGTATGGGTTATGTAGTCATGTATCTGGTTAGGGTGCATATGTGTGCAGTTGTGTGTGCATGGATTATGTTGTTTGGGGTGAATATGTATGTACAGGTGTGTGGATTATGTATTTCAGTGAGTGTGTGTGTGTATTCTGTGTTTATATGTCTGGAGTGCTTATGTATATGCAGGTATGTGTGGATTATGTAATTCAGTGTGTGTGTGTATGTGTGTGCATGTATTCTGTGTTCATATGTCTGAAGTGCATATATATGTGCAGGTGTGTGTGTGTTATGTATTTCAGTCTGTGTGTGGGGGGTATATTTTGTGTTCATATGTCTGGAGTGCATATGCATGTAAGGTATGTGTGCATTATGTGTTCCTGTGTGTGTGTGTGGGGGGGGCATATGTATTCTGTGTTTATGTGTGTGTGTGGAGTACATATGTATATGCAGGTGTATGGGGGTGGATTTTAAATTCTTTATTGTTTTATGAAATCAAGAAAGTTTCTATCAGTAAACACTGTAAAGAAAAAAAAATCTCTAAGGAAATTCTGAAATTATATAATTTTAAAGAGTTTGGCGGATTTAGTTCAGTAAGTAGAGCATCCACCTAGGAACGATAAGATTCTGGATTTGATAGTGATCCCCACCAACTCAGCGCATGAGTAGCACAGCTTGAATCTGTGCAGTAAAGTAAGGGAGCTAATCAGTATTGTAGAATGATACTAAGTCCAATTACCGTCGAATTGGCAATACAAGACAGCAAGCAGTCGTAACTGAAATATGATTCTGGTTTGCTGCAAAGACTACTGCAAAATGGCAGGATTTATGGAGCCTCAGAGGATCCTACAAACCAAGTAGCCAATCAAGACTCAAGGAATGGTATCACCAACCCGTCCTTCAGGACAGGGATTCAGTGCGCTTCGGCCACTGGACCGGTGAGGTGTTAAATTAATAGCGTCGATCCCAGAGGGCCATCCCTCCAGGCAATACCTGCCTCATTGCACTTAAAGGGGCAGGGCTGGGTTTATTGCCCAACGCCTGAGGCGCCCCCCTTGAGGGGGAATGCCAAAGGGATCGACACAATTTTTGTTCTTTCCCACCCATGAGCTTTGGTTTGTGGGTGGGCCCGCAATAATAGGGCCTTGTGACTAACCCGTACAAGTGGGGTACGAGGTAAATAAAATCAGGACTCAGGGAATGGAATCACCCAAATGCATGAGTGCACTGTTCTGAATTCCCATAAGTACCAGTTGTCTTGACACTGGTTCAGTTGTGCTTGGCCAGTCACATTGTTCAAACCAGTAGTAGACTGACTGACTGACTGACTAACTGACTTACTTCAATAAGTATGATTTGATAATGATGACTTTATGATCTCTGGTTTAGAAGATAATTAACTTTTTATTTTTATTTTAGATTGGAAGGTATGTACTTATTTATGAACAATACTGTATTTGTATACATATTCATACCAATACAAATTTTAGCATACAAGGTGTGTCAAAAAGTACAGATTTTAAAGCTGTATTTACCAAGATAGAAATGAACAATGAATGGAACGTTAATTTTTCAGAATACAAGGTGTGTTTAAAATTATCGAAAATCTTGATATTCTTTTGACACACCTTGTATGTATGTATTTCCCCAACCCCTCTCATATGGGTAGGATGTGACACAAAGTCAATTTTTAAGCAGAGTAAAGATGGTTTGAATTCAGAGTTTTCCTTATTCTAGACTGGTTCCCTGACCAAGCCCAGGATTCCATTTCTGATGACAATAACCATTACGCTAAACACACAAATTTAGCATACGATCAAAGCTAAATATCATTATCAGCATTGTTATTGTTAAAACTATAGCAAAATTGCCACAATCCAATAAGAAGCCATGAAAATTATATCATTAAAAAGGGAAACCTAAGAGTGCATCTTAAAGATCCTGTTAACCTATGCCATAAGCCATACATTTGGAATACACAGAATTCAATATTTATAATAATCTTTATATTACTATCACTATTGCAGACATTACAATGTATTAGTTGAAAAATTGTGAACATTTTGAAGGAGTCTATAAGCATCTAGACTTTTAGACATAAGTAAACAAAGGCAAAAGGTAGGTATGATTGATTGGTTGATTGGTTAGATTTTACGGCATGTCAACCCTTGTTGGGTTACTTTATGCTGAAGACATTTTGAATTATTCATTCTTGATGGGTATAAAAAAAAATTTTTTAAAACTCAATTTTTTTAAAGACATTTTTTTAACGCATAGGTGGGTCCTAACAGGTACTACCACTCCGGGGCAAAGTGGACCTGGAAATAATGGTGAAGAACAGGTACTCCACATTCCTCAGAGCTTCAAAATTGAACCTCACCATCAGATAGTGTCCTGGGTATGGCATTAAACTAAGAGCTTCAGCCACCACCTTCTAGCATATATATGATAAAAAGAGTTAGGGCTTGCCAAAAGGGCAATAGGGTTGGGACAATTATGTAGGTGCTAGGGCTTGATGTGACCAACCGATTGATCAGAGGGGGCCTCTTCGACTGCTTATCTAGCCTAAATAAGGGCCAAAGTGAAGTGTTGCATGTCATGGACTGCTCAGCCACCAGGATTCCATCCTTAAGCATCACATGTTGTAACCCATTGTCAACAGGTAGGCCCATAGTTCTGCTGAAATATCAAGTTGTATAGTTTGTCAGCAATTAGAGATTTTCACTGCAACTTGTTTTGAAAAATCAAAGATTTCAATTTAAATTAAGATAATTATAACATACATATGAATCAAAGTTTATAAACTCTGTATTATTTAGATTTTTTTTTACTGTTGTCCTCATCTTTATTGTTGTATACACTATGTTTCGACCTTGGAAGTTTTTCATACCAGTATTGGCTGGTAGTCTTTCATCGGAGTCTGAGTGACAGAAAGTCTCTTCAGGACTCTTCCGAGTGTTCTAGCAGATCTTAACAATGCTGTGATCTGTATAGTCTCAATCCTTCCTCTCATCTCCATTTTCTCCAGTCTTTTTCTCAAACCTTTGGAAACTGTTCCTAGTGTGCCAACTATAATTAGTACTTGATGTAGTTTGGATGGTCTTGATTCTTCCTCTGATTTTCAATTCACCCAAATTCCTTTCCAGTGCTTTGGGGACCATTCCAAAGGCACCAATTACAATTGGTATGACCTTCACCTTCATGTTCTACAGTTTCCTCAGTTCTCTGGCAAAGTCTAAGTATTTGTCTATTATTATCATTATTATTATTATTAACTTTGGTTTGTATTTTCTTTCATCTTTAATTACTTTTTCTCACAACTCATTCAGATTCAAGACAAATTATGAGATGAGTTATAGGTATGATTTAGGCTCCTTTGATGCTAATTGCTCACATAGCTTAATAGGTAAAGCATGTAGGATCACTATACTTACCTGAGACTAAAGGAGGTGTGGATTTGGGTCTCATTGAGAGCTTATCTTTTATAATTACTTCTAATATGCATTGGAGAAATGCTATCCCTAATGAGTTGGGATAAAAGAAACAACTAAATATGAAAAAAATTCTAGTCAATAATAGTAATAATAATAATAATAATAATAATAATAATAATAATGATATTTGCCATTTTTTGTTATCCCGGCAGATCACAGAGTGAAGGAAAAAGAAAACAAAAAGATAAACAAATAATTGGACCTGGCCAGAAAGATGAAAAATTGTGTAACATGAAGGTAAAGGTCATACTAATTGTAATTGGGACCTTTAGAATGGTTCTCAATGGGTTTGGAAAAGAATCTGGAGGAATTAGAAATCCGAAGAAGAATTGAGATCATCCGAACAACAGTACAGTTAAGATCAGGTAGAAGACTCAGAAGAGTCTTGCAGACCTATTGCAAGTACCTTTTGTTTTTATTATAATGTCTTATTCTCAACATCTTCCTGCTGCTGCTGCTGCTAATAGCAATGATGATGATGATGATGAGGATTATAGTATTAATAAGATTTAGTTTTAAACATTTGCTATTTACCTTAGAAACATTTCATTTTTATAGTAGAAAGTTTTTTTAGTCTGTTTTTTTTTATTTGGTGCATTATTTAACTCAAAAGTAAATTCTTCTAATTCATGGATCTGCTCTACTTAATCCGAAAAACAAAAAGATAGACAAATACTTGACCTTGGCCAAAGAGCTGAAAAAACCTTGGAACATGAAGATAAAGGTCATACTAATTGTAATTGGGACCCTTGAAATGGTTCCCAAGGGTTTGGAAAAGAGTCTGGAGGAATTGGAAATCCAAAGAAGAATTGAGACCATCCAAACAACAGCACTGTTAAGATCAGGTAGAAGACTCAGAAGAGTCCAGGAGACCTGAGGAGACTCAGCCTCCAGTGAACCACCAGCTTAGGTGGGTGTGAAAAACTCTCATGGAGAGAACAATAATGATCATAAGGAAAAACCCAAAAACTTTGTTAACTCTTAATATCCTATACCACCTCATTCCACCCGGCCAGAAGTCACATTTGTTTTCCTAATCCACCCCAAATGATAGCCTTTGTTTAAATGTAATATTAAACATATTTAGAAGTCTTTGATTTAAGGGAAATAACAGATAACATTAAATGAAAATGCCATTTTTAGCCATTTATTGATAAATCCTTATAAGAATGGGGCTCTGGGCTTAAAAAATTCTCAACAGGATGTTAAGAATTAAAAAGAAATTGTTTTCCCTATTTTCACTTCTGCTTCAATCCTAAAATTATTTACAATTAAGTATTTACACCCATTTCTATCAACTGCTTTTGATTATAAAATCATTTTTATATAGTTATTTACTAAGCTAGCTTAGTTGCGGCACAAGGCCAGAAGTGTGGGGCGCCCAGTGAGAATCAAACTTACTAACAATGGTCTGTGAATCTAGCTTGCTAACCATTACATCATTTTTATATATGTTAGTCTGAAAAATGGTATCATTTTCTATTACTTTTTCTGTTTATTTCCTTTTAAAAATCACACATGGTGAAGCTTCCTGTCATACTAGACTTTCTATTTTATGATTTTCTCTTAAATGCAATTCATGTTAAAGACTTTACCATGTAACACAAGGATGTATGATTGTCAAAATTTATATTTATATTTTTTGTCTATATCTATATTTTTCTATTTTTTTGAATGGGTCAGTTCAGCTCAGTTGGTAGAGCACCCGCCTTGGAATCGCAAGGTTCCTGGTTCAATACCGGTCCCCGCCAACTTAGCGCGTGAGTAGCACAGATTAGATAATCTGATCTGTGTGGTAAAGTGGGGAGCTGACGGTAGGCGTGGTGCTCCACCTCAGGAAAAACAATCTCCCTGGTCTAGCACTAGCGTAAAGGAAATAGACTCACTCACTGTTTGGCTGACACTAACAATAGGTCACTCTGCCAACTTTACTTTTACTTTTTTATATTCATATTTCTCTATTTTTGTATAATTTTCTGAGCTGAATTATTTTCCAATAGGAAAATGTTTTAAATGTCTCTTTTCATTATTTTCCTTTTCAATAAGTTAGGTTTCTACTTGATTTACTAAACAGTGACACCTGTAATGTTACTTGGTATATTTTCAAAGAATGGCTTTATCTTTGATTCTTTGAGAATCTATGGGTATCTCCAAAGTGATAAAGTCTTTGATTATCCTTTAGAACAATTCCTTTGTCTAAAAATGTCACATTCTAAGCCACAGAGTGTAATTTCTGGTTGAATTAATAAGAATTAGTTTATAAAAGAAAGCTTTTCACATTTATCAAACTATTATTTTGGTTTAGTTATTTATTGCAATTATCTTTAGAATTCCATTTCTAAGTGAAGATGTTCTTCATGTTTCACTTGTTAGAAATTGATAAGATGTAAAAGAAATAATTTTATTATGATACTAGAATAAACGTTGGGTCACCCATTGAGCTCTAGGTAGATAATTGAGTAAGTTTGGAAAGTGAATTATTATTTTTTAATTTTTTTTATATACGGCAGGAGATTTAAAAAAAAAAAAAATCATTTTGCGAAAATTTGCAGTCAAGTCAAAAACTGACCCGTCTCTTACTTCACATTCAGCCTGTCACTTTCTCCCTCTCTCTATAGATACCTTGATTAACTACTGTTTATATATGTTGGTGTCTCTGTGAGTGTAAAGAGAGAGATTAGAGAGTGTGAGAGGGAGATTGAACTTCCAACTTTATTTGTATGTTATATATAAGCTAGCCTTTATCTTCTTGCTGCTGCTGATGAAAATTAACAGTCTACAATTAATTACAATTCAATTTATCTTTCTCTGAATTTTTGAGATGTGGCTTGATAATTAGTCTTATTTGGATTATTTGTACACCAGCTATGGTTAGCAGAATGAGAACAGGATACCCCTTTGGATTGAATAAAGGGTTGGGTTCAAAGTTTTGTGATGGCTACGGATTATGACAAGAAGGTTCCTGAGTTTGAAAAGAAGGCTCCCAAGTCCGACAAGAAATACCTGAAGAAGGCCAGAGGGCACATCGTCCGAAAAATTGTACAGATAACAATAAAGATGAGGACATTAGTTTGAATAATCCAAATAATATCAATTTATCTTCTTCAAAATAGTTCCCTTGAGAAGCCATAGGTCAACACAAATCTCGTTCCCACTCCTGGAAGTTATCTAATACACAATTTCCTCAGTTTGATTTCGGAAGAATCCATTTACTTTTTTGTTGTTTTTATTTTTCAGTTATAAATTTCATCCCTATATCTTGGCGGAAAATTCTGTTTGTATTAGCCTTTCCAGTTTATTTTTTATTCTTGGCAAAATTTTTACATCATACAGAGCAGTTCAGTATTATACACAGGACACTCCTTTTTGTGTGAGGTTTTACCCCACCCTTACCCTGCAGGGGAAATGGTCGGTGTATTCTAAGCCCTGCCAATAGATAGATAGATAGTTATTGTGTGTAAATTTAAGTTTGTCAGTTTCTTTTCCTGACTGACTAATTTATTTTAAAAATATGATACTTTCTTCTTTTTGTTTCCATTATGCAAACCATTCATATAGTAATACTCATGTTCCTTAAATATATGACCGTTATCATTTTGCAACACCCTCTGGTTAAAAATGAGACGTCCAAATCAGCCAAGATGAAATGCAAAAATGTAAATCCTGATTATCTACTGTTGCTTAACCTGCCGAATTCTTATTTCGTAGTGTCATCACCTCAGCTACATAATGGACCATTCTGTTTTTATTATGAAGAAAGAAAGGGAAGAAAAAAAACATGCTACACAGAAAAAATATAATAAGAAAGAAAGAAAGAAAGAGAGTAGGGGAAAGATAGGAGGGAGAGAGTGCATGGAAGCAATAACACTAATCTGTTTCAATTGAACATAATGAAAAGAAGGAAAGAAAGTAAAAAAAGAGTGAGAGAGATTGTTATACATTTTACATATTGAATTATTATGCAATAGCACTTAGATAAACATACAAGACATTTTGATTATCAAATTATCATACTGTGGTATATCCACAGGTCCTGTTAGTATATTCTAATTCTACATATAGATTAATAAAAATCTGTAAACTTTGGGTGAATCTGGTAAGAATGTTTAACTTTGTTCTTAGGTTAAGCTTAGTAAATGACTAGTAAATGTCTAGAAATAAAGACAGATTGACTTTATGCTTAAGTTAAGCTTAGTAAATGTCTAGTAAATGCCTTGAAGTAAAGAAACATTGGCCTTGTATTTAAGTTAATCTTAGTAAATGTCTAAAAGTAAATAAAGTTCATGCTGTTATAATAATTTGTTTTCTCTTTTATTTTTCTATTTGATTAAAGCTTTTAATATCATCTCTCTGTTTTTTTGTTTGTTTTTTGTTTGTTTCTTTTTGTTTTGTTTTTTTTTTTTTTGGGGGGGGAGGTTGTTATTCACTGGTTTGCTAAATTCAATATAGCAAAATCAATTTATGATTATTATATTAGTATTTAAACCTTCAATGAATAAGCTTCCGGTTTCTTTACAAGGATATTTATGCTACTGAAAGATAATAAAATGTTCCTATAAAATCTAATAATAAAAATAAAGAAATAGATAATAAAATGACTTAATAAATATATGAATAACAATATCTGTGCCTTCAAGCTAAACAGTTCATTATATTATATATATAAGTATTAGCAGAAATACCCAGTCCATGACATGATTAAAAGGAGTTTAGGAACACCAGGAAGTGAGAAAGAAAGGGAGAAGAGAGGAGCAAAATAAATCAATTTTAACAAAAAGATAAAATGTGTTAAAAAGAAATTGATGAAGTTCCAATTCTGGAGCTCTGGAGAATGTGGAAAACCTCTTCATCACCATTACTTACAGGTCCATTCTGACCTGGAGTGGTAGTACCTGTTAGAGTTCTATTTTGTTTTATTCATTCTTGATGGGAACTCATTTTTTTAAACACATTTTTTAAACTCATTTTTTTTCTATTTATAAAAAATAAATGAGTTTTAAAAAATGAATAAAACAAAACGTTTTTGACAGAAAATAACCCAATAAGAGTTGACATGCTGTAAAATCCAACCAACCAACCATCCAACAAGGGTCCTTACTATGAAAAGATAAATGATCAAAAGTTTTTTTGGTTTTTTTTTCAGACTTCAAATCACACTCGAATTTTTTTCAGTTTAAAAAAAAAAAAAGTTTATGCTTTAGAGATTCTGAAAAGTGACATCCAATTCCATTTAGTCTATTTTATAAAACCTCAAACCACTCTGACTTATTCAATTAAAAAAAAAACATTGTGCTTTAGAAATTCAGAGAAGTCACATCCATTTACTCTGCTTTTTAAACTTCAAATTCAAGTGAACTATATCAATGCTTTTCAAACTGTGTAGGTGTCCACAGATATTGTAAGGGAACCACAGGGTATCTGCAACGTTAACAACAGTGGTCCGAAGACTATCAGAATATCTATTGTATAAGCTGTATAAAAAGTCACCAGTTATATTTATAGATTGTTCCAAGTAGCAGCAACTGGATTGACCAATGAAAAACAAAAACATGTATTTAAGATCATTGATAATTGTGCTAAAAAAGTTACAGACTGGATTCCCCCCACCCAGAAGGAACATTACAGGCCACAAGGAGTAACTGATACTACAATCATCTACCAAGGAATACTACAGATTGACTTACAAGGAGTATCTACAGACACACCATTCTTCTCCGTTATAACTACTTCAAGGAATACACAAAACTATAAAATGGCTACCAGGAATGTAAGAAGGGTGTCTTGAAAATTTATATTATCCGATTAGCGCTAGAACCACACATTTGTATTTCTGCATGCACACCTATGAAAATTCAGTTTAAACAGCCATAGTCATCTTAAGTATGGGCATGCTGGGCAGTTGCCTGAGGGGGGGCATAATTGACCATTTATATTTTTAATCCTGTGGGTCGTTGTGTAGGTAGGGGACCCAGTTCACTGCCTTGCCTGGGGGCCAATAATACTGTCAAGACAGCCCTGTAAACAGCAACCATTCACAGATTTTTGGTTAAATGTGGCTTCTGAATATCCATTGTTGTCTCAAAAAGCAGTGAAAATGCTGCTACCTTTTGCAACAACATATTTGTGCAAAACAGCATTTTCGAACACCTACCAATATGAAGACCAAATACAGATCTAGACTGACTCAAAATAGTAGTACCTGTTAGGGTCCCGTCTAGGGGTCAAATATATGTTTGCAAATTATTTGTATTAGATAGAATACCTAATATCATACAACGAGATGGAAAAAAAACTCTTAAGAAACTACAAAAAAAAAATTGTAAATATAATCATACACAATTCCCTAACTTCTAGGCATAAAATAACCCCAGACAGGTTGACATACCATTAAAATTAATCAATCATCTTAATCATCACAGATCTAGACTCGTTGTACAAAATGAATTGCATGTATCTTTGTCAAAAATATAGCAAGAATTGACAATTTGTGCCAAGCCAAAATTACATAATTCTTGGGTTCTTCTTGTCTGTGGTCGTTGTTTGTTTTTATTAATGTACACAAGACTTTATATTCTTTTTAGACATCTTTTATTTTAATAAACCTAAGAACAATCACACGTGGAGAAATGGCTTTGAAGGGGAGACATTATATTGCATCCATCTTGTTCTGTCACCCAGCCAAGACTAATTTTCTAAACTAACTTTCTCACATTCAGCTCTGACCAACCAGAAGACAGGTCAAGAAAAGGTTAAGCTCTGCCAATCACCTATACTGTATATTTTCATTACCATTATTTTAAATTCTACACTACAGTACATAATTCATAAGCAACCTATTAATTATGTAACATTGGCTCAGTTAGAATATCATTTATTAAGCTGGACCATATTACCTTTAGGCACCCCTTTTTGATCTTGATTAAGAAAGGACATGTTTTTCATTCACACCATCAATATCTGGTTGTTTGTTAGGGGTTAAGGTTAGGAGTTAGTTTTATAATTTTTTTTAATCTAAAAATCGTCTGTTAAAACAACCGGATATTAACGGTGTAAATGAAAAATATGTCCTTTCTTAATCGAGATCAAAAAGGGGTGCCTAAAGGTCATATGGTCCATTAAGCTTATATAGGTCACATTAAGGAAAGCTTTTTGGTTGTTCTAGTCAGTGAATACGTCAATATAGTTAAGTTATAGGGCTGGTTTATCTCAGTCAGTAGAGCACCTGGCTAGGAATCGCAAGGTTCCTGGCTCAATCTTTGCCAACTCAGTGTATGAGTAGCACAGATTGGGTAATCTGATCTGTGTGATAAAGTGGGGAGCTGATGGTAGGTATGGTGCTTTACCTCAGCAAAAACAATCTCCTTAATCTAGTGCTAGCAAAAAGGATTTAGACTCCCTCACAGTCTGGGTGAGACCAACAATAGACCACTCTGCCAACTTCACTTTTACAGTCAAGTATTTTGGGAGTTGAGAGAAAGCTATGTTTTCCATTACTTGATAGTTGAGATATGGCCATAATTGATATACATTGTCCAAATCAGTGAATGCTTTAATGAGATAAAAATGATTTTGTTTTGTTATTGTGTTTGAACAGTCTCAGTGTTGAAATTTAAATTGAAATAGATCACTAAGTAGGCCTGAGCCTATTCTAGTAATGACCAGGTTTGATTCAGTATTTTTCCTTCTCCTAGACTGGTTGCCTAACCAAGTTAAAGAGCCCAGTCTGCCCTACTATTTACCCATAGCTGGAGGGAGAATAGTTGGATTCATATTTTTCCCAAGGATTTTAGCGCTATGTGAATTGTGGCTTCATCCAGGAAATTAACTCGGGTCAACAAGTCCATTTCCTATGACTCTAACCAGTACCAGTACACCACAGCACTTCAACGTATACTACCGCTTCAACAGTACACCACCGCACTTCAACACTTGATGTGTGAACTAGACAACTTTCACTGCAGGACTGGGATTGCTATTTTATGAAATAACCTAATTATTAAAGTAAGAAGATGGCAGCTGTATTAATTGAGAATTTTAAGGTAAAATTCTTTGAACACGATAAGAGGTTCATGTGGTATAGCTACTTGGTCTGATATTTATTGGTTGGTTGGATTTTACGGCATGTCAGCCCTTGTTGGCTCATTCTTGATTCTTGATAGGTACTCAATTTTTTTTTTAAACACATTTTTAAAAACTCATTTTTCACTATTTAACCCATAGATGAGACCCAAACAGGTACTACCACTCCAGGTCAGAGTGGACCTGGGAGTAATGGTGATGAAGGGGTACTCCACATTCCCCAGAGTTCCAGAATTGGAACTTCATCAGATATTTAATGTCATACCCAGGACATTAAGACCCTCAACCACTGCTTTCTAGCATATATATGATAAAAAGGGTTGGGATAATTATATAGGTGCTAGGGCTTGATGTAACCAGCTGACTAGTCAAAGGAGGCCCCTCAACCACCCATCTAGACTAAGTAACGGCCAAAGTGGAGTGTTGCATGTCATGGGTTGCTCAGCCACCAGGAATCTCCACCCACAGCCAACAGGTGGTCCCATTGGCGGTGAGGGTCTTACCCCTCTGCAGAGGTGCAGTTGGTGTATTCTAAAGCCCAAGCTGACAGGGCTGCTACTTGGTTTGATGTCAGCCAAGCTTGCTTAGACAAATAACATGAGAATCAAAGGATATAGAGCTAGAAGAAAAAAATAGCTGTGGACAATACAAGTACCGTATTTGACGGCATATAAGATGGTGCATTTTATATGCCCATTTCAGCAGGTCAGATTCAGGAAAAAATGTTTTTAGTGTATTTAAGCATATATTGTTGAAAACAATCTAGCTGTGCATTATACAATCAGAAACAGTTGTATAAAAACAATTTGGCAGTACAGGGTAGGTAAAAGTACTGAGTAAGCTGGGTTAGTGAGCCTCATAGAGAAGATTAGCCTAGGCCTATGGGAAGTCTCAAACTTCACCTATAATGTATAAGATGCGGGACAATTTTTTGAGCCAAAATTTTGAAAAAGGTGTCCTATATGCCGTCAAATACGGTAAGTATCATTTGCAGAATAACTCTGTGTGCTTATAAAGGGTTAACTCTTAGTAATAAGTATGATTGTATTTAATATTTTTTGTCTTGTTTTGTTTTTTTTTGTTTCTTTTGAGCTGTAGCTAATAAAATTAAGTCTTTGAACATTGTCTCAGTTCAGAATGCCTCAAACTACTCACATGTTTTGACCCAACTTGCCTTAGTGTGGATGATACCTGATATCTTCCCGAAGCAAAAATATTATTTAATATTTCTTTTTCAAAGACACTAGACAAGAATAATTACTTTCAATAAATAATTTCTACTAATTATATAGTTTCCCAAGATCTAATGAAATCAAAAGAAACCTTAAAAGATACTGACTGAAGTTCAATCATTGTGAACAATATGGCTTTCAGTAATAAATTTGCTGAGGGGAAATGATTTTTGTGCAATACATTTTTTTGTTTGTTTGTTTTTTGAGCATTCATACTAACTGGCCACAGGTATATCTTTAGGGTAGAAGAGCAACCAGAAATACAGAATTATATTAAGTGCTCACTTAATAAGAGATGCCCTTACAGATCTTAAATAAATTAATTAATATACAACTTGTGACACATCTTGATTTTTCCTGTTTTATATTTAGCTACAAAAACTTTATGTGTGACTTGTTTGTGAAATTTAAATTCAAAATGTATATGCAGCTAATAAAATCAATTAATATAAATTATATCTTCAATATTTTATGGTTGTGATGATTTTTCTCTCATAAGTTAGTTAATAAAGTTAAGCTTTGAAAAGTAATAAAGATTCTTTTTCGTGAAGAAAATATAAGGTTTTGGAAGGTTTGATATTGTAAATTATTTATATCTTATTGAAAGTTACAGCTTCTTTTAATTGTGTGAAAAAATTGCTTAGTTAACTTATTAGATATAATTGAGAAGATAGTGTGTTTGAATTTGTGACTGTTGGTTGGTTGGGTTTTATGACATGTCAACCCTTGTTGGGTTATTTTATGCTGAAGATGTTTTGTTTTATTCATTCTTGATGTGTATTCAACATTTTTTTTTCAATCTCAATTTTTTTTTTCAAACTCATTTTTTTCTATTTAACCCATAGATAGGAACCTAACAGGTACTACCACTCTGGGTCAGTGGACCTGGGAGTAATGGTGATGAAGGGGTACGTCACATTTCCCAGAGATCCAGAACTGGAACTTCACCATCAGTTAGAGTTTAACATCATACCCAGGACATTAAGACCCTCAGTCACTGCCTTCTAACACATATATGATAAAAAGGGTTGGGGCTTGTTATAAGGGTTGGAACAATCATATAGGACTAGCCAACTGATTGGAGGGGGCCTCTCTGACCGTCTAGCCTAAGTAAGGACCAAAGTGGAATGTTGCATATCAGACTGCTCAGCCACAGAGTTCTATCCTGAAACATCATGGGTTACCACTCACAATCAACATGTGGCCTATTGGGGGATTTTACCATTCTGCAGAGGTGCAGTTGGTGTATTCTACTGCCCCAGCTAACAGTGTGGTCAGTGACTGTTGATAGTCATGTTGTAATCTCAGAGAATTACATTTGAATTGAATGATCTTTGTTTAATATAGAAATATCAGTATCAAAATTTAAAACCCTGTTTGTCAAAGATTTTTCTTGTTACAAATTCTAACATTCCAAAAAACAAAAGGAAAAAAAAAAATTAGAAAAAAAAACTTGCATCAACGAACCATCTTTCAGAAGAAAAAAACTCCCTTTCTCTAAAAAGTGTTTTTTTTTCTTTTAAAGCTTTTTGAAAGGAGTATCCCCCCTTTTTTTTTCAGAGATAGGATTAAATGCCAAGATCTATCTCATATATGAAACAAAAAGAAACTTGTATTATAACTTTTTTTTTATTACATTATATTTATTTTGTTTATTTATTTATTTCATCTATTTTCATTTTCTATTTATTTTATCTATTTCATTTAATTTTTTTTATTTCATATTTATATTATTTAGTTTATTCAGTTTAAAAAAATATATTTTTTATTTAAATTTAAATTTATCTCATCTATGCAACAAAAATAATTTTATTAAAATTTATTTTTTTAAAGTTGAAGTTGAAATGAAATTATTTTCTTTTGCCACAGGATTCCCTTCTTTTCAGTAAGAAATTTAAAATAAACATATACAGTGGAACCTTGGTTTTCGACCAATTCAGAGTTGAAACAAAAAATTTAAGTAAAAAAACCTCAATCAAACAAATTTTTGGACTTCAAACACACAAACCAAGCTGATGAATATGGAAGTCACGTGAATGACTGCTGTGGCAAACCAAAGACAGACGAACAGCTGGTTGAATCTACCCAAGCAGCATCAATTAGCATCAGTTGCTATCTTGAACGAGTGTCTGATATTGTTTTTATATAAATTCTTTGCTTCATTTGTGTTTATTCTCTATTTTACAGATACTTTAACAACTATGAACTGTTTTAACATGACAATTTTGGGTTAAGTTTTAACATGATTTTTAAATATTTATCTGTATACAGTGGAACCTCGGTTCTCGAATAATTAAGTTGAATAATTCAGAGATCAAACAAAACATTTGAGTAAAAAAGGCCTTGGTTGTCGAACAAATTTTTGGACTTTAACCACGAGAGACAGAGAAGGGAAAAAAAACAAAGAAGGATAATTACCCAGTCATTTTATGGAGGGGACTGCCCTTCAAAGCAATAACCCTTTCTCCTCCCTCCACAAAGCCATCACATCACAGCCAAAAAGGTATGTAAAAATACCAGCACAACATGATGATGATGATGATCTTGGTCAGAAACTTTTCAGCTGACTCTTGTATAACTGGTATTCTTCTTTAACCATATTTGTTTTGTTTTTTTAAATGCTGTACAGCAAAAAAGATTAAAAAAAAAAAAAAAAGAAACTGAATATAAATTCAAATCAGTTATTATATAAATAAACATGAAGGTTCCAATAATTGAAAGTTTTTCTAAGGCAAATTATTATGAAACATTTTATATACAAGGAAGTGACAAAAGGTCAATTGAGTTTTCCTTCTCCTAGACTGGTTACTAACCAAAGTTAAAGAACCTAGCTGGAGGGAGAATATTTGGATGCATACCTTTCTCAAGGGTATTAGAGCTATGTGAAATGCAAACTGTCTCATTCTGGATTTGAACTCGGGTTGACATGTCCATTTCCTACAACTCTAACCATTACACCATGCACCTTCACATATTGGAGTAAAAGTTGTGGTTTTATGTGATTTGGCTTTTGGTTATCTTGTTGCATATTTGCTGTTTATTAATTTCTTTTCTTAAACCCCAAATATACGTAGTTTTCTTTCTGGTGAGTTGTCAGGCTGAAAAGGAATTAAAGAAGAGAAAAGGAGAACAAAGACAAAAGATACTTTTAGGTTAGACTTCGTAGGTTCATAACTATTTCTTGGAGAGGAGATATTCTCCTGAGCCAGTAAATTGAATGTGTACACAGTGAAGATCTAGTTCTAAAAGAAAAAGATTGCTTCTTTGTGGTGTGCATGCCCAGAGAACTCTTCCTGTTTGAGGCCTCCTGGGAGATTGTTATTTTTTGTGTTATTTTTTTAATTAATTTTATTTTAAATTTTATTTCAATCCCAACACACACTATATCAAAATAGAAATGGATAAATCACTGGATTAAGTGTGTTGAATACCAACATTACTATTTTGAAGAAAATTAATGTTTTATTTATTATTCAGTTCTGTTTTTGGTAAATAGTTCAGTTTTTATACTTTTTGAACTCATAACGCATATTCTCTGACTACTGATTATTAGAAATTCAAACTATTTTACTGGCATTTAGTGCAATATTTCTCCATATTCCAGTCTGTGCACTCAATTAACACAGGATAAATATAGCAGGAAGTGTAATTAATATAGTAGTGTTTACTAGGTTTCACAAGTTGGTTAGTTTGTACCACAGATATTAGAGAAATTTTAAAGTCATTTGAGTTTTAACTTTAATCATATTTTCGTCTGTAAGTTAAAAAAAAAATGGTGCTTCTATAGAAAAGTCGGCATACAGAACATTTGCAGATATTATTAGTCTGAATTTTTTAAATGAGGCTTGATCATTTGGATTATTCAAACTATTATCCTCATCTTTATTGGTATATACACAACATTTCAACCAATGAGCCTTCCAGCCTTCTTCAGTGTTTCTTGTTATTTTTTATATGAGATTTGATAATTTGGATTATTTGGATTATTCAGACTATTGTCCTGATCTTTATACTTATATATACAATGTTTTGCCAGTGGACACACGGCACAATGGATATAAGAGTTGAGTTAATACAGTTCTAAGAGACAATCATGTGTATGTTGCAGGTTCAATCCTGGCCAAGGATGATAAGAACATAGAATACTTAACATATCTTAACACTTGTACCATGGTTAACGGAATGAGAACAGTCTACCCCAGTGAATTGAATAAAGGGTTTGGTTTGAAATTCTGTGAAGGCTCCTGAGTTTGACAAGAAGGTTCACAAATTTGAAGAGAAGGCTCCCAAGTTCAAGAAGGTTCCAAGTTTGAGAAGGTTCCAGAGTTCAACAAGAAACACCTGAAGAAGGCCGGAGAGCACATCAGCTGAAACATTGTGCATATAACAATAAAGATGAGGACATCCAAATAATACAAATAATACAAATTCTGCAAATATATTCAAAAACTTTTACCCAGAAGGGACAAACAGTTCCTTGTAAACAAAAAAAAATGTGTGTGTGTGGAGGGGGGGGTGTCCTCCCCCAAATAATTAAAAAAATACAAATGGGAAAAATGTTTAAAACAAAACACACATCTATCAAAAGAGGGTAATGCTGGAATTACAGAGAGTTCTTTGTAAGCAAAAAAAGGGGGTGGGGGTGGAATGACCCTCCCCTAAAAAAACATTTTAAAAAATACAAATGGAAACAAATGTCTTTAACAAAACAGATATATATAATTTTGATTTTTAAGACTGTTGTCCTCATCTTTATTGTGATATGTAAAATCACAACGTTTCGTTTTTACATACCACAATAAAGATGAGGACAACAGTCTGAAAAATCAAAATTATACGCATCAAGTATCATCTAAAAAATTCAGAGTAATAAAATAGATGTACATCAAAACATGATGACCCCCACCCCCAAGAGAAAATTACAAACAGGAAAACTTTTTAAAAACATATTCATCAAAACAGGTAATGTTTTGATTGAAGCAGAAAGATATACTGTAACAGACCATTTCTAGCACAAAAAGTGGGATAGTCCAACCCAGCCTTATAAGAAGGAAGGTATGAATACCTAGGACAGTGACTTTATGATTACATTTTATATATATATATATATATATATATATATATATATGACCAACCCCTCCACACGATCAGGATGTGACACAAGGTCAATTTCTTAAGCGGAGTTTAACAGATTTGAATTCAGAGTTTTCCTTCTCCTAGACTGGTTACCTAGTCATGGTTAAAGAGCCCAGTCTGCCCTGCTATTTAACCAATAGCTGGAGGGAGAATTGGATTCATATCTTTCCCAAGGGTATTAGCGCAATGTGAAATTCAAACAGCTTCATTCAGCAATAGAACTCGGGTCAACAAGTCCATTTCCCACAACCCTAACCATGCGCCTCAATTACATTTTATATATCCTACGAGACACACACATGTCAACAGTTAAGCTTCTTGGAAAATATAAATGCAGAAAACACCAAACATATATAGTCATGAATAGGTCAAATTTTTAAGACCTAATTTTAATACCAAAAATTTGCATTGACCAATACATAAGTAATAATTTGTAAGATTGTAATTGAAACATAATGAGAAAGATGAGGACCAATACTTGTCTTCAAAAATTAATGATTTTCTAACCATAAATCAATATTCAACCTACATATAAGATTGACTTATACACAAGTATATACAGTATTATCCCTAGCACATGTAGACACTATTCTTAAATATAATCTTATCTTTTCCATTGACATTTCAGTCTCAGAAGACTATAATATAGTTTTTGTGCCTCTGAAGTTACAGCTCCTTCTGTGACTGTGAAGTCACAATGTTCGAAAAAAATTCTCGACCACAGATGTTGTATGTGAAGGCTGTCCCTGAAGATGTTAATATGCCAGTGCTTTGTTGCCACTGCTTTCTTCTAGAAGCCCTGTCTTCATGGTGTTGCACCAGTTGGCTTCAGACATGAACAGTCCATTACGGAAAAAGAGCCTAGCTAAATTTTCCCAGCTTGGATCATTCTTGCAGAATCTTATCTTTTAATCTACATTAGTTTCGGCAGTCTCATGTTCCTTAATTGTACGGCCATTATTCTCTTGCAATACCCTCTGGTTAAAAATGAGACCATCTAAATCCTCCTAGATGAAATGCAAAAATGTATATCCTGATTATCTCGTGCTGCTTATCTGCCAAATATTTATCTCTTATGAGTGTCATCACCTAAGCTAAATAATGAACCATTCTGTTTTTATTATAAAGAAAGGAAGGGAAGAAAAAGGACATGCTACACAGAAAGAATATAATAAGAAAGAAGGGGAAAGATAGAGAGAGGGAGTAAGCGTGCAGAAGCGATAATGCTAACCTGTTTCAATCGAACATAATGAAAAGATGAAAAGAAGGAAAGAAAGAAAAAAAGCATGAGAGAGAGAGTTAAATCAAGATTATTATACTTTACATATTGAACTATTTAGCAATAGCTCTTAAGTAAATATATCAAACATGTAATAATTAGATTATCATACTGTGGTATATCCAGAGGTCCTGCTAGTATCTTGTATTATGCTACATAGTTTCTACATATTTCTAGCAGTTAAATAATATTAATAATTTTCTAACAGCATTTTGATGAATGTATTATTTCCCTTTATGCTGGATTATTCTATAAGAGTGCCAGAAAATTTACCAATAGAACTCTATTAAATATTGCAAATGAAATCTCATCAGAATTCATAAACATAGACTGTTTTATAATCTAATCACTGAAGCTAGTCAAATGATTAATTGATAGATTGTCAGTTTTATATTTTAATCCATAAAATACCTTCTGGTATCATTCTGCATCATTTTATTTATTATGAATTGTTTAGGGTTATTATTATCATTATTATTATTATTACAGGAGTCTGCTGTTCTTATTTTCCCATGAAAACCAATAACTTTGATTAGGCACTTCAAATATAAGTAAAGTTTAAAGTAAAGTTTGTGGAGTGGCCTATTGTCGGTATCAGCCAGACAGCAAGGGAGTCTATCCCCTTTTCGCTAGTGCTAGACCAGGGAGATTGTTTTTTTGCTGAGGTGGAGCGCCACACCTACCGTCAGCTCCCCACTTTACCACACAGATCAGATTACCCAATCTGTGCTACTCATACGCTGAGTTGGCAGGGGCTGGTATTGAACCAGGAATCTTGCGATTTGTGGCCGGGCGCTCTAACGACTGAGCTAAACCCAGCCCAGAGACTTCAAATATACTTGACAAAAATCAGGAAGCAAATTTATCAATTCACTAACTTGGTCTGCATTTTGCAACAATGTGTCTCATTTATAAAATGGACTTCAATCAGAAACCAAAAATTGCCCACCCTATTGGCATGGCTTAGAATATGATAACTGTATCCCCTGCAGAAAGATAAGACCCCCTCAAAAATAGGTGTCCTGGGCATGACACTAAACTGCATCTGATAGTGGAGTTCCAGTTCTGGAGATTTGGGGAGTTTGGAGTACCCCTTCATTGATTTAGATTAAGTCCTCATTGATATACTCGGATGATTGCCTTCCTAGTCACAATATTTTGGTCATTGCTCTGTATGGATACTGGATGCTGTGCAGAGGACCTGCTCAGTGCAATGAAATATAGGGATGGCTAGCAAGAGATTGTTATTGATATCCGTGCTACTAGTGCCACATGATGATGATGATGATGATGATATGATAGTATATAATTCAAGACTGGTTTTTGGTCTGTTTTACTTATCTATAAATATTATAGGCTATCAATAAGGAAGTTCTTTCCCAATCCTTTATTAAATAGCTGACACTAGATAGCCCTATAAAATGCCTCAGTAAATATGAATGTAAAATTCAACCACTGCACTAACAAAGGGCACATCTTAACTAACACTAAACATATATATTGTAGGTGTGTTTATTGTCGTAGGTATTTATCCAACCTGTTCGCCATGGGTAGGATGTGATACAAAGTTACAAGTATGGGGTATCCAGCAAGGATTGAACTTACTATTTGTTGTGATGTTAGTCCCAACAGTAAAAAGAAGTCAAGTCGAGATAGGGTAAAATAAGACAAGTGTATTTACAATCATGGTACATGTACAACTAGCTTGTCGTTAACGGGAACAGTGCTACCTTTCCACTCGGTGTCTCACTATTTATAGTGAGAACCGGTGCATGTTCTCCACTGTAGGAACGGCCGGTACAACACTATTCATTAGTAATAGATCTATGAGACTAGCTTGCTAACTGTTACACTTACACCACGATGGCACACCTAGGTGTGTTTATTGTTGAATATTGAAATTTATATTTTTATTTCTTACCTTTCGGCATTCCATGTCTGATATCATTGTTCCTTGTATTCACTTCTCCAAGTTTAATTCTTTTCTTTTTTTAAAAATAAGTTTATTTGTCCGTTTTTCAATTGTTGGTTGGTTGGTTGGTTGGATTTTACTTCATGTCAACCTATTGGGTCATTTTATGCTGAAGATGTTTTTGTTTTATCCATTCTTGATGGGTACTCAATTTAAAAAATAATTTTTAGATCTCATTCTGTTCTTTTCAACCCTTAGATGGGACCCTAACAGGTACAACCACTCCAGGTCAGAGTGGATCTGGGAGTAATGGTGATGAAGGGGTACTCCATATTCTCCAGAACTAGAACTTCACTATCAGATAGTTTGTCATACCCAGGACATGAAGACCCTCAGCCATTTCCTTCTACCACATATATGATAAAAAGGGTTGGGACTTGCCATTAAGGACATTAGGGTTGGGACAAGCATATAGGTGCCAGGGCTTGATGTGACCAGCCAATTGATTGGAGGGGGCCTCTCTAACGACCCATCTAGCCTAAGTAAGAGCCAGAGTAGATTGTTTCATGTGATGGACTGCTCAGCCACCAGGGTTCCATCTTAAAGCATCACAAGTCACCACCCCAACCAACAGTTGGCCTCATTGGGGAGTCTTACCACTCTGCAGAGGTGCAGTTGGTGTATTCTTCAGACCCATCCGACAGGGCTCCCTATCGAATAGGAATAATTTTGAACAGATCTATTTAGTCCATAGATACGACTCTAAAGGTACTAATACTCTGGAATCAGAGTGTACCTGGCAGTACTCCACACAATCTCCAGGTCTCCAAAAGGTCTATCTGGAAAGCATTTAGTCATATTAAATAAGAACTGGCTGCATAACTATATTATGAATGCTTCTCACTACCTAAGAAAATCTTTAGAAATGAGAAGAAGAATTGCACTTGTCAATTTAGTAATGTAAAGAATGTGTATGGATATTTTTGATGACGTGAGTCCTAGGGGCAAAGTAGAAGGAAACATTTCCAAATAAAGGATATCATTGATTAGTTTTAGAATTAGAATTATTATTCAAATTAGAAAGCTTTGATGAGTTTCAGATACAAAAAAACAAAAAAAACAAATGAACAATACATTTCATATTTTCCAATGTTTTTTTTTCTTATACACTTTTTGTCTGATTCAGACTTTCTCATTTTCATCATCATCAGAAAGTTTGGTTGGTTGGATTTTATGGTATGTGTTGTAACTGAATATATCAAATACAACATTGAAAATTCAGAAAATGTTTTATCACTTTTTGTACAGGAATATAAATAATAGAGTCAACACGCAGTTCTCCAACAGTATGACAAGCCACTTGATTAGTAGTGACTTGACTATGAATAACCTCGCATATTTGTATCTTTATATGTGGTCTGTTGGACAAGTCCAACTATCTTGTAGGGGAAATATCTTCCCTTACAATAGCATGTCAACCATTGTTGGGTTATTTTATGCTGAAGTCATTTTGTTTTATTCATTCTTTATGGATATTGATTTTAAAAAATTTAAACTCACTTTTTTTAAACAGTTTTTTTTAATTCCTTTTTTCTATTTAACCCATAGATGAGACTCTAAGAGGTACTACCACTCTGGGTCAGAGTGGACCTGAGAGTAATGGCAATGAAGGAGTACTCCACATTTCTCAGAGCTCTAGAATTGGAACCTCACCATTAGATGCAGTTTAACATCATACCCAGAACACAAGAAAGTTTGGATATGTGTTGTATACCCTTTCTTAAATTCTTATCTCTGGTCGTATTTTCTTCTGGCCGGCTTTGGTTCTATCTTCTAGCATCTTGACTTGGTCTGGTCTAGCGTCTCGGATCTCCTAAGGTCTGGTTTTCTATTGCTATGTTCCTGCTGGCTGGTCGTCCTGGATTCATTTCTTAGTCTTGTTACCAAGACATTCATCAACCACAAGAACATATTACTTATACAAACTTTTATTTCCTTAACTATACATTTCATGTAACTAAATATCTGACTAACATAGTGCGCGTGAGTTCCAGTTTTAGGCAGAGCATAAAATGGCCGACTGCTCTGTCTGACGCCTAACTGCAAACTAGGGACTCAAAAGGTCCCACATAACTTCACGTATTTTGGCAGGCTTCTGTAATTTTCCATGGAAGAACCCGGCCATGGTATGAAAGGGGTCATCCCCTCAGAATTACAGGGGACCGACAATAATCTTATGCAACCGCATAGATTATGTAACATATGGAATCTATAACAAATATCAATATGAATCTCATTTAGCAATACAATTGTCAGAAAAGTAAGATTGGCAGTGTTATTGTTCTAGTTGCAGTAGAAATTGTGGTCAGTGCTAAATCTAGAGGAAGTGGACTGGAACTTGTTCAGTTCCTGTTTGTGCAAGAGAATCATTAGTTTTAAAAGGTTAGAAATGCACCTAACTGAGAACTGATCAGTGAAGTGAAGGGTAAAGGAAATGATATACTTAAATAGGAAGATAACAATATACAGCTAAGTATAATAGAAGAAGAAAAAAAAGATTGCAATTCATATTAGCAATAAATATAAAGATTGTGAGAAAATGTTTTTGGTATAAATAAAAAGAAGAGACATTAGTAAAAACAAACAACATAGATGTCAATCATGTACAAACTAATGAACAGATAAATATTTACTTGTCTGTATCTATGAGATGAGGCTTGATATAATTTTAATATTCCAAACTATTGTCCTCATCATTGTTGTATATATAGTTTTTAAACATACCACAATAAAGATGAGGAAAACAGTTCGAAATATCAAAATTATTCACATTAAGCCTTATCTCATAAATACAAATAAATATATTGATTTGGTGTGGACCTGAAACATTAATAAAATGGAGAGACAAACTCCAAGAAAGATAACTATAATAAACTATCTCTTCTAATCTTCATTCAACATATATAATTTCCCAATTTTAACATTTAAAAAAATGTTTTAAATTAAGTTTACACTAACTTACATATATCTGTATTTCTATTTCTTATTTATACTTTAATTTGAATTTTTTTTTAATTTCTAAAAACACTAAATATCTGTTCAATTTATAGTTTAATTTAAATTTTCAAAACTATTTACTTTAGATTTTTAATGGCTAGGGTTCATAGAATATTCTTAACAGGAAATTGTAAGATACAATTACTACATTTTAGGACCTTCTCATTTCAAATTCCAAATCAGATGAAAATGGTTTGGTAATTGATAGTGTTCCTTATGACATATTTTGAAATTTCTATTTTACAATATGTAATTTTTTTTCCATTCTATTTTTTCTATATCTAATCACATTTCTGTCAATAAGTCTGGTGGTATTTATGCTGCTTTGAGCCCCTTTGAACTCGTGGTAACAATTTCAGCTCTGGAACCATGTTTGAATTTTGGGTAATTGTCTGAAGATGACTTATTTTAAGGTAATTAAAAGAATAACACCTAAACATAACCTGAGCTTACCGTGGCTTGAACATTGTGTTTATGCAGAATAAAGATGAGGACAACAGTCTGAAATATCAACATTTCTGTTTTAAGATAAGTAATTTTCTTCCATTTTTTCTATATCTAAGCACATTTCTGTCAATAAGTTTGGTGGTATTTATGCTGCTTGGAGCCCCTTTGAACTAGTGGTAACGAGTTCAGCTCCAAAACCATGTTTGAATTCAGTAAAATTATAATTGTCTGAAGATGACGTATTTTAAGGTAATAAAAAAAAAACACTTAAACAGAGCCTGGGGTTACAGAAGCCTGAACATTTTGTTTATACACAATAAAGATGAGGACAACAGTCCAAAATATCAAAATTATTCTGATAAGAATTTGTTGGCTAACAATTATATTATCAGAAGTCTATATTGATAGAGCACCCAGTGAGGAACAAATTCAATGATCATTAATAATAAATATCATCAGTACTTTATTCTATCTAAGGCACTTGTCTAAGTAATGGTTATCATTGTAGAAAATGGATCTGGTGAATTCAAATCCTGTATAAGGCTGTTTGCATTTTACATAGCACTAATACACTTAGGAAAGGTATAAATACAACTATTCCTCCTCCTAGCTATAGGTAAATAGTAGGGCAGACTGGTATGGCAATCGGTCTAGGAAAAGGAAAACTCTGAATTCAAAGCAATGTACTTCAATTAAAAATTGATCTAGTGGCAGAGGGTTGGGTAAATATATACTTTATCATATCTAAAACGGTTAGTATTTTATGCAAGCAAAGTAGATTATCATTGTAACACTATCTTTATAATTATTTTTCATTGTGCTAACATTCAAATCATCAGAATAGAGTGATGTAGTGATCTACAAGGTCAATTTTTAAGCATCAGGTTTGAATTCAGAGTTTTCCTTCTCCTTGACTGGTTGCCTAACCAAGGCTAAAGAGCTAAGTCTGCCCTACTATTTACTCATAGCTGGAGGGAGAATAGTTGGATTATTACCTTTCCCAAGGGTATTAGCACTATAAGAAAATGCAAACAGCCACATCCAGGATTTGAACTCGTCTTACCATGTCCATATATTAAGACGATAACCATTACATCACGCGCCTCCACTGGGTCATGTGATATATGTACCACAAACTAGCACGTACTAAAATATAGCAAAACTTTTGACTCCCCCTAATAGTTACTCAAGTAACTAAAGTTGAAGTTATAAAACTAATTGAATAACCATTGATCAGGGGAGACATTTTTTTTTTTTCAAATTTATTACCAGAGCCAAATGCAATGAATTAAACCTCCAGAAATTAATTTCAAGTAATAAAATGAAAAAAGTTAAAACTGAGTTCTTGGCCTAAAATAGTTTTTTTTTTTCTTCTTCTAAGCATTTGCTTCAATTTTATAATGGCTTAACTCTTTGCTAAATTTCCCCCACAGCTCTACCAAATTTTCTTTGTTTGATTGGTTGGATTTTACAGAATGTAAACCCTTATTGGGTTATTTTATGCCAAAGACATTCTGTTTTATTTATGACTGATGGGTATTCAACATTTTTTAAAACTCATTTTTGTCTATTTAAACCATACATGGGAACCTAACTGGTACTACCACTCCCGGTCAGAGTGACCTGGGAGTAATGGCGATGAAGAGGTACTCTACACTTCCCAGAGCTTCAAATTTGGGACTTCACCATTAGATGCAGTTTCATATCCAGGACACCAATTCTTCTTGGTATTGTTTATGTATGATAAGATTTTTCAAAGTTCATCATCTATTCACCTCAGAACTCATTATATTCAAATAAAGTCATATTATTATTGTAATCGGAGTCCTTCTGCTCAATTATAATAAATTAAAAATCAGTTAAAAAAAAAATGATTAAATAAACAGTTGTAAACTACAAATATCAAGTGAAAACCCTTTACATGACATTCATAGTTTACCCATGTTTATTTATTTTTTAATATGTACTACAAATTTAATAGGTATTAAAAAAAAACACTGGTGTAAACTACAAACATCAGAAGAAGGGTAACTCAATGTAAGGCATTTTTCTATTTGCTGCTTATTGATAAATTCAATGTTGATGTATAGATACATCACAAGGACGCCCTACTGTAGGTTTGTGCATGATTACCCACAATAATGATCCTTGTGTTCGATTGACATGGTGGGATGTCAGTAAACACTTACTATGATGCACAATTACTGATCAAATTATCATGTTTTGTTTGTTTTTGTTTTTTTATATATGATTAATTGATTTTTTTTTTTTAACACACCTTCTGTTTTGCAAATTTTCTGAAAATAATTTTCACACTTTATAAGGATTAAAAAGATTATCTAATGAAATAAAGAAATAATTCTTGAATCATATCCTCTTGAAACTTGGGGTTTTAATTTATAATATTAATCTAATACAAACTTCTCATCATACCAGCAAGTTTTGTACTGTCTTAAGCCTAGTAAAAAAAAAAAATCAATTATAAAAAAAGAAACAAAAACAAAAATACAATAATTTTTAATGTTTAGCTCAGTTAGTAGCACATCCGCCAAGGAATGACAAGGTTCTGGGTTCAATACCAGCCCTCACGAACTCAGTGCAGGAGTAGCACAGCTTGGGGTTTGTGCTGTAAAGTGGGGACCTGAGAGTAGTTGTGGTGCTTCACCTTAGATGCAAAAAATCTCCCTGGTCTTGCACTAACAAAAAGGAGATAAACTCACATGCTGTCTGGCTGATACTGACAATCGGTCACTCCACTGACTTTTTAGTAAGTAAAGTAAAGCTAGTAGAGTGGCCTAATGTCAGTATCAGCCAGACAGTGAGGGAGTCTATCCCCTTTTCACTAGTGCTAGACCAGGAAGTTTTTTTTTTTGCTGAGTTGGTGCACAACACCTACCGTGAGCTCCCCACTTTACTGCACAGATCAGATTACCCAATCTGTGCTACTCATATACTGAGGATTGGTATCGAACTCAGAACCTTGCGATTCCAAGGCAGTTGCTCTACCGACTGAACTAAACCAACCGTTATACAGAGAACTAACCACTAGTAGTGTTAGTATTTACCAGACAATTGATTCTTTGGATCTAAGTCTTCAATTTTAAGTTACATGAAGCCTTGACTTTTAATAATTTATGTTTCTTGCAATTCAATAGTAAAGGAATATCATAGATCAAGTATATATTAGAGAATACATTATTTTTAAGTGACTAACATCTTCCAATCTATAGAACAATCTCCTGTAAATAAGTGAAAGTGTCTATACAAATATACAGTGTTAAGATCAGAATCCAATATCTTAAATGGTTTTCTTCTATTGCCCAAAGATTATCTACCTTATCTACACATTGTTACCTGATGTCAAACTATTATCTTATTTCCTCTCTGAGAACAGGTTCTGATTGTATATCTGTTGTACCCAAATCAATAATACACACAAATATCTTAATGCACAGATTCAAAGTCATATCCTACACATTTGTTACACAAGGAAACAAAAGCTTGAACAAAATATATATATATATTAAAACAATTCAATGATGAGAGAAATGAAAACATCCAATAGAATTTCAGTGCTAGAAATATAAATTGATAGGAAATGAAACCATTAAAAGTAGACTTTTAGAATAAAAATGAAAATAAAGAAATTATTTACCCTATGGGTTGGATTTGATGCAAAGTCACAAGTATGGGGCATCAAGTTAGGATTGAACTCGCCTTTCAGTAGTAACAGATCTGTGAGACTAGCTTGGTAACGAGACTAGGCTAAATAAGTGGAAATCTGTCAGATGGTAAAAAAAAAAAAAATTCTGACCTCCCACCAGGCCAGATTTACACAAAATGATATGGAGGGATATTTTATTGAGCATCAACAAGGATTAAACCCTCTATTGAGTAGTAAAGGATCTGCAAGACTACCTTGCTAAACCTTACACCATGATAGAATACCTAAAAAAAAACAAAAAAAAACAACAGATTAGTTACCCTACTGGTAGGATTTGACGTAATGTCACAAGTATGGGGCATCCAGTGAGGATCAAACTCACTTTTCAGTAGTACCAGATATGTGAGACTAGCTTGCTAACCATTACACCACAATAGGACACCTTAAACCTTTAGAATAATGAAAGAGGTGGAGGGAAAAAAATGAAACAATATATTATTTAGAACTGGGTCTGAGTAAATTTGGCACAAGGTCACAAGTATGGGGCATCCAGTGAAGATCAAACTCGCTTTTCAGTAGTAACAGATCTGTGAGACTAGCTTGCTAACCATTACACCACAACAGAACACCTTAAACTTTTAGAATAATGAAAGAGGTGTGGAAAAAAATGAAACAATAAAAAAAAAACAAATAAAAAGGAAATTCATACATTTGAATTTCATCGCAATAACATTTAAAACAAAACGTCCATTTTTTAACACAATATGATGCTGAACATTATAATATTAATACATTCAAACACTAAAAACAATTACAGAAACACACAAATTATTAACTCCACACTAACTCTGAGGTTTCTGAAGATAGGATTTTAATCCTGAAATATTAATGAAACATCAAAAAAATAAAAATACAGGTAAATAAGTAACTTATTCATTACCTTTTCTTTCTTCACATTGTGATAAGTCTTTGAAATCAATCTACAAACTAAATATACTCACAATGCTTCAAGCTAGCTATAAAACTCTTATGAAACAATATATTATTTAAAACTGTGTCCGGGTAAAAAATATTTTTACTACAGATGAAAATAAAAAGGAAATAAAATACAGAGAAAGAGAATGAAAATCTTGAAAAATTTTTATAGGAAAGAATTTATTAAAAAAAAATTAAAAACAGCAAAAAAAAAAAAACAAAAAAAAGTTTTAAGATGAATAATTCAACAATTCAATTTTTTATTCTCCAATAATTTTGAAATAACCAATTTAAAGGAATTTATTTCTTGAGATGATTATGTTTAACTTGTGACTTGTGAATTTGCAAGTGTTGCATTCAGCTGTCATCTTTTTGTTGAGACGATTATGGTAATGTTATCTTCTTTAAATCTCAATGGGCTCATTGTTAATTTGTCTCTCCAAAGACAAAATAACAGTCTTGTCTTATCATCTAAACAATAGTTAGAAGTAACAAGCAAAGAATAAACTGTTTATAATTATTTTGTGACTACAGGGCTGAGCAAAAGAAATGACCCACCTACTTGAAATGTGTTAATGTTTTACTAAGAATCTATAAAATGTTTGATTTTCAGTACTATTCGTGGTCATTTGGTTGGCTGGCTGGCTGGTTGGTTGGTTTTTACGGCATGTCAACCTTGTTGGGTCATTTTATGCCAAAGACGTTTTGTTTTATTCATGGTCATTTGAAAGTGTAGTGCAAAACTGTTGCATTCATATTGATACAGTATACAGTGATGCTCATAGCTTTTTGATTTAGTGCGTACTGGGATGCACATGTTTGCTTTCAATGAGTCCCTGAGAAAATGAATGGGTCCCAACTAAAGTTTCTTAATAAATTGTAGGGTTTTTATTTTTGATCTGGGGAAACAACTAAATCCATCTAACTCCTACCTTGTAACCTATCCTGTGTAATTCATTTCTAAAAAAACTATTGAAATGTATTTACAGTTAGCTTGAAATGGTGAGGAAGAAAAAAGAAAAACACTGGGATGCATGGATATGATTTTACTGTGTCCTCTTAGATTTTTGTGTATCAGGGACACAGGATGCGTACCTATCAGCACCTCTGAGTATATATATATATATATATATATATATATATATATATATACCAACCCCTCCACACAAGTAGGATGTGACACAAAGTCAATTTTCTAAGCAGAGTTTAACAGGTTTGAATTCAGAGTTTTCCTTCTAGTAGACTGGCTGCTAAGCCAAGGTTAAAGAGCCCAGAATGCCCTATTATTTACCCATAGCTAGAGGGAGAGTAGTTGGATGCATACCTTTCCCAAGGGTATTAGCGCTATGCGAAATGTAAACAGCCTTGTCCAGGATTTGAATACAGTATAAAGGGGAATATAGATCTGAAATACATGCTAATGTTGAAAATAGAATGAGTAAAAGTTGTGCAATATTTAACCTCCATTGTTTGTAGTAAATGTCTTCAAGGAATAAGGTACATATGCAAATTTCAAATGAGGGACATATGCAAATTTCAAATAAGATACATATGCAAATTTCAAATGAGGTACATATGCAAATTTCAAATGAGGTACATATGCAAATTTTAAACAATATACATATGTATATTTCTCATGTTGAATGAACCCAATGCAAATTGCATAAAATTTGAAGCATTTAAGATAACTTTTTTAGTGTACTGAAATGTAACAATGAATGAGATAATGTGAAATTTTTAAGGAGTTTTGAATATAAAGATTATCTATCCAAGTGACTGTAGAATAATCATACTAAGTCCAATTACCGTCGAATTGGCAAAACAAGACAGCAAGCAGTCATAACCCAATATGATTCTGGTATGCTGTAAAGACCACTGCAAAGTGGCAGGATTTATGGAGCCTCAGAGGATCATACAAACCAAGCAGGACTCAGGGAATGGAATCACCCAAATGCATGAGTGGACTGTTCTGAATTCCCATAAGTACCAGTTGTCTTGACACTGGTTCAGTTGTGCTTGGCCAGTCACATTGTTCAAACCAATTGTTGACTGTCTGACTGACTTCAATAGTGACCAGGTAAAAAAATCATGCTTATATTAGGGGCATTTTGAAAAGGGAAAAAAACTTATAAACCTTTTGGAATAAGACAAAAGAAATCTTTAAGAAAACTTGACACAAGTTATTAGAATCTAACTAAAGTTAACATCTTATCAAATAATATATAAAAGGATCATTACTAATAAAGTTTCAATTCATATAATAAGAAGGATACAATGTAGAAATAATCTAAACTAGCGTGACATGTGGATATACCATCTATACATATATACCATCTATACATATATAAAGGGCAGTTGTGTATATATGTACGTCCAGAGGAAACTTTGAAAATAAAACAATTAACGACAAAGTAAATATATATATATACACATTAAATATCCCCAGGGATTGGTTTTTGAACAAAAATAATAGATTTGATTTATATTCATGAAGATAATTAAAAAATAAAATTTATTTATTTAAATGATAACAGCATGGATTCTTTTTTCATTTAACATTTTAGATAGTAGACTAACATTTCTTTTCAGAGTAGCTGGATCAATGCAAGGTCTATTTTTTACATAGGGTTTTAAATGGGGCATCCCATGAGGATTCAACTCATGATTCAGTAATAATAGATCTGCGAGACTGACTTTAAAAAATCCCCCTCTACCTGGGCGACGCCAGGTAGCCGCTGCTAGTATAGTGATAAATTAATTATTACAATGATGAGACTTACAGTCACTCAGACTCCAGTGAATGACCACCAGCTTACACTGGTGTGAAAAACTCACAAGGAGTGAAATAATAATAATGATTATGATGATAAGAAAACAACTTGGTTTTATCTACTATTGGTAAAATAATAATAATAATAAGAAGAAGACAATGAGCTCATTTGGTAGAGTGTTTGGCTAGAAACCACAAGGTTCCTAGTTCGATACCAGCCCTCGCCAACTCAGTGTATGAGTAGCACAGGGATCTATGCAGTAAAGTAAGGAGCTTATGGTAGGTATGGCGCTCCACCTCAGATGCTAAAATAATCTCCTTGGTCTAGCGCGAGTAAAAAGGGGATAGACTCCCTTACTGATTGGCTGATACTGACTTTAGGCCATGACGACGACTTTACTTTACTTACACAATATAAAAAATGTCACTAAAACAAAACAAAAAAACAAAAAACGTAATGCTGTTTGTTGTAGTAATGTGTGGAGGATGATCACTAATTAGGATTGAGCCTATTCTAGTAGTGACTACCACAGTTGTTTTTTGTTATTTTATGTTTATTTTTACATAGTTTGAAATAATGGATAACTTTTGTATTTTTTAATAATAAATTTCCCTGGTTAAATCAAATAAGATACACTTGGTCATTAAAGTAATTCTATTCAATGAAACGTTTGTGTTAATAGATCAAGATTCTCAATTAGATTAAAACAAAGTTCTGTCATAAGTAATATTATATACACAACAGCTGTGCCATCAACAAAGTTTTTATCAGATGATGACTCTAGGGTCAAGCATGGTTTTGAGACCAAAGTATAATTACCAGTAACCAGAGCCTCACAGCAGTATCTTATGAAACCAATAGATTTTCTTAGTTTTCCATTATATCATGGTAATGTCAGATTTGTATAGCTACGATTATTATTAGTAACTTGAAACCATATAACTGTGAGCAATTTACTGTTATTGAATAGAAATAGTTACTTGAAACCAAATAATTATTACTATTAGATAAGAATACTTTAAACATACAACTGTATGCAAATTATTAGTATTAGATAGGAATACTTAAAATCATATAACTATGTGCAAATAAATGACTGATATAAAATAGAGAGAATTATTTGAAACCATATTATCAGTATTAGATAGTTATATGATTTTAAGTATTCTTATCTAATCTTATTATAATGGAGATTGTGTGTTTTTCTGTCTGTAACCGAAACTATATTAATACTCAAGTCACAATTCCCTTAGTTATTGATATCACATTCTCCATGATTTTATTTTTATTTTAACCTCAATTATTAATAAAATTGTTTTACATTATTCATACTGTTAACCATATCTACATACTAACAACGTGCAATTATATTTATATATACAACAAAATTGCGGTTTACAGTGTGAATGGGAAGGCTAATTTGCATATTGATATTAAAAAATCGAATTTTAATAAATATGTGCTTAGTATTATTGATTTCTAACTGTTTGGTTTTATTTTAATGAATATAAGCAAAAATCTCTTCAATGAATCTTAAATGAAATCCATTAACAAGAAAAAATAACTGTCATTTTATTCTTTACTTCCTATTTTAACTAAATACTTAAATTAGAAAAAATAACAATGAAAGACGAGAGTGATGGAAGAGTAAGTTTCAGTTGTTCTATTTTTCGATTATACTCCCTCTGTTTCAAATCTTTTTATCTGCATTCTTATTTAGTTTCATTAGCCTTTCTAATTTAATAAAATATTTTATTACATTAAAACTTAAATACTTGCACCCGGAGGGTGCATATCTTTGCTAGTACTGATAATATGGTTTCAAATAATTCTCTCTATTTTATATCAGTCATTTATTTGCACATAGGAATACTTGAAATCATATAACTATGTGCAAATAAATGACTGATATAAAAGAGAGAATTATTTCAAACCATATTATCAGTATTAGATAGGAATACTTAAAATCATATAACTATGTGCAAATAAATGACTGATATAAAATAGAGAGAATTATTTCAAACCATATTATCAGTATTAGATAGGAATACTTGAAACCATACAACTATGTACAAATTATTTGTATTAGATAGGAATTAGATGTCATGTAATCCTTTTTGTATTCACAACTTTTCAGCCATATAAATGAACCCAGCAACATCAATGATGTAAGATTTGAATTAACAAACTAAGCGACATGTCAATATACTGAACAAGAATGGAAAGACATCCTGTAGGGATTAGAATAAAATTAAAATAGAATATAATATATATATATAACAATCTCCCAGGATTCCTCAGACAAAAAGAACCCTATGGGGATATGCGGAAAAAAAGCCCCTTCCTACCACCAAAAAGATCCCTTGACCTTTACTGGAAACTCATTCTGCTGACTGGCTCAGAGAGAAAGTCCCTCTCCAAGAAATACCTATGAACCTAGAAATAAAGTCTGAACCTGAAAACTATCTTTTGTCTTTGTCTCTTTTTTACCCTTCCTTAATTCCTTTACAGCTTGAAAACCAACAGACGAAAGAAAACAATGTATATAAGAACTTAACAACACCGCAAAATAATGAAATTAATACCACACAAAATCATTTACCCATAATCCCATCATGGTGTAATGGTTAGCAAACTAGTTAACCATTAGTTGTTAACCCTGTTAACCATTGCTAACCATTACTGTTCAAAGAACAGAAGCAAAAAGAGGTTGATATGGGGTTTCTGAGCTATCATGTGATAGGGCTGGTTTAGCTCAGTTGGTAGAGCATCCAACTAGGAACGATAAGGTTCCAAGTTCGATACCAGTTCTCACCAACTCAATGCATCAGTAGCACAGTGTGGATCTGTGCAGTAAAGTAGGAAACTAATGGTAGGTGTGGCACCCCACCTCAGATGCAAATATAATCTCCCTGGTCTAGCACTAGCAAAAGGAGATAGACTCTCCGCTGTCCAGTTGATACTGACAATAGGCTACTCCACCAACTTTACTTTTAACTTAGTGTAATAATTCTCTAGAACAATATATCATACTCACCTTCACAGGAAGGCTGTAACTAGCATCCAGTTACCAGACAAAAAAAGGAATAGGCTGTAACTGAATACAGGCTCTGTATTAAACACCCAACACAGGCTATGTTCTGGTAGTCAGTACAGGGCCTGTATTCATCATTTGAAGGTTTTCTTTCATCAGCTTTTCACTCACAAATGTTGCAGCTTAGCTTTTGGTTGTCGGCTTGGATGAGGTAGCTTTCCTAATCTTCAGGTTCCATCCTCTTCACAGCGCCATGTGGAATTTCGTATTAGGTGCAGATTCAACTTGCTATACAGCTGAATACTGATTACCTACAATGAAATTCCACAGCTTAGAGAATAATGCACTTTTCAGTCCAATTTGCAATAATAATACTGTAGAATTTTTTTTCATATCTAACTCAATCATTATAATGCCTCAAAGGAGATAATCATTAAATGCCAATTATGTACTATCCCCCCCACCCCCATTATTTATAAGTTCTATAAATAGAATATCTTGATACTGAGCTTAATGGCTGCTGAAGGAAGCTTTTAAGTGAATTTATTCTTAAAAGAAGTTTGTTTTCTTTTTAAATTTTAATCTGTTAATTTTTAAGATCCAAATAATTTGATTTTTTTTTTTTAGAGAACAGTATGATTTTTGAGAATAAGTATCATGTAGTGTTACAACTCTTCTTTTAGAGTTGTGTGATCTATTCTAAAAGGACATTTTTGTTTTCCGTGGCAACCTATTAGGAAGAATCGAACACCAATCACTTTTGTTCCCTTATTGGATATCAACTTTATTACATCATGGCCATTTGTCATCAAGTAATAAACATCAAAATACACAAAAAGAGAGAGAGGGGGGGAGAAGGGAGAGGAGAGAGAGAGAGAGAGAGGGAGAGAGAGAGAGAGAGAGGAGAGAGAGAGGGGGGACGGCTATTCAAGTGAATTTATTCTTAAAAGGAGGTTTTTTTTTTTTGTTTTTAATCAGGTAATTTTTTAAGATCTAAATAATTTGATTTTCTTTTTAAAGAGAGCAGTAGGATTTTTAGAGAATAGGTATCAAAGAGATAAGAGAATAATGCTATTTTCAGTCCAATTTGCAACAATAATGATACTGTAGAATTTTCTTTCATGCTTAAATAATTTGATTTTTTTGATTTTTTTATTTTTTTTTAAAGAGAGCAGTATGATTTTTAGAGAATAGGTATCAAAGAGATTTTCTGTCGGGATAAAAACACTCACAGTAAAAAAATAAAAAATAAAAAATAAAAAATAAAAAAAAAACAAGCAAAAAATTAAAAAATAAACATCTAAATGGAAAATGACAGTACAGACTAATAAGTATTTTCTATATAATACAATGCAGCTTAAAGAATTCTTTCTCTCAATTATAATGAAACTATTATTCTCAACTGATTCTTTAATGCTTCATTATGAATGCCTCTAAGAACAAAGAATTAAAAAAAACAAAAAAAAAACTACCCCTTTGGGAATAGTAAATTTAAAGTCACGTTTCTCTAGAATATCTTCATATTCCTGAAAAATCAATATATGATAATCTTTACTGACAATTTGCTTTGTATTTCTTTCATCCTGATCATATTTTTTAAATTTAATTATTAGACTAACAATTCTGTTTCTTTGTAAATGGTATTATTCAATAAGAAAACCTACTGACTATTCATCTCAAGAGAAATCTTTTGATTAGAGTTTTTTTTCCCCTTCCTTTTACTTAACAGAACCTTAGAAAATGAAAATTGGCAAAACAGTGTTTAAATAGATCTAAAATTGAGCAACTTTTTATTCTTTGAAAAGTAAAAGAATTTTCTTTATTTATCTATTTTACTGGTGAATTTTTTCTTAAATGTAATTATTTTCATTATCTTCATTTATGAAAGCTGTAGGAACCAGTGTAATATCAAGGTACAAATAAGAACTGCTTCTTGGCTAAAAATGCATGTATAATGACTTACAGTCAAATCATATTGAAAGCACGGATTCCTTTCAGATAATCAAATAGTAACCCAGTGCTACCTGTTTCATAGTCGGATCCTCAGCGACTAATCCAGTAACTCCACAGATTTTGCATTTTATCTTGGAGGATTTGTGTTACATAATCTATGCTGTTGCATAAGATTATTGTCAATCCCCTGTAATTCTGAGGGGATGACCCCTTTCATACCATGGCCGGGTCCTTCTATGGAAAATTACAGAAGCCCGCCAAAATACATGAAGTCACGTGGACCTTGGTCCCCAGTTTTCAGTTAGACGTCAGGCAGAGAAGTCGACCATTTTAGTCCTGCTAAAACTGGAACTCACGTGTGCTATGTTAGTCAGATATTTAGTTACATGAAATGTATAGTTAAGGAAATAAAAGTTTGTATAAGTAATATGTTCTTGTGGTTGATGAATGTCTTGGTAACAAGACTAAGAAATGAATCCAGGATGACCAGCCAGCAGGAACATAGCAATAGAAAACCAGACCTTAGGAGATCCGAGACGCTAGACCAGACCAAGTCAAGATGTTAGAAGATAGAACCAAAGCCGGCCAGAAGAAAATATGACCAGAGATAAGAATTTAAGAAAGGGTATATAACATTTGGACAGTCTCATTTTTAACCAGAGGATGTTGCAAGATGATAACGGTCGTACAATTGATGAACAAAAGTATCAATATATATAGATCATCTTCATTTATAAAAGCTAGTGTGATAAAGTCCCCGGAGTGGCCTAAAGTCGGTATCAGCCAGACAGCGAGGGAGTCTATCCTCTTTTCACTGGCGCTAGACCAAGGAGATTGTATTGGCATCTGAGACGGAGCGCCACACCTACCATCAGCTCCTCCCTTTCCCACACAGATCCTGTGCTACTCATACGGTGAGTTGGGGAGGGTTGGTATTGAACAAGAAACCTTGTGGTTCCTAGTTGGATGCTCTACCGACTGAGTGTACAAATAAGAACTGCTTCTTGCTAAAAATACATGTATAATGACTTACAGTCAAATCAAAACTGAAAGCATGGATTCCTTTCAGATGATCAAAGTTAAGTAGTAATGAGTTCTGAGATGGGTTGGTTGGTTTGTTGGTTGGTTGGTTTTTGCAGCATGTCAACCCTTGTTGGGTTATTTTATGCTGAAGACATTCATTCTTAATGGGTATTCAACATTTTTTTTCAAACACAATTTTTTTTCTATTTAACTCATAGATGGGACCCTAACAGGTACTCCGGGTCAGAGTGGACCTGGGAATAATGGTGATGAAGGGCTACTCCACACTCCCCAGAGCTCCAGAATTGTAACTTCACTATCACCATTGTCATACCCAGGACCCTCAGCCACCACCTTCTTGCACCTTTATGATAAAAAGGTGGTTTACCATAAGGTCAATAGTGTCAGGACAATCATATAGGTGCTAGGGCTTGACATGACCAGTCGATTGATCAGAGGGAACTTCTACAACCGCCTGTCTAGCCTAAGTGGAGTGTTGCATGTCATACCACCAGGGTTCTATCAACCATGTCATACCACCAGGGTTTGATTCTTAAGCATCATGGGTCCTACCTACAGCCAACAGGTGGCCCAATTCGACAGGGGGTCTTATCCTTCTGCAGTCGGTAAATTCTAAAGCCCCAGGCGTCAGGGCTGTTCTGAGATGGGTAACCACTTAATAATAGCAGTTACTGTAAGCAACCAATGTCAGATTGTTAAATAATAGATTGGCCTAATCTATTGTTTGTCAGGTGGCCACTTAAGCAACAGCAGGTACTGTAAACAACCTGAGTTCTTTTTCTTTAAATCTAAATAACTTGATTCAGCATTAAATGACCTGAAAATGGTTGATATGCCCTAAGACAAAAACCAACCAACCAGCATCTATTGTTTGACAGGTAGTGCAGTATGATTTAAAATTGTGTCAAAAATTCATTGGGGACATTCTGTTTGATTGATGGGTGATGAACTCAGCCTCTTTTTCCCTCTTTGGCCATTCCACGTGGTCGTACCTTCATGATACAAGGTACAGCATTCCGCTTCACAGCGCTATAAACCCAAGATGGTAGATCAAGCAGCGTCTTCTCCCACCACACCAGAGGAGCCATGGGCTTTCAACTTAAGACTACTACAAATTTGTCAAGCCAGCAGGAACCAGTTACCAGGAAACTTCAAACAGCTAAGTTTTCTTGCAGGCATATTTTCTGCAAACCATTAAGCCCTACTGACCTAAATCCAACCTAACTAAACTAAATCTTGGACATTGAACTCAGTGAACTCTGTGAATACTACCATTCTCTTTTATACTTGTCTACCATTAAATGCTTTTCATAGTACAAAAGGTTTTTGTTTCCTTTCTTCAGAAACTGCTCCCAGCTTTTCTCTGCTTCCAATTGTAATTGTATTTATTCCCTTACAATCCATAGGGATGTAAAAAGCTTTACTTTGATTTTTATTCATGAAGATAAGTATAACAAATCTGAAATAATTATTGCGATTTGTTGCTGATTTTAAGAGAAGGGTGCGCCTAGTAAAGCAAAGCTTAGTAAATAACAACATGCATTTGTAATTTGAATTGAAATTGTTTTATTTCAAATGCTAAAAAAAAACAATTTACAGAAAACAATGGAAAATCTTTCTAATAAGCAAATCTCATTGTTGTTAAAACTGTTGCAATATTCACTGCTTTAAGATGTTTAATGATGAATACCAGATGAACGTGAGAAAATATATAAATTAGGAATTGTGTGTATTGTGTAATGCTTCTCAGGTTCATCAAGTTATTCTAAATTATATATAAATTAATATTTGTGTTCCTTAATTGTACAACTGTTATCATCTTACAATACCCTCTGGCTAAAAATGACACCGTCCAAATCATCCAAGATGAAATGCAAAAATGTAAATCCTGATTATCTGCTGTTGCCTGTCTGTCAATTCTTATTTCTTATGAGTGTCATCATCTCAGCTAAATAATGGACCATTCCGTTTTTATCATAAAGAAAGAGAGGGGAGAAAAAGGACATGCTACACAGAACAAATATAATAAGAAAGAAAAGAAGAGAGATGGGGAAAGATAGAGAGAGAGGGGGTGAGTGTACGGAAACGATAGTGCTAATCTGTTTCGACTGATCATAAGGAAAAGATGAAAAAAAGGAATGAAAGAAGAAAAAAAGGAGAGACAGTTAAAATAAGATTATTATACTTTTTATATATTGAACTATTCTCAATAGCTCTTAAGTAAATATATCAAATATTGTAATAATTCAATTATCATGTTGCGATATATCCACAAGTCCTGCTAGTATATATGATAGCATAGTGCCTGTCAAAAATAACTGTATTATTTACATATGCATCTTGTTGTATAGCTAATTTCTCTACTGTATATTCTCTAAGAAACTTTATTTTTATAAAATTTGAATTATTTATAATTCAAAACAAATTGAATCAGCAAACTTATTTTAAAAAGCAAATCATATGATAAATTTCTCACTTACTCTGAAGTAAAAAAAAAAAATTATATATATATATATATAATATATATATATATATATATATATATATATATATATAAAGGATAAGAAAAATTTAAAGATTTTGTTTTATATTTACTTTTTCTAAATCTTCAAAGCATATAAGTTATTTTTTTAATCTTTTCTTTAAAAACTTATTTCGATTTGAACAGGAAAGATAAAAAAGAATTAATGAGACTAAAAATTTTCACTTTGGACTTTTTTTTTTTTTCTTTTCAAAATCTTGAATTTATTCTATTTTTCTTTTTTCAATAATTTTTCTTTAATAAACTTTCAGATAAGAAAAGAATTTCACTGCCAAAAAATAATTAATGTGACACATTCAAATAATTATGTACCAACATTTCAAATAAAGTTCTTAAAAGCAAAGCATTGAATCATGAAAATTAGGATCAATCTTATCACATTTGTAAGTGTTCATTTAGCTTAATATACACTTGTTCATTACAGTGTGACAGATTTGGGTAAACAGACAAACAAATCTCATGACGATGTAAGTGTTCATTTAGCTTAATAGTTGAGCTAATAGCCTCTCCTCCTGTCCTTTTGTACAATTTGAAATCATGACAGTTCTAAGTTATCAATTTTATATACACTTGTTCATTTCAGCGTGACATATTTGGGTAAACAGACAAACAAATTTCATGACAATGTCAGGGTTAGTTTTATACATGAGTTAGAGATTCACTAAGAAGAATGGTATCTACCAAAAACAATAGATGGGTTGTCTAGTTAACAGTTATTTACTGAAATGTGTTCTAAAATGCTGTTGCCCACAGTAACAGAATTCATTATATTCAAATTAAGCACAGAAAGTGCCTTCTCAACAGCTATAGTTTTTGGCATCCTGATTAACAATGGAACTTGGTGCTGCCAAAAACATTAAGAAACTTCAAGTGTTACTCAACAAAGTTGTGTATTGTAAGTGTCAATTTCGAAAATCATTTTTTAAACTCACTCTTTTATAGATATACAAGACAAAATGTAACCCATTGGGTCATCCATTGAGCTCTAGGTAGATAATTGGGATTAGGGAAAAGTGAGTTTGCAAAGTAAATTAAATTTTTTTAAATCAAAAAAACGGCCGAAGGATTTGAAAAAAAAAAACATTAAAATCATTTTGGAAGATTTCTAAGGGAACGTCTGACCTAATTTAAATTTAAATGAACCTGATTCTTAAAATTTTATTAAGAGCCAAGATGTTGAGAAGCTAGCTGCTGCTGAAACTTAAGATACAAATAAAGTGGGAACTTAAATATCCCTCTCACATTCTCCAAGCTCTCTCTTAACTGTCACAGAGAAACTAACATATATAACAAGGAGGTAATCAACATATACATAGAGTGGGGGAAAGTGATAGGCAGAATATGAGTTAAGAGACTGGTGAATTTTTGACTTAATTGCAAATTACGACTAAATAGAACCAATAAAAATGGGTTTTTTTCCAAACATTATTCAATTTTAAAACTAAGGAATATTTTAGTATGGATTTTCTGTCATTAAACTAAATAGAAAAAAGCCGTTAGAAAACAATCATTGATTCACTCAGCTTTAGTATAATAATAGATATTGTGTGTGTGTGTGTGTATATATATATATATATATATATATATATACTCCAGTAATGAATGACCCTTAATTTTTTGACAAAAAAAGATATTTTTATGATATATTGCATGTAATGAGCTGCAGCAAGCTTGCAAGTGTTCAAAAACATATATTATGTAATGAACGACTCATTGTTTTTTAAGTGAAAAATGTTTCTTTTCCTCTTTTGAAGTATAAATATTGATTAGAAAAAATAAATCTTTTTTGATTATTCTGTGAAAAATTTAAGTCTGAATCATGAAATCCCATCTGACAAGTTAAATTTTAAAAATGAATTTTAAATGTTTTATTTTTTTAAAAATGGTTAAAATCATTATATTTCACTTTCTGAAAGAAGATGGAATATCTTCTGACTAAATCTGAATTGACAGATACATTTTGAAAATCTGGAAAGGTTTATTCAAACTGGAATTTCTATGGTCTTAGAAATTAAATGGTTACTTGAATTCTTGAATCATTGATGTTGTGTTAAAGGAACAGTTCGGATAGAAGAGGAAAATTGAGAATTTTTTATTTCATATCTATCAAGCCATTTCGAAGGATACCTTAAATAAAAAGTATTTTTAAAGTGTATTAGTCATTTCTAATAGAAATTTTGGGACCATATGACCTTTCGGCACCCCTTTTGTGATCTCGATTTATAAGGACATTTTTTTCATTTACACCATCAAAATCCGGTTGTTTGTTAACAGATGATTTTTAGAGTTGTTTTTTTTTAATTATAAAACTAACCCTTAACCCTGTAGCGTTAGTTTCATATTTGCCTGGGAGAGTTGTCTGCCCGTTTAGTTTGCTGGTGCCCGCTAGGGGGCCATTTGATATTTAAGCGGCTGGTTCAAACGCTTCTCCCTCTTTTTCCGGTTCCAGTAACCACGAGACACATGGGGTAGACACGGTCTACCCCTTCTCGTTGGGGCTTTTGGCCCCCCTTACATTCTGTAAGTCATTCACACAGCATGGACTATTCCTAGTCTCATGTCTGTGGCTTTTATGTATATCTGGTACCATTCATGAATGTGTATTTATCTTTCTACATGTAACTTTGTTTTACCTATGTATTATGTATCTTGTTATATCCATGTGCTGTACCATATTAAATGTTTTGTCTAGTAACCTTTGTCGGAGTTAATATCCCAAGTAAATATAACTTTGAATCTTTCCTTACAACCCTAACCACTAACCCTAACCAACAACCGGATTTTGACGGTGTAAATGAAAAAAATGTCCTTATGAATCGAGATTGCAAAAGAGGTGCTTAAAGGTCATATGGTCCAAATTTTTTGTGGTTTTATTAGTTGAATGTGATTCTATACAAATTGGTTTCTTCATCTTTGTTGTTTTTTTAATTTTTTTTTTTTGGGGGGGAGGGGTATGCAGAACATTTTTGTTATGTCCACCTGAGTGTACTGACTGGAAGTTTAACAGCCAAAATGATGTTGTAATAAACAAACAATAAAGACAAAATTAGAACCAAACCAACTTCAGAATTTCAAAATAGAAATGAAAATATAAATTGCCAGAGATAGAAATAAATCTTAACTATCTAAATATTTTCAGATGAGATTTTTTAGAAATTATTATATACGGTTGCTTTAGGCTTTAGGTTACTTTTCTCACTTTTATTTATGTAGATATTTTTTTTTTCTTTTACAATATTTAACAGAGTACACCTGAAATGTGCAAAAACAAAGATGAAGAAATCAGTCCAAACTAATTCTAAACAATAAATATATAAACCATCCCTGTTTTAAAAGTAATAGGGTATGATTGATTGATTAAGTATCTGGCCACCATCCTTGGCCAGTTGTAAAGAACTTAAAGTAAATAAGTAAGTTAGTCCTGAGTTATAGAATCCTTTGGTAAGTGAATAAGTCCTGTGATATAGAATCCTTTGGTAAGTGAATAAGTCCTGTGATATAGAATCCTATGGTCCATCGTCCAAGAAGATCCAAGTAGTAATGCTTAGGTATAACCAGAAAAGGCCAGTATAAATAATAATAGCAGCAGCAGAGCACCGCCAGTGGTTGGTCACATGTTTATCGGTGAGTCTATAAGTACAAGTAGCCATCTGGCACACACCTTATATCAGAAAAAACCAACATGATTGATTTTAACAGCATGTCAACTCATTTAGGGTTATTTTATTCCAAGAGGTTAGGGAATCACATTCATTGTATGTTTATATTTATATTTTTTGAGTAGTTGTTTCTTAAGAAGTTTTTTTTTTTGGGGGGGGGGCACTTGGTCCAATAAAATACAAATAATTTTTAAACAGATCTATTTGACAGATTTAATCTTTTTTAAAAAAAAAAAAATCAAAACCATTTCCTGCTTTGAAAAAGTAAGGAAATATTTTTTAATAGTTTATGCTTTGAAAATTTGAAAAGAAGGTTTTTATTGTTTGAAACAAGAAATTTTAGAAATCTTTTTAGAAAATATTCTGTTTAATGACGTAATCAATTTAAAATATTTCTCTTGTATTACTCATTTTTGGGTTTTTTTTTTTTTCAAATCAAAACACTCCGCCCTGATGATGACCTTCTGTTTGCATGCTTAATTTTGTATTTTTTTATCATTATTATTTCATTTTATTTTTAGAATTAAAATAATTTTAAATAGAATACTGTGTGTGTAAGCAAATTTTGGTCAAAACATGTGTCAACAAATAACAATAATAAATTTCATCCACCATACCAAGGTATATATATTTTTCTTCCAATTATCTTTTCAACATACATATGTATATGTATGAAAGAAAGTCAAGTCCTTCCCACCACCAAATCATCTGGTCTATAGGATATACACCATCATCTTTAGCAGATGGAAGGATGCCAACAAGTCTGGTGATTGTAAAGTATATACACAGATGTATGTATTTAAAACACCGCTCCTTAAACAGCAGCTGGCAATGGTCTAGAGGTTAACGGATTGGACAGGCATAAAGTCAGTCGGTGTTCGCTTCTGGTCAGAGTTGTTGTGTATAGCCACACTGAAGAGGCGTGAAACACCGAAACAGATGTCTGTGGATGACTTATTTTATATATATATATATATATATAAGATTTTTGGATGTTTGTTTTTATAGAAGCAATGTTGAATAAATTATTATTTATATTTTTGCTTGAAGGCAATTATAATGCATATATCGTATAAAATTCGATAATTATAGAAAATAATCTTGACAAGAGAATCCCGCAATTACAGGGGCGTGTAATAGTTTCATTGACAAGGTTAATTTCGCAGAGATTGTTCGCTATGTACCGGCGGCCGAACAGATATGGTCTCTGACTATGCCTGTGAAGTCCCGGTTTCGATTCCTGTCGGAGGGGAATCGTTAGTATACATCGCTGAAGAGACTTAATAAAGTCGAAACAGTCTGTACGGTGTTCTGCATGGCGAGCCATCCTTTGCGGGATTCTCTTGTCAAGATTATTTTCTATAATTATCGAATTTTATACGATACATGCATTATAATTGCCTTCAAGCAAAAATATAATAATAATATATATATATATATATATATATATATATATATATATATATATATATATAGTAGATAATATGGATGCTATATTTCCAAGCAGAGAATGGTCAATATCATTGATAGAGCATTTATATTTGAGTTAAGTTAGTGTGGACATGGAGTCAACACCTGGTTACTGACAATTCTTGCCATGTTTCTTGAATATATATATGTTCACTGCACTAAAGAACTGTGTAGATATCAATATCAATCCCATACCTAGATATAAAATGAGAAGAGTTAGTTATGAAGTTAACACTCTTAACAGTTAAAAAAAAAAGAACTTTCAAAAGAGAAACACTTAACAAAGAATAAACAGGCAATCTCATATTGACAGTCTCTATCCCAGATGAGATGAAAAGCAGAAGAATATTTGTAAAGGTGTGTAAAAAAACTGAATGATTTCTCTCAAATTACAAGCAACTTGACAAAAAAGAACCTCTTAAATAAACCATTAAGATTTCTTTTTCTTTTACTTAAGAGTGTCTCACATAGTAAGCAATATATATATATATATATATATATATATATATATATATATTTGGAGGATATGTGCTTAATTGAAATCATACCTAATTTTTGAAAATTAATTAGTTAATAATTAATGAATTTAGGCGGGCATATATATTCAAATGTAAGGCTAAACAGATCGAGAAAATGACATTTTCTCGATCTGTTTAGCCTTACATTTGAACATATATGCCCGCCTAAATTCATTAATTATTAACTAATTAATTTTCAAAAATTAGGTATGACTTCAAATAAGCACATATCCTCCAAAAATTGTCAGCTAAAAGCCATATCAAATAAACAATGTTTATTTACGTACTTTCATATATATATATATATATATATATATATATATATATGTGTGTGTGGAGAAAGGTAGAAATCACGGGATGTTATGGAAACTGGATGGCCCCCTCCAATCGAACAGCTGGTCAGGCCAAGCTCTAGCACCTATATGATTGTCCCAACCCTATTGCCCTAATGGCAACCCCAACCCTTTTTAACATATATCTGTTAGAAGGCGGTGGCTGAGGGACAATGTCCTAGGTATGACAAATAATTATTGTCAATAAACATCCAGTTTCCATAACATCCCGTGTTTGTCTACTTTTCTCCACATACTGTCGGATTAACCTCCTCACATTTCTCCTATATATATATATATTATATATATATATATATATATATATTTATTTACCAACCCTTCTGCATGAGCAGGATGCAACATATGGTCAATTCCCTAAGCGGAGTTTAACAGGTTTCAATTCAATTCCTTCTCCTAGACTGGTTACCTAGCCCTTACTTAGGCTAGATGGGCGGTTGGAGAGGCCCCCTCCAATCGAACAGCTGGTCAGGTCAAGCTCTAGCACCTATATGATTGTCCCAATCCTATTGCCCTAATGGCAACCCCAACCCTTTTTAACATATATCTGTTAGAAGGTGGTGGCTGAGGGACTTAATGTCCTAGGTATGACAAACTATGTGATGGTGAAATTCCAATTCTCAGGTCTTCAAGACTCTTCTGAGTATTCTAGCCGCTGAGTATTCAATGCTGTTGTCTGGATGACCTCAATTCTTCCTCTGATTTCCAGTTCCTCTAGTATCTTTTCTGAGCTTTTTTTTGGGGGGGGGGGGGTATCCCAAGTGCACAAACTACAATTGGTATCACTTTCACCCTCATATTCCACAGTTTTTTCAATTCTCTAGCAAGGTCTAGGTATTATCTATATTTTCATTTTCTTTCATCTTCACCCTGTGATCTGCTGGAACTGCAAAATCTACCAGTTGACGAGTTTTCTTTTTCTTGTTCAGTAATTATTATCATTATCTTTATTATTTCATTCCTTGTGAGTTTTTCACACCATCATTTGCTGATGGTCTTTCACTGGAGTCTGAGTGACAAATAGTTTCCTATCATTATTATTATTATTATTATTATTATTTTTTACCAGTATTTTTCTTAATCTTAATTTTAGTTGCCTTTCACTCAGGCCAATAAAATGTTGTTTTTTTTATTTATTAAAAATAACTAAATAAAAAAAATGAAAAAAAAAAAAATTTTCAAAACTAATAATAATTACAATTGACAATGCTTAACATAAAAAAATAAAATAGATAAATAAAATAAAACAAAAATAAATAAAATATACTAACAACATGACTAGTCTTTGTTTTATTAGCACAATATTTGTTATTATTGTTTTTATACACTGGTGGGAAGTGTTAATAGCATATTTTATTTTACTTTTAAATTTTTAGATTAAACATTGTCAATCATAATTATTATTATGAAAAGCAAAATTTTTTTTTTATTGTGGATGGCGTGAAGCTGTGCCATTGTATTTCTTTTAATGTCTTCCACATCTTCAAATCTTATTGTTGAAATGAATTTTTAATTTCAGAAACAAGAAAAATTCAAATGGAGCTGAGGGTATGGGGAATATTGGGGGGTGCTGCACTTGCACAATCTTGTATCGACAAAAACATTTCACAGCCCTGTTGGCTGGGACTTTAGAATACACCAACTGCACCTCTGTAAAGGAGTAAGACCCTCCACCCCAATGAGGACACCAGTTGGCCATGAGTTGTGGCCCATGATGCTTAAGGATGGAACCCTGGTGGCTGCGAAGTCCATGACATGCATCAGTTCACTTTGGCCCCTTCTTAGACTAGACAGCCAGGCAGAGAGGCTCCCTCTGATCAATCAGTTGTTTGTGTCAAAACCCTAGCACCTATATGATTGCCCCAGCCCTGTTTGCCTTTATGGCAAACCCCAACTATTTTTATCATATATGTGCTAGAAGGTGGTGGCTGAGGGTCCTAATGTCCTGGGTATGACATTAAACCAATGGTGAAATTCTAATTCTGGAACTCTGGGGAATGTAGAGTACCCCTTCATCAGCATTATCCCAGGTCCGCTCTGACCTGGCGTGGTAGTACTTGTTAGGTTCCCATCTATAGGTTGAATAGAAAAAATTGAATTCAAAAATATGTGTTTTAAAAAAATTGAGTTTTAAAAACAATTGAGTACCTATCAAGAATGAATAAAACAAAAATGTCTTTGGAATAATATAACCCAATGGGTTAACATGCCATAAAACCCAACTAACCAACATCCTTATTTTGAAGCTGAAAATTTGATTGGTTATCTTTTATTCTTGATCAACTATTTTTTGGTTTTGTTTCTTTTATGTCAAGATTCCAATGAAATTAAAATAAAATAGATTTATTGTTATCTGTAGTATCTCTGCATTTTTATTCTTGAGATCCGAGATTTCCTTATTGACACTTTAAACTAGAAGTCATATATAACAGTTAAACCTTGTTGAACAACTGCTAATTTTTTGTTGTCTTTCATCTGTTGATTTATTCATTTACTAGCAGGACCTGTGAATATACCACAGTATAATAATTTGATTATTACAACATTTGATATGTTTACTTAAGAGCTATTAATAAATAGTTCAATATGGAAAAAGTATAATCTTGATTTAACTCTCTTTCACTCTTTTTCCTACTTTTCATCTTTTCATTATGTTTGATAGAAACAGATTAGCGTCATTGCTTCCACCCCCCCTTCTCTCAATCTTTCCTCTACTCTCTTTCTTATATATTTTCTGTGTAGCATGTCCTTTTTCTTCTATTTCTTTCTTTATAATAAAAACAGAATGGCCTATTATCTAGCTGAGGTGACAACACTCATAAGAAATAAGAATTCAGTGGATAAGCAACACCAGATAATAAGAATTTACATTTTTGCATTTCATCTTGGATTATTTGGACAGTGTCAGCTTTAACCAGAAGGTGTTGCAAGATGTCATACAAGTATTATTTATTAATTTATTCCTGTTCTTAAAAACATGATAACCCATGAAGGTTGATATGCCATTAAACAAAAAAAAAAAAACAAAACAAAATAAAACCAAAAGCATGAGGACTGAATCAAAAACTAAACATTATCTTTGAACAAAAATACCAATTAAAAATTATAACTTTTTTTTTTTTTAACCAAGATTTGCACTCGGCAAGACCGAATTGGCTACTGTATGTTTGTTTGTTGTTTGGATTTTACAGCATGTCAACCCTTGTTGGGTTATTTTATGCCGAGAAAGTTGTTTTATTCATTCTTGATGGGTATTTATTTTTTAAACTCAATTTTTCTCTTCAAATCATAGTACTACCACTCCGAGTCAGAGTGGCTGGCCACTTTAGCAAAAGGTTAAGATTATATGGCAATGAGAAATGGTAAATGAATAAGAAGAATGATCAGATAGTTGGTGGTGAGGGAATATGAATGTATTTACCCAACCCCTCTGCCAAGAGTAGGATACAACACAAGGTCAATCTCTAAGCAAAGTACTGCTGGTTTGAATTCAGTTTTCCTTCTCTAGACTGGTTGACTTACCAAGGCTAAAGAACACAGTCTGAACTACTATTTACTCATAGCTGTGGAGAAAAACAGATGGATTCATTAGTGTAAGGGGAAATGCAAACAGCCTCATCCAGGGTTTGAACTCTGGTTGCCGGTTACATTTCCTACAACAATAACTGTTACACTAACTACACCTCAATATGGCAATATGAATGTTTGGATGGATATAGAATGACTGAAACATCTAATAATCAATTAAATACTTCCTGACTATACTTACCTGACCTTCAAGTCCAGTCGCTTCGGCTATTAAAATATTTAATATCAGCATGATTCCAGGGGGCTATCACCCCAGGCAACACCTGCCCCCTTGATTGCCAAAGGGGTTCACACAATATTTTAAACACTAGATACACATGAGCTTCGGTTTGTGCATGGTTCTCCACTATAATGATCCTTGTGTTCAACTGATATGGTGGGATGTCAGTAAATACTTATTTTCTGACTTTTGACTTTTATGTTATTGGAAAATGCACATGGAGGATTTTGTTCCCCATTTCAGCTGTTTTTGAAAAGAACCTGTTTGAGTAGGAAAAGGGGTGCAACAGGTGTGTGGAGCTCTATGAAATCATAGAGTATCGAAAGGCATGTGTACTATATACAGAAATGCCTGTAGCTGGGGCGGGGGCAAGCCTTTATGAAACCATACAGTATAAAAGGTCCATGTACAGGTACACATTGCCTGTAGCTGAGGGTGCTAAGCCTCACCCCAGTCCAAATGGATGGAGACACAACTTGTGTCTAGTTCTGACAACTGGAGCGTCCAGGAGAAAAAGAGTTTGATTTTGGCGGCATTCCTTTATATATTCTGCTCACACCACCACCTAACTGCAAAGAGTAGCAATTCAGGGAAGCTAATCCCAACAATAATGGCAAAGTAGCAAGCAAAGGGAGATAATCCCAACAATAACTTGATTCGGCATTAAATGACCCAGAAAGGGTTGATATGAGGCATAAAAGGAAGTTGCAGCTTTTCAAAACCATGACTATTTCTATTTCTTTGGATATCATATTTAAGATTATCAAATTCAACTTTAGCATTTGTTCAGTGTTAAATTTCAATTATATATATATATATATATATATATATATATATTTGTGTGTGTGTGTGTGTGTGTGTGTGTGTGTGTTTAGAATTAAACAAAAGACACGTCTCCTGTTTAACAATTTAATTTATGATCTTTTCAAGCTTTCTGGCCAACTTTTTGATATTTGGATGGAATCCGTAGATTAGTCCAGTGAAGTTCGTATCCCGAGTACTTTCGGCACTTCAAAGTGCCATCATCAGTACTCGGGATACGAACTTCGGTGGACTAATCTACTGATTCCATCCAAATGTTAAAAAGTTGTCCAGAAAGCTTGAAAAGATCATAAATGAAATTGTTAAACAGGAGACGTGCCTTTTGTTTAATTCTACATGTATAAATGAAAGAATGCTGGCCAAATACACATATATATATAAAATGAGGACTGAATATATATATGTTTGTCTATTAAGACGTCATTAATGATATAAATATACATTAATCATAAAAGCATTAATACTTTAAACCAATTAATTAAACATTAAAATCTGAAGACAATTTTGTTGACTCAAGTTTATTTCACTAAATATGATATATATATATATATATATATATATATATATATATATATGTACAGTGGTACCTTGACTTACCTCACTAATCACTGTTAGTAAAACACAATGCAAATCAAGAAAAATTTTCCTTTTAAATTAATGTAATTTCAATTAATTCATTTCTTGCCCAGACAATGAAAGAAAATAAAAATAACATAATAAAAAAATTACTTCAAACAATAAGAAAGATGGTCATGACAGATGAGAGTTAAAGTATCAGTATATATATATATATATATATATATATATATAAGTAAAAAAGTAAAGTCGATATCAGCCAATCAGCGAGGGAGTCTATCCCCTTTTCAATAGCGCTAGACAAAGGAGATTGTTTTAGCATCTGAGGTGGAGTGCCACACCTACCATCAGCTCCTTACTTTACCACACAGATCCCTGTGCTACTCATACGCTGAGTTGGCGAGGACCGGTATCGAACTAGGAACCTTCTAGCCGAACGCTCTACCGACTGAGCTAACCCGGCCCCCATATATATATATAATATATATATATATATATATATATATATTTGAGGAGCGAAGGATTTGAATAAATCTGACAAAATGTGGTTGAGAATAGAGGAAAGTGTGGATATAACAACACAGACAGCTGAATTCATTTGATATTTCGCCTCATTATTCGATGAAGTTTCTTCAGAACTTTATTGGCATAAGTACTTGTACATTCTGCTTTTATAGTGAAAAGGTAAATAGGTGAGGGAAAGTCAGGTGGGGTTGGTGTGTAGAGAAATGGTACTTTAATTTTTCATTTTTTTATTGAAAAATAAAAATACCATTTCAAATCCCTAAGAGAGCTCAATGTAAGATAATTAATAAATTAATTATATAAAGAGCAATATTTACAATTTCAATAAGAAAGAAAAACTCAACAAACCATCATTTGGCTATTTAAATTCATTTTGGCCAGTAACTCCATGGCTATCTGATGAGATTGGGCTCATTTATGGAGTTACCGTCTGAAATAAATTTATAATAGTCAAATGACGGTTGGTTGAGTTTTTTTTTTGTTATCAAATGTATGTATATTCTTTGGCATAAAATAACCCAACAAGGGCTGACACGCCGTAAAATCCAACCAACAACCAGTACATAATGATGCAAACCTTTCTAGGGTCATGGTCTAGTGCTAGTGAAAAGAGTATAGACTCCCTCGCTGTCTGGTTGATACCGACTTTAGGCTACTTCGAAGACTTTCTTTTTACTTACATATTGAATTATTTAGCAATAGCTCTTAAGTAAACATGTCCCGCTAGTAGATTAGAATATATAAAACTCAAATGAAACATGATACAAAGCAGTTGCTTAATTCTATTTTACCTCCAATCCCTTACTTGCTATGTCTGTGCAAGTATTCCCTATCGACTACCGACATGAAATATTCAATTAATTCTTTACTATATTTCAGCCATTATATTCCAATAGAAAACTGTTGTAGTCTAACAATTGGATATTAATGAGTATCCTTTATTCGGTTTATTTTAGACATGTTGGTTAGAGGTAGGTGTAAAATTTTCTTCTTTTTTGTTTCCAGCCTTGTGGACAAAGATAATTACTCATACAAAAACACAGACTATTGGCAGGTTTATAGTTTTCTCAAGTTCTAAAATATCAAAAATAGAAATTGATTCTAAACTTTCATCTTTAAAACATTTATTTATATAGTTGCTGAACAGGTCCCCAGAGCATTTTAGCCATTTGCATAGCATGTGAGACATTTTTTTTTCTTTTAAAATACATATTCAAGTCTGGCACAAGGCTGTGCATACAAAGAGGTTTGCTTAGTGTAATGGTTATCATTGTACAAAATTGAATTAGTGACCAGAGTTCAAATCCTGGACAAAGTTGTTTCTGTTTCATTTTGCTGTAATGCCTTTAGGAAAGGCAGGAATCCATCTGTTCTCCCCCACCCCCAGTTATGGGTAAGGCAACCAGTCTAGGAGAAGGAAATCTTTAGACAATAACTAAATCTTTAATTATTAATTTTGACAAGTATTTTCCTCTATCTTTTTGATTTTTTTTCCTTTTATTTTAACTTAGTCATATAACATTAACATCTAGGGCACGAGTCACCAAATTACAGCCTGCGGGCCAGATCCGGCCCACAAAAGCATTTTATCAGGCCCGCCGACCTTTCTGCCAATGTTGCATTCTTTGATAATGTTTTGAAAATAAATATATTGGTTAAATTTGTTTTTGTGCATCTTACACCACTCATCCATGAATATAACATGGAAAGATAAATTTTATTTTACATCTTTTTCTCAGAGCTTTCGTTCTGGCTAGCAAGTATTGAACACAATAATAATGTGGCCTGCGCTCGTTATTTTTCCCATTATCTGGCCCACTGGGAAAAAAGTTTGGTGATCCCTGATCTAGGGAAATGGAATTGGCAACCCAAGTTCACATCCTGGATGAAGCTGTTTGCATTTGACTTTGTGCTAATGGCCTTGGGAAAGGCATGAATTATATTTTCCTGCCAGCTATCAGTAAATAGTAGGGCAGACTGGGTTATTAAACCTTGGTTAGGTAACCAGTCTCGGAATTCAAACCTGTTAAAATCTGCTTAAGAAATTGACCATGTGTCACATCCTATTTGTGTGGAGGGGTTGGTAAATATATGTATCATAATCTTCATTTAATTTTTTTAGTTATTTTCTGTTTTTGATATTCTACTTGCCGTTTATACATAATATACATTATTATATGCAGTGTGTGTAAAATACTAGTTGAATATAAGAAAATATGAATTTAGAAAAAAATAAAAAGATACTTCAATTTAACAGACATAGTTTTAGTTACATTTCCTCTGTCCTCTGTAAATACCATTCTACATTTGAGGGGATTAAAATAGAATCAAAATAAAATAAAATAAAAAATAATAATCTCACAGGAGCCCTCAGACAGGAAGAACCCTCTGGGCATGTGCAGAGGAAACACCCCTTCCTAGCACCAAAAAGATCCCCCGAGCCTTTCAACGCAGACCTTACTGGGAACACCTGTTATTGGTCAGTCAATAACAGGTGTTTCCAGTAAGGTCAGCATTGGAATGCTCGCTGGATCTTTTTGGTGCCAGGAAGGGGTGTTTCTCTATGTATGCCCATAGGGTTCAGGAGAAAATCTCCACTTGAAGAAATAGTTATGAACCTATAAATAAAGTCACTCTTAAAAGTATCATTTGTCTTTGTCTCTTCTTTTCCCTTCCTTAATTCCTTTACAGATCGACGCCCAACAGAAGGAAGAACCACATATAATGGGGTTTAAGAAAAGTGTAGCCTAAGGCCAGTCAGGTTGTAGTAGTAGTCAGTGGTAGTAGTAGTAGTCGTTAGTTCAGAAACAACATATGCAATTCGTATAGTCACAAAGGGGTTGTTTATTCCTTTCTAGGCTCGTGGGTTCTTTTACAGAGAGAAGAAGAGAGAGGGTAATGTCAAATTATTCTATCGTAAATCCTGTTTGGTACTACTATGCAAAACCCATATGGGGGAAACCGGGAAGCCCTGTCTGCCTCTCACAAAGGCCAAGCCGAAAAAAGACCGATTTTTTTCTTCTTCCGTTTCTCGATCCGGGGTGGGAGGGTCACCCACTTCCGCTTCCGGTCAAAACTCAGAACTTCTGTTTTTATTTTTAAATCTAGTTCTGGGGTCATTCGTTGGTCAATTGCTGGCACCCCGTTGAGTGTTTACCCTTCTAAATTTTAACCTTTGTTCTTATTTCTTTTTCTTCTCTTTCTCCAGAAATCTGAATAACTTTTTTTTTTCAATCCCCAAATTCCCCATAGACCATAATAATTACGCTACAAAAGAAATTATCAACTCCCACCAAATAACCAAAGTCTTAATCACACATAAAATCCTATAGCCCCATATATTCAATCAAATCATAGGTAAAACATAAATAAAAGCTTAAAACTTATGTTTGGCAGATTTTTAGTGTATTGAATGAGTGTCTGATATTGTTTTTGTGCAAATTCTTCACTTCATTTATTTTTATTCACTAATTTCTGGCTACTTTAACCCTCATTCATGGATCCTAAGAAAGGCAAAAGTAATACTACTCAAAAGTGAAAGACAAAAGTTGTGAGGTCTGCTGGTCAAGAATGCATAAATCTATTTTACACTAATTCTTCTGGGAAATATTGTTTCAGTTTTCAAACAAAACGGCTCTTGAACATCATCTTGGAATGAATTATGATCAAGAACCAAGGTTCCACAGTACTGGAAAATACTTTTGTAAATTTGTCATTCATAACATATCTTGAAGTAAATTGAATGCCTTTTTATCCAATTTAATTCTTTTAACCAATTAAGTGAAATCAGCTTTGATAAATTGTAGAATTGCTAAAATAAACTTTTTCTGAAGTAAATGTGAAATAATAAGTGAAGTGAATTAGTAACTACATAATAGCATCAAAATAATAGGTACCACCAATTTTCCCTCTGAAATTTACCCCCCTATATTTAACACAATGAAACTTGCATAAAGGTTAATATTATTTTAAAAAACTTTTTTGTCCATTCGAAAGAAGAAACATTAAACAAACTGCTGATGATTTAAAAAAAAAATTTTCAGCTTACAGAAATAATGAAAATTATGAACAGAAAAAAATGTTTACATTTTTGCACCGTTAAATCAATTGAAATTTAATGTAGCTAAAAGCAAGTTATGACTACCGGCTTTTTTAAAAATTCTATGAAAAATCAATTAATGGTCCGATTTTCACAAAAATTTCCATAATTACTTACCTTTGGATGAAAATATGTCTGAAATAGTTTTTTCCTAAAATATATTAGGGGAAATATTTTTTTTATGCGGTCTACCCCCACCCCACCCCATTTTATTTTATGAAATATGAAAAAATGAACCGACAAAAAACGATTTTTACATTTTTTTCTATAAAGTCTGAATAATTATATCAGAAGATTTTTATAAGTGTAAATGCGAGAGCTTTTTAGTAAAAGAACCATGAATACAAATTTCTGCTAAAAAAATATCAATAAAGAAATTGACCCTGTTGTACAAAAAATGGACCGTTTTACTTATTTTTCAAGATAAGGGTGAATAATTTTTCCCCAATCGGATAATTTGATCTTTGAATTAACTGTTTTTCTTTGTAACAACTCTTTATGTTCGTTATTTCTTTTTGTGAGATTTTTTTTTTAAAGTTCAAAAATATTTACGTTTCTTCTTTCAATATGGCCTAAACTGATTACGTGACCTATTTTGGTGGTACCTAAAAATAATCTATACTCTATTTTATAGTTTCATTGAAGGTAACAAAAAAATCCTTAAAAACCTTTTCTAACTTTATAAGGCCAGTGTAGTGCAAAACTGTTGCATTCACATTGATACAGTATACAGTGATGCTCATAGCATCCTGGGATGCACATATTTGCTTTGAATGAGTACCCAAGAAAATTTATGGGTCCCAACTAAAGTTTCTTAATAAATTGTAGGGTTTTTCTTTATGATCTGCGGAAATCAATTAAAGCCGTCTAACTCCTACCTTGTAACCTATCCTGTGTAATTCATTTCTAAGAGACTATTGAATAGTTTTTACAGTTAGCTTGAAATAGTGAGGGAAGAAAAAAAAAAACACCGCGACACATGGATACGATTTTACTGCGTCCTTTTAGATTTTTGTGTGTCAGGGACGCCGGATCCGTACCTATCAGCATCTCTGTAAGGCACATGGTGTAATGGATACTGTTAGTTATATATATATAAAGCCCCCCCCCCCACACGAGCAGGATGTGACACAAGGTCAATTTCTTAAGCGGAGTTTAACAGGTTTCAATTCAGAGTTTTCCTTCTCCTAGACTGGTTACCTAGCCATGGTTAAAGCGCCCAGTCTGCCCTGCTATTTACCCATAGCTGGAGGGAGAATTGGATTCATATCTTTCCCAAGGGTATTAGCGCTATGTGAAATGCTAACAGCTTCATCCAGGAATTGAACTCGGGTCGACGAGTCCATTTCCTATGACTCTAACCATTAGACCACGCGCATCCATATACTGTTAGTTATAAGCTGTATGAAAAGTCACCACTTATATTTATAGACTATTCCAAGTAGCAGGAATTGGATTGACCAATGAAAATAATGAGAAACATAAATTGAAGGTCGTTGATAAATTGTCCTAAAATCAGTTGCCTAATGGGACCCCTTTTTGATTATCGATTAAGAAAGGGCATGTTTTTCATTTACATCGTCAATATCCGCTTGTTTGTTAGGGGTTAGGGGTTAGTTTTATAATTAAAAAAAAAATCTTAACATCATCTGTTAAAACAACCGAATATTGACGGTGTAAATGAAAAACATGTCCTTTCTTAATCGAGATCAAAAAGGGGGTGCCTAAAGGTCATATGGTCCGCCTAATGGATTTCCTGCCACAAGGAATACTACAGATCAATGGACAAGGAGTAATCTGATACTACAATCTTTCTACTTCAAGAAATACATCAAACTTTATGCCCCGAGTGTTAAGTATCTGGCCGCCATCCTTGGCCAGTTGCAAAGAACCCAAAGTAAATAAGTAAGCAAGTCGCGAGTTATAGAATCCTTCGGTAAGTGAATAAGTCCTGTGATATAGAATCCTTTGGTCCATCGTCCAAGAAGATCCAAGTAGTAATGCTTAGCTAAGATTAAAACAGCCAGTATAAATAATAATATCAGCAGCAGAATACCGCAGTGGTTGGTCAATTGGTTGGTCACATGTTTATCGGCGAGTCTATAAGTAGGAGTAGGCATTTACCACACGCCTTATATACTAAAAACTCCAACACCGAGGAATATCCTCTGAAACTAAAAAACAGTGGAACTAAAAGACCTAAAATGATGACAAGAATCATAACAGATGCCATTTTAAGAAATGGACATGTTGAGACGAGTTCAAATCCTGGACGAGGCTGTTTGCAGTTCACATAATGCAATTGGTAAATTGCAATGGAGACTACGAGGCTGTGGCAACATAACAGATGATTTGATTGCATTCATACAGCAGAATTACTTGAAAATCTGCAGAAAAAAGTGTTGGAGGATCCTGGCATTGGAATACCCTTGAGAAAGGTAGGAATTCAACTACTATCCCTCCAACTATGGGTAAATAGTAAGGCAGACTGGGCCCTATAACCTTTGTTAGGCAACCAGTCTAGGCGAAAGAAAACTTCAAATTTGTTAAACTAAGCTTAAAAATTGATCTTGTAGAGGGGTTGGGTTAAGATATTGTTATGCATATGCATAACAATATTCTTAAACATGTTTGTAATCAAAAAACATGAGTGAAAATAATTCTTACAGATGCACACATTCTGGCAAAGTACAAAGACCATTCTCAAGTCCTGCCTGTCTCTACAGGAAAACAGTGAACATACACATATCTCCCTGGAAATTTTCTCTGTATTGTTTGAATTTTTCCAAGTTGGACTCACGGTACAATGAATATAAGGGTTGAATTAATACAGTTCTAAGTGACAATTATCTGTAGGTTACAGGTTCAATCTTGGCCAAGGGCAATAATGACATAGAAGGTTCCTGAGTTTGACAAGAAACACTTGAAGAAGGTCGGAGGGCACATTGGCCAAAATATTGTGTATATAACAATAAAGATGAAGACAAAAGTCTGAAAAATCTAAATAATACAAATTATCAAGCCTCATCTCAAAAATTCAAACAAATGAATATTCTCGTACTTAAGTGGTCCTGATAATCCCTTTGAAAAAAAAAAAAAATGTATATACATATCAATGTTCCTCCATTCGTTTTATAGTTGAGTAAAATTATTTGTTTTTGTTATGATACGTTATGGGAGTGGCACTGATATATGAATAGGCAAATTTATGACCAGGCAAGAAACTTAAGTAGAGAGAGAGAGAGAGAGAGAAAAAATCCTACATGTGCATATATTTTGTTTTTCTTAAAGACCCTGGCCAGACACTAAAAGCATTCTCTAATCCTGCCTCACTCTCTTCACTTAACTCTTCTGAACACACAGAAAATGCACATCATATTTCTCGAGGAACGTTTAACATGAACATTCTCTTACTTAACTGGCTCTGATGACCCCTTTGAAAGAAGTATTGATGTTCCTTCATCCGTTTTATTGTTGAGTAGAATTACTTGCTGTTAAATATAACAACTTGTATCTTTTTATTTTGCCTTCTTTTCCCACCTTGTCTACTACTGTTAGTGACTTGTGACTCTGAAAACTTCAAAGATATAACTCTCCTTTGCTTCCGGTATTTTATGTTTAAAAATATTAAGTACTACGAAATAAAATACCAATTCTTCAATGTAGGGCACAGTAAAAGAATTATATATATATATATATATATATATATATATATATACATATACATTTATATATATATATATATACAGGGTGTTTGAGATAAATTTGACATATTTATATTTGGTTATTTTTCTCCGTAGGTTGGAGGTATTGATGCACACTGGTTAGCTCAGTCGGTAGAGCGTTCGGCTAGAAATCACAAGGTTCCTAGTTCGATCCTGGTCCTCGCCAACTCAGCGTATGAGTAGCACAGGGATCTGTGAGGTAAAGTAAGGAGCTGATGGTAGGTGTGGCGCTCCACCTCACACGCAAATAACAATCTCCTTGGTCTGGCGCTAGTGAAAACGGGATAGACACCCTCGCTGATTGGCTGATACCGACATTAGGCCGCCCCGACGACTTTACTTACTTACACATCATTTAAAAGCTTGGACCCTTCTTCATTCAAATACATGATGACAGAATGATGACTGGAACCCACCTGAATCATGGAAGAGAATAACTTGTATTATGATGATCTGCACTGCCCATCAAAATAAAGAGATTATGGTTGCTGCCCAATGCTCCCTGAACACTATAAAAACAATCGGGCTTGAACTGGAGAATTACAATGGAGACTATGTCAAATTTCTCCCAAACACGTTTGTATATATAGCTCAGTCAGTAGAGATTCCAGGTTTGATACTGGCCCTCGCCAACTCAGTGCATGAGTAGCACAAGGATCTGTGTGGTAAAGTGAGGATCAGATGGTATGTGTGGTGCTCCACCTCAGGCGCAAAAACTCTCCTTGGTCTAGTGCTAGTGAAAAGGGGATAGACTCCTCGCTTTCTGGCTGATACTGACATTAAGCCACCCCAATGACTTTACTTTTACTTTATATATATATATATATCTTCCTTAACCCAAAACTTATTTTCTCCTAGATCTTTCCTTAAAATTCTTTAAACTGAACATTGTACTTTAGTTTTTACTAGAAGGGGTTACCCAGGGGCGTCTGGGTAGAGGGAATGACATCACAGATAACAAAATAGTAAAAAATTTTAAATTTTTCAATAATTTACAATTTTTTTAAAGATAAGATATAAACGAGGCTGTCATCAGTACAATAGAATTCAATGCTATTACTATGTAAGTTTTAATTTTGAAATATCTTTGAATATTAATCAAATCCTCATAATTTTTGCAAAAAAGTTAGTTTTGGTGATAGAGAATGTGTATATATATTTACTTTGTCGTTAATTGTTTTATTTTCATAGATTTAGCTGGACATACATACAACTACCCTTTATATATGTATAGATAGATGAATAAAAAAAAACATTTGAGAAACCATTTTGTTTTATAACTCACCTTGTTTGATTATCTAAGGGTATAAGATGTATAAGAAATTGCCACTTATATTTATGGACTTTACCAACGTCAGGAGCAGGCATTGACCAATGAAAAAACAACATAGAATGAATTTAAAGTAGTTGGTAATTTTCAGAAATCAGTTGTTAACTGGACTGTAGTAACGAGTCAAACTTATCTGACTCAAAGCGTTTCAGATGCCTGGCCTGCGAAATTGTCCCTGGCAGGCAGAGGAATGTGGTACGCCATTATGCCCACTCTGAGTAAGAGGTGACGAGAGGTTGGAGGGGGAGAATGGACTTTTTGCAGGGAGTTGTGGGTGACTTCTGATAGGGCTGTAGGGACCCGAACTCTCCTGTGTGTTTTGGGGACAGGAAGGAGAAAGAGTTAGTGTCCCTTGTGACGTGGTGAGGCAGAAATGAAAAATGTTGTCTCGGATTTGGTATGAACGTGCGAGCCTCATAGAAACGAGCTCTTGTCTCAGTCCCTTGTGACTGAAGAAACTTTCCCTCAGTGAGAGAGTAACAACTGAACTGTAAGTACTGTCTCTAAGTACTTGTTGTTTCAACTGTTGTTGTTTCATGTTAATAAATAAGGTTAAAAGTACACGTGCTTTTCTTTTCATCATTACATTCTGTGAGCTTAAAAAAGAAGAGAAAGAGAAAGACAAGCTGGTAGACAAGTTTCAGTTTTATTTAAAACTTGCAATTTTCATGGACTTAATACCAGAAGGACTATGACTGGATTCTCTGCTACACATACACTCTTGTTCTACCTAGGATTTCAAGGAACACAATAGACTTTCTACTATTGAGACTAAACCCTTTTTTTTTACCATTGGATTTACCAATAGGAGACCTAAATGCCTAAAATGTCAACCAGAATTGAAACACGCCTACCATATATTGATTAGTAAATTAATTTTGGTAACTTTTATTCAGGAGTCAGATCCTCATTGGATGTACATTCCATAGTGTCTTGTACCATACAAGGTTAACCTAATTAAATAACTATAAATGCACTAAAGCAATGCCAGAAGCATTGTTATAGCCATTTCAATCTAGATTGTTCAATTAAGATATGCTCTATGCACAACAGATCAAAATTTGTTTTCATTCACAGCTCATTAATAACCACCTGGCCAAATAAGACTTCTTAAATTCCAATTTGGTGCTGAGTTGGTGATACTCAATATCACACGAATGAAGATGGAATATTAATTATTTGTCTGAATTTTTTAGATGAGGCCTGATAATATGAATTATTTTTGTTTTTCAGACTGTTATCCTTATCTTTATTGTGAAATACACATACACAATGTTTCGGCCAATGTACCCACCAATCTTCTTCAGGTGTTTCTTGATTTCCCAATTTGAATCAATACTATACAAAATCTTAAAACTCATAATGGAATGAGAACAATCTAACCCAATGGACTACAAGAAACACCTGAAGAAGGCCAGAGGGTACATTGGCCAAAATGTTGTGTATGTGTATTTCACAATAAAGATGAGGACAACAGTCTGAAAAATCAAAATAATACAAGAGATGGAATATCTTAATATTAATCCAGGTCAGAGAGCCTATATATTCACATATTAAGTACTAAAGTTTTATTAAATTGAATTTTAAAATAAATTGCAATTATAAAAAATCTTCTTTTAAAGATTTAATTTTGATTTTAATTCCAATAAAACAGCAGAAGTAAAAAAAAAATAATAAAGTTGATAGAGTGGCCTATTGTCGGTATCAGCCAAACAGCGAGAGAGTCTATCCTCTTTTCTCTAGCACTAGACCAGGGAGATTGTTTTTTTTATGATGAGGTGGAGTGCCACACCTACCATCAGCTCCCCCACTATACCGTACAGATCTGATTATCTGTGCTACTCATTCTAGTGCATGACCGGTATTGAACCTGGAACCTTGCATTTCGTGGGCGGGTGCTCTACCAATTGAGCTAAACCCCTTTTTTACAGGTTCCAGTGAGTTTCAAACTCATGGCCCTCTGCATGTTAAGCAGACGTGATAACCACTACACCATGTTAGGTTTGATGTAAAAAAACAACTTTTGCATGATTAAAGCAAGTTTTAGAATGTTAGGATTCAATATTCTGTTCCCATCTATGGGTTAAATAGAAAAACATGAGTTTATAAACAAAATGTGATTATCCATCAGGAAGTAATTTATTTCAAAACTTTATCGGCATAAATGACCCACCAACGTTGATATGCCGTAAAACAAACCAAACCAAACCCAAACCCAAATATTCTGTTATATCATAAAAACCAAACATTAAATTAAAAACTGTCTAAAACCTACTTTAAGTAGCTTAGCATAATGTTTATAGTCATGGAAAATGAAGTTGGTAACCAGCCTTATCCAGGATTTTATGTGACACATACCTCAAAACCTATATATTAATACTTGTGTTCCTAAAAAGTAAGACAGTTATCATTTTGCAACCCTCCCTGGTTAAAATTGAGACTGCCCAAATGAGTGCTATCACTTCAGCTAAATAATGGACTGTTCTGTTTTATCATAAATAAAGAGAAGAAAAAGGACGTGCTACACAGAAAAAATATAATAAGAAAGAAAGAAAGAGAGTAGAGGAAAGATAGAGAGAGGGGTTGAGCGTGCAGAAGCGATAATGCTAATCTGTTTCAACTGAACCTAATAAAAAATGAAAAGAAGGAAAGAAAGAAAAGAGTAGTGAGAGAGAATTAAATCAAGATTATTATGATTTTTACATATTGAACAAATTTTTCAATAGCTCTTAAATAAACATATCAAATGTTGTAATCATTAAATTATCCTCATACTGTGGTATATCCACAAGTCCCATAAGTTTGAATTATTGTAATCTCTTTTAAAATTTTTAAAAATCCCTGAGGATACCTTTCATAAAATGACCTTGCAAAATGTTAAAATCCATTTAGTATAACTAACTACTGACTCTTTGAATTACATCATGAAGAGACTGATTACAATTTAGTATGTCAGTGATCAACACCTGCTACAGGCATTGTTCTTCACTTACTGCTACTACCATGGCATTCTTTTTTTTCTTCTTCTTCTTCTTTTTTTCACCATATCCCATAATTCCTGCAATATTAATTCTCAAGTTCTAAATATGATACAGATGCTATAACAGAATGAATATATTTAAAATATTCTTATTGAAGAAGTAAGTAAAGTTGGCAAAGAGGCCTATTGTTGGTATCAGCCAAACAGTGAAGGAGTCTATCCCCTTTTCGCTAGAGCTAGACTATGGACATTGTTTTTTTTTTTTTTTTTTGCTAAGGTGGAGTGCCACACCTACTGTCAGCTCCCCACTTTCTTTACCACACAGATCAGATTACCCAATCTGTGCTACTCATGCACCGAGTTGGCGCTAAACCAGGAAGATTAGGATTTTTTTCTCACTATGGTGGAGCACCACATCCACCATCAACTCCTCACTTTAGCACACAGATCAGATTACCCTATTTGTGCTACTCATGCACTGAGTTGGCAGGGACCACTATCAAACCAAGAACCTTGCGATTCCTAGGTGGATGCTCTACTAACTGAGCTAAACTAATAAGATCAAATGAATGATGCATCTATGAAAAATGAATTCAGAAGTTTTATACAATTTCAGTTTGCTCCCCTTTGTTGGTTTAGCAGCATTCACAGCCAGAATTCAAGTGCCCCAAAAGAATTGATTTCTGTATCATATTTTCATATACATAACACAGTGTCGGACTGAGCTGTTTCTGTGTGCTATCAACAAACCTGTTGCTGGATGATGTAGCAACATGAAGATTTTTAACTATTGTTCTCAACTTTTTCTTTGCCCAGTAGCATCTGAATTTAGATCTGCTTGTTCTCCAAGATAAACATTTGTTGATCAAAGATTTTTTCAATTAAGTTTACATGTGTGTATCTGCATGTGTGTGTGTGTGTGTGTGTGTGTGTATCTGTTTGTATTTCTGTATATGTGTGTCTGTGTGTGTGTGTGTCTGTGTGTATCTGTTTGTATTCTGTATATGTGTGTCTGTGTGTATCTGTATGCTGTGTGTATCTGTTTGTTTCTGTATATTTGTGTCTGTGTGTGTGTATCTGCATGTGTGTGTGTCTGTGTGTATTTCTGTATATGTATGTGTGTGTGTGTGTATCTGCATGTGTGTATGTGTGTGTGTGTGTGTATCTGTGTTGGTTGGTTGGTTGGTTGGATTTTACAGCATGTCAACTCTTGTTTGGTTATTTTTTTATACCAAAGTTATTTTGTTTTATTCATTCTTGATGGGTACATAGTTTTTTTAAAACTCAATTTAAAAAAAAAACAAACACATTTTTTAAAACTCATTTTAAAATCTATTTAAGCCATAGATGGGACCTTAACAGGTACTACCACTCTGGGTCAGGGTGGACCTGGGAGCAATGGCAATGAAGAGGTATTAGAACCTCACCATTAGATGCAGTTTAATATCATACCCAGGACACATCTCTGTGCGTATGTGTGTGCGTGTGTGTCTCTTCTGTTGAATAGTTAGCATCATAACTTAGAAACTTACAATAACAAGTAATAAAACGCACTCTCTGGTCTTTATTTATTCTTTAAATAAAAGTGTTTTATAGGGATTCATTCTTTTTGGGACTGTCTATATATAACAGATCAGATTACTCAATCTGTGCTACTCATGTGCTGAGTTGCCAGGGACCAGTATCGAACCCGAAACCTTGTGGTTCCTAGGCGGATGCTCTACTGACTGAGCTAAACCAGCACTTTATAAATGACTTATAGGAGGCGCACGGTCTAATGATTAGAGTTGTAGGAAATGGACTCGTCAACGCGAGTTCAATTCTTGGACGAAGCCGTTGGCATTTCATATGAAGAAATAGCAGGCAGACTGGACTCTTTAACCATGGCTAGGTAACCAGTTTAGGAGAAGGAAAACTCTGAATTGAAACCTGTTAAACTCCGTGTAAGAAATTGACCTTGTGTCGCATCCTGCTCTTGTGGAGGGGTTGGTGAATATATATATAAATGACTTAGAAAGGGTTGATATGCAGTGAAACAAACCAAACCATATTTTTCTTTTCTTTTTTTTCCACATTTTTATTATCTTATTTACCCTATTATATGTTCAAAATTAATAATTATTGTATCATAATCTGTACTGTTATGTCATAGTGTAAATTGTTGATCCCAATTTCGAATATAACAAGTGCCAAAATCATGTGTTGCTTGAGGAGAGATTAAAAAAATACACAATGAAAATTTGTGATTGTATTTTCTCTACTTGCAACTCAGCGCATGAGTAGCACAGCTTGGATCTATGCTGCAAAGTGGAGAGCTGAAGGTAGGTGTGATACTCCAGACACAAATAACAATCATATGGGTCTAGCCCTAGTGAAAAGGGGATAGACTCCCTCATTATGCATGTATTAGGGTGGATCAATAAGTTTGTTGCCCACCACAGTTATTAGCTGAATTTCAAGCTCAGTCGTCCCATCTATGGGTTAAATAGAACAATTATTTATAAAAAAATTGTATTATCCATTAAGAATTGATTTATTTCAAAACTTTATCAGCATTAAATGACCCACTGAGGTTGATATGCCGTAAAACAAAACAAAACAATCAAAAACAATCAAGCTCAGTCGGTAGAGCATTCGACTCAAAACCAAAAGGTTCCGGGTTTGATACCAGCTCTCACTAACTTAGTGCATGAGAAGCACAGTTTGGATGAGGTTCCAATTCATAGTACTCCTTCATTGCCATTACTCTCAGGTCCACTCTGACTTGGACTGATAGTACCTGTTAGGGTCCCATCTACGGGTTAAATAGTTTTTAAAAAATGAGTTTTTAAAACGTGTTTAAAAAAGAAAATGAGCTTTTTAAAAAATTGAATACCCAACAAGAATGAATAAAACAAAAATTTCTTTGGCATGAAATAACCCAAGAAGGGTTGACATGCCGTAAAATCCAACCAACCATCCAACCAACGATCATCATTCTATTATTCAGACTAAAAATAATGAATGAAACTCAGTGATCAGATCACTCAAGGAAGTTAGAGTAAAGAATATTATATTTGATGGTGTATAAGATGCCCCCCACACACACATTCCCCCCCCCCTCAAAATATCTTCCAGGTCAAATATATACAAAGCTCAAGTATCAAATAGGCTAATGGATAGCCAGATGCCATAGACTACCAGTATTTGTACTTAGCCTAACTTCCTGATACTGTAATATGTAAATAGATTAGAGAGGTGGGTCTTATATGCCGTTAAATATGATATGTCTTCTCTCTTTTGGGTATGAGATAACATTGATCTTGCTGTTAGTCTCTGTGTTATATTCTTTCTTTGTTTTTTTTCAACAAATCATTTCCAATTTTTCAATATAATCTTCATATGCTGACAATAATTTTCCTTATCAGAATGGTGTGGTTTCAATTTTGGAGTTCTGGGGAGTGTGGAGTACCCCTTCATTGCCATTACTCCCAGGTCCACTCTGACCCAGAGTGGTAGTACTTGTTAGGGTTCCATCTATGGGTTAAATAGAAAAAAAAATGAGTTTAAAAAGATGTTTTAAAAAATAAGTTAGTAGTACCTGCTAGAGTACCATCTATGGTAAAAATGAGTTTTAAAAATTGAGTTAAAAATTGAGTTAAAAAATGTTGAATATTCATCAAGAATCAATAAAACAAAATGTCTTCAGCATGAAATGACCCAACAAGGGTTGACATGCCATAAAATTCAACCAATCAACCTTATCAGAATAATATGGTTAAACCTATCCATACTGTTTGCTGCCATTTAAAATCCTTGACAAAGCTGTTTGCATTACACATATTGCTAATACTCTTGGGAAAGGTATGAATCCAACAATTCTCCCTCCAGCTATGGGTAAATAGTAGGGAAGACTGCGCTCTTTAAGGTTGGTATGGAAACAGGTCTAGGAGAAGGAAAACTCTGAATTCACACCTATTAAAACTCTGCTAAAGAAATTGACCATATGTCACATCCTACTGCTACAGAAGGGGTTGGTATATATGTATAATTTGGGATTGAATTAGGAAAAAGAACAGTCACTCTTCTTATACTGTATAGATGCAAGTGGAACATAAAATATTCCATAAATTGAGAAAGACCATGACTTTTTACTACTACTACTACACCACATTGTTGGCTGGGGCTGTAGAATATACTGACTGCACCTCTGTAGAGGGGTAACACCCCCCAATGGGAGTCCTGTTACCTGGGGCTTTATAATACACAGACTGCACCTCTGTAGAGGGTAAAACCTTATCCAATGGGGCCACCTGTTTGCCATGGTGGTGACCTATGAAGCTTAAGTATAGAACCCTGGTGGCTTTGCAAGCCCAACCCGTTTTATTATGTGTTAGAAGGTGGTGGCTGAGCGCTTTCATGTCCTGGGTATGATGTTAAATTCTATCTGACAGTGAAGTTCCAATACTGGAGCTCTGGGAAATGTGGAGTACCCCCTCATCACCATTACTCCCAGGTCCACTCTGATCCAGAGTGATAATGACACGTAGGGTCCCATCTATGGCCTAAATAGAAAAAAATGAATGAATAAAAACATCTTTGGGATAAAATAACCCAAGAGTTGACATGCCATAAAATCCAACCAACAAACCAACTACTACAGCAACAACATAGTGGGAGGAGGATTGTATGATAAGTTAAAATTAATCAAAATTAAAATAAACAATTACCTTTTTCAGTTTTTTTTCAGATTATTCATCTCATCTTTTTGTTTTAGTTGTTCCATTCTTCAGCTCTCCTTAGATGTACAACCAATATGGAAGAATGGGGCCATACTATCAACTTAGAGATGAGGTCCAAATAATAGATAAAGAGCATTGCTTGAGGGTGAGGAAATTGAAAGAAGCTGTATATATATATATATAAGCCCAGCAGAAAATTGTATAAGTCAGGCCACTGTGCATTTCAATACAGTATGGATTTTTCTTTCTTTTCTTTTTTTTTTTTTTTTTTTTTTTTTTTGCTAAGCAATAGAAAGGATTGAAGAGCAATCAAGTTTAGAAAATATGGAACCACCTGTGACGTACAATATACAGTGAGAACTGGTACAATGGGTCTGATCAGTCTATTTTCCGCTATCATTTGTCCTGTTTTTCTTTTTTCTTTTTTTCCTCTTTTGGTTTTATGGTTTTTAATGGCAACAAGAGAGGATTGGTAGCCATTACATGAAAAAAAGAAAGAAA
>CM042142.1:59609598-59612098 GCA_023376005.1 Doryteuthis pealeii | reverse complement strand
ACACTTTCAATAAGAAAGAAAAACTCAACAAACCATCATATGGCGATTATAGATTTATTTCAGCTGGTAACTCCATTAATGAGCCCAGTTTTGTCAGATAGCCATTAACAAAAATCTCTCTTTCTCTCTCTCTCTCTCTATATATATATATATATATGTGTGTGTGTGTGTATATATGTATATTTTGTCATCCACAGACACAGTGTTTTGACATATCACAACCCCACAGTGTAGATAGATGTAGCAAGCTACCTCCAGCCGGGATAGAAACCTGACTGATTTTTCATCAGTCAGGGTTCTTAACCACTGGGCCATCAGCCACCTGTAGGTAAGGGGTAGAATTTAACTGATAAATACATGCATAGTATATATGTTACAGCGGCTAGAGTGCTCACATTCATTTTATAGGAGAACCTTGCCATTTAAGCTTAATTTGTGGCAGACAGTCACATTTTTCCTCTGAGAGAGCTCAAATAACAAAGGGGTTGGAAGCTCTACTGTTCTCATTCTTAAAATTATCAATTAGGTTAATAGTGATTGATATTACAACTACTATTGCTCTGAACAAAAGTACATGAATATTTGTCAAAAATTTAAGGTGAGGCTTTATCATCATGCAAAAAAAATAGATAATGTAAATTTGGGAACAGATTTCTTAAAACTGTTTTCTTTAAAGTTAGTCAAAAATATATATACAAGGTGTGTCAAAAAAGTATCAAGTTTTTTTGTACTTTTTGACAAAACCTTGTATTCTGAAAAAAAATGAACGTTCCATTTACTGTTCATTTCTATCTTGGTAAATACAGCTTCAAACTCGATACTTTTATGACATGAGAACAATCAGTAGAGTATCTGCCTAGGAACCACAAGGTTCTGGGTTCTATAGTAGCCCTTGTCAACTCAGCTTGGATCTGTGCAATAAAATGAGAAGCTGAGGTAGGTGTGGCTCCACCTCAGATACACAAATAATCTTCCTAGTCTAGTGCTAATGAAAAAGGGGATAGACTCCCTTATTGTCCCACTGCTTACTTATAATTTGTTGACCAGTGGATAGCCTTTAACCTAAACTAAATAATTTGAAAAGACACAAGAGATAGCAGATAAATCATTTATTACTAAAACATATTATTGTAATTTCTGTAAATCTTTTGTTCTAAAATTATTTATATGAAACATTAGTGGACATATAAAAAAAGAATATTTATTTCTTTTTTTACTTATAATGAAAATTTTTTTTAAAATTTTACAACAGATCTTATTTCTCTTTTGCTATTAAATATAAAGAAAATAACAAAACTAATAGCTTTGAAAAATAAAAACTGCAGAATTAGGTATTCTAATGAAATACATAAAAATACACACAAAATCTCAGAAAATAAACTGTAATACACAATATATATGTATTATTTATATATTTATATTATATATTTATAGGAATATAATGTTTTTGGTTGTTTAGAAGCATGAAAGAAATGAATAAAATAAATGAAGATCTGAAAGTGTACATCCCTCTTTGTCAAAGGTTTGTGTTAGACTCTCTCTCTCTCTCTCTCTCTCTATATATATATATATATATATATATATATATATATATATATATATATATATATACACACACATAAATATACTCATCAGATATACAGACAAAGAAGGATATGTGGACTCCACAACATCATATATATATATATATATATATATATATATATATATATATATAGCCTAACCTATAATCTTCAAGTTGATAGATTATAAGCTTTCTAAATTACTTCTGATGATTTTTATTAAAAATACCTGCTTTATAGATTCAAATATCAAACTGCCTATAATATTGATTGATTAAAGAAAAAATAGACATTTGAAAGAAAGAAAAAAATAGCAAATCATTTACCTTTAATAAAGCAAATTTTAATAATTAAAAATGAATTGGCTTCACTAAATTAAGTCATCATATTCAATAGTATTACAGTTATTCAAAGAAAAACATTAGTTCATAAATGTTCTAAATATAAGTGGTTTATATAGTGTAAAAAGCTGATGGTACGTGTGGCACTCCACCTCAAATGCTAAAAAACAATCTCTTTGGTCTGGCGCTAGTGAAAAGAGGATAGACTCCCTCGCTGTCTGGCTGATACCAACTTTAGGCCACCCCGATGATGACTTTATATAGTGTAATGTTTAGCAAGAGAGTTACAAATGCAGAATAGCGTGCAAGAGATAATATCATTAGAATTGCATTTTATGTATAAATAGCATTAGATTATGGAAACTCCTAAAGTAGCCTAACCCTAACTCTAAAGCTAACCCTAGCGTCTCAAAGTTTTGGTTATTTTCGTGAAATGTAATGCTTTTTAGTATTATCTGCATTATTCGGACTCGGGAACCTTCTTTTTCGGACTCGAGTCTGAGAAGGTTCCCGAGTCCGACAAGAAATACCTGAAGAAGGCCGGAGGGCATATCGGCCGAAACGTTGTACAGATAATAATGAAGATGAGGACAATAA
>CM042142.1:59537098-59604598 GCA_023376005.1 Doryteuthis pealeii | reverse complement strand
ATCCCTTTTTTTCTCCAAGGAACTTAGGCATTTTCAGAAAGGCATGATCATTTCTAAGGGTGCAAATACTCACGCCCTACAATTTTTCTGACAAGAGTTCTCTCCCTTACCCCTAAAACTGGAGCTGTCGCCTTTTTCGAGAGAACCCCACTCTTTGATACCAAAAGGGTGTAGGTTATCTCTCTCCTTAAATGCCACCAACTATTTTGGATTAACCTACCCGGCCCAGCCCCCAAATACCATGGACAGGTAAGTTTGAATATATATATATGTACCTTTTTTCTAGATTGCTTATATTGTACACCCCCTTAAAAACTGAAAGAAAAACTTTCATGGCTCACAACCTTAGCATAATGGTAAGTTTATCATAAGAGTTACATTATCTGTTTTTTGTTTTTTTGTTTGTATATATATATATATTTTTATTGTATGTTAAGTAACATGACAACAAAGACTTCCTTTGAAAACTTGCAAAATTGTTTTACGGCGAGTTAAAATTAATATACTTACTTAAAATACATTAACTGGTCGTTTTATTTTTGCGTTATTTATTTATTCTTTGATTTCTGTAGTATTTTTGTACACATAACTTTACTGAACTTTAGACTATTTTTTCTGTCGCTTCATTTTTTTTAAAAAGAAAAAACAAACAAACAAAAACAATATAAATAAAAAACGGGAGTTTTTCTAGTCACATCTGTCGGTCTTATTTTATTTCTTTCGCAATTACCCACTTGTTAAGTTCTTCTTACCAAAGTACCTACCTACCTGGACTATATCTTCTTTATAACCCCGCTTTTTTTTCAATTCTTTTTTTACACACACACACCTACAAACTTTTTTCATATAGTTTTAGATCCAGATATATCCATTTATTTTAGTCAGTGTGAACAAATAACTCAAAACGACCTGCCTTTTTTTTAAATTTATTTAGTTGTAAATATAAGGGGGTTTGTTTTTTGTTTTTTATTGGCAAAAAGTCTGGGAGTTTGTTTTATTTATTTTGTTGTTGTTTTTTGGGCTGTGCAGAAAGAAAGAAAAAAGGTGGTTAAGTAGAGCTGCAAGTGCGGCTTGCGCTACTACTGCTTACAAGTGGTGCTGTTAGTCGTGTTGGTGTTTTGTTCTTACTACTATTTCTAGTAGTATAGAGAAGAAAGACTAAAGAAGAAGAAGAGAAAGCAGCTAGTAAGAAGAAGACTATACAACTGCCTGCAGTAGGTCCGACTGCCACTGCCATCGCCGTTGCCGCTGCTGCTGCTCGTTCAACTGCCGCTGCTGCTGCTGCTGCTGCACTGCAAGATGGCGCTGGCGGCGATATGACGTCACTGGGCACACAAGCCCATCGGGTGCAGCTGGGGAGCCCTAGGGACATGACGCGATATTTACCTCTCCTCTTCATCATTGGATCCTAAGCCCTTAACAAGTTAACAAAACCAACCTGCGGACACTTCTTCTCCGGTGCTGTTCAACTGCATATCGTTCTTTTTTTTTTTTTTTTAGGGGGAAATCTGTATTGTCTCTCTCTTTCTTCCTCTCTCTCTCTACAGTCTGTGACGTTCCTCTTCAAATCCCTGATTTTTCCCCCTCTTTATTTATCCTTTGTCTCCCTTTTTTTCTCTCTCTATTTCTGGTGATCGTCTTAAACAGATAAAAAAAAAGCACCTGACGATTGCTTCCTTTATTTTATTGTTGTGATCCGTAGCTGTTTTTGTTGTGATCCTTATTTTCTACAGTTTTGTCACTTTTTACCGACCCCGACACTTATTATTTTTATAGTTACCCTCAACTGCGCTTATTTTAAGGGGGTCCAAACTTGATCCCTATTCTTTTTTCTTTAAAAAAATTCTTAATCTTTTCATAACTTTTTTTTCTGTTTTAATGAAGATATACTGGGATCTCTAATAATAGACTTAAGAGTTTTGTATTTATTTAATCTTAAAAAAAACACGTCCTAAATTGGGAATTATTAGGGCTTAACAAAATAGTTTTCGCCTTCCTTTTTCCTTTAAGTTTAACATGCTGTTTGGTTATATATTTTTTTAAACAACAAAAAAACTATTTCAATTAATTTACTATCTTTAATTATATTTCTTTTATACTAAAACCTTTTTATTTAGGCTAATCCGTTAAATTATATTTTATATTTGATTTTTTTTTCGATGCGCAGATCTTGTCAAAAATAATAATGCAATGTTACTAGTCGGCAATAGTTGCTCTACAATATTACATGTACTAAGTCACTAACAAGTGTTATGCATTGCATGTGTAGATCTGTTTGATTTCCATGGCACTGGATCTCCTTTTTACCCTTTCCTTCTAAGTTATGTCGATCCTCTTGTGCTAAAATGTTTAGAAAATTTAGCTAACCTTTATAAAATGCATTCTTAAATCCAGTGTTTTTAAAACAAGAACTAGTCTGGACATTTTATTTTTTAAAACAATTTTTTTTTGAAAAAAAAAAAAAACAAAAAAAGAAAAGAAAAAAAACATACACACACACACACAACCTGTTAAGTAATCAATAAGCGAGTTGCATTTCAAAACTCGATCGATTTTTTCTTACCGTCTTCGTTCTATCAAATTTTAATATTTTCGAATTCCACAAAATTTCATAATTTATTTAAATGCAACAACGACGACGACGAGTCTGTGTCGGTAGTCTGTGGCAAGATAATTATTGGTTTTTCGCTGTTTGTCAGTTGTTGTCTGTATTACTAGTACGATGTGTCTCCGCCCCCAGTGACGGCCATTTATTATTATATTTTGTACGGACCTTAAGGTCCTTCACGTCCGGCTTTTGTGGTCTGTAGCCCAACCTGTTGGATGGGTCCCTAAAAACTGGGAGCCCTAAACAACCCTGCTTTGCGCCTGCTGTGCCCTACCTATTGGACAAAAATGAGCCTTTATCGGTAATTATTTTCATTTATTTCTTATTACTTTGTTCCGTCGTTGTTAGCTAAGTTGTTGGCCCAGTGTTAAAATGTTTAAATGCCCTGTGGAGAGAATGGATAGAAAATTGGCTTGTATTGTGGTTGAAGAAAAAAGGCCATTTTGCTTTTCTTAAAAAAACAAAACAAAAACAAAACAACACTCAATCACACAGACACAAAAAGTGCCTTTTTTTCTTTAAAAAAAAAAAAATTTAATAAATAAATAAATAAATAAAAAACGGGATTTTAAAAGGATTTTACAAGTATATCTTCCTTTTTATATTTACTCTTTTTTTTTCTTTCCATGTCAGTAAGACATTGTCCTATCCAGGAAAGAAAGGAAATCAGAGTATGGAAGTGCATGATGAATAAATGTGTCAATAAGGAGGTCGATCAACGAGCTTTTTTTTTCTTTTTTTCCTGATAAATTTTATGTTGACCTCCTGTCGTTAGATTTTGATCACCTTGAAAAATGATTTGAGTTGGAGAGAGAGAGAGAGACTGTCGGGTTATTCTCTCTCTCAACATGTCTTCAGTTCCTTTGCCTCTTTTCAACTTGTGTCGGAGTTTCCATTGTCGGGGAAACCTGACTTATTATTCTGCTTGCTAAATATATGCGAACCTTCCTAGAAAACAGATCTTGGATTTTTAGCAACTTGACTTTTTTTTTTTTTTTTCTCTCAATAGGACTTTAATACTTTTGAATAATTTTTTTTATAAACTCAAAGTTTAGTTTAACCATATTGTGACAAAGCGTTTGTTTTTAGTTTGTTTTTTTTTTATGAAAATTGTTTTAGTTAGTTAATAACGAGCGTTATTGGAAAACTTTTTTTTTGTCTGGAAAAAAAAAAGATGCAGTGTATATTATTATTCTCATTATTACTATTACCATTAGTTTATTTTTCTTTCTTCCTATGTTATTTGAAAAATCTTTTTTTTTAATAATTGTAAGTTTTTATCTCTGGCATTATGGTGTGATTTAATTGATTTTAGTTTTAAATAACCTGGAATTCTAAGGTGGAAGCGTATTAGAATTTTTTTTCCCTAAGTTTATAAAAATTGTCGGTGCTTGTCCAGAATAGCACGCTGATGAAATGTCTGCACTAATGTATAAAAAAAATATTTAGAAACGTAATACTTACATTCATCATCCAGATAAGAGTAAGTTTCGGTCATTCCCGTCATTTTCTTTTTAACAGAGTTGTTAAATTTAAAAATCCCTATCTCAACTCGCTACAATTCACCTATCCGCCATACTTTTTTTTATAGTTTTTATATCTCTCACAATCACATGGCCATTTGCCGATATCATTTTGAGGACTTAAATGCGAATGTTCCGTAAAAAAAATGAATAAATAAAGGGGGAAAATGACGGAAACTCATTCTTATCTGGATGGTAATTAATATTGGTACATCATCGTAGATATAGTGGAAAATTTCTTTGTTGTGCTATTCTGGATAAGGAGCTTTTTTTCTTTCTTTTTCCTGTCTGTATTTTTAAGATGAAAGAAGAAAAGAAAAACAAAAGAAAGAAAACTTAGGTTTTGTTTATAAGATTACGTGCATGTGTCTGATATATTTCACTTGTGTTACATAGTTTTTGAATAATGATTTTTTAAAATCCTACTCGTCTAAAGTCTTGTGTTTGTTATTATTGATGCCTGGACTGAATGAAGTGTGTCATGTTGTTGTTGATGGTCAAATTACGGGGGTGGAGGAAGAAGAAGGGAATGTTGCTGTGGTAAGGTGCTTGTTATAGAGAGGGGAAAAGAGACAGAGTGTGTGAGAGAGTGAGAGATGAATGTGACCTATATTTGCTTATTCTCTTTCTGCCATCATCAACTTGCGGTGGTGCTAGATATCATCATAATTATTATTACTGTTATGTGTTGTTTGTATTATTATTATTATTATTATTGGCACACCACAGACACTTGCTCACCACTGGTGGATAATAATAATCGGGAATCTTATGCAAGTCATAGGGCGGTAGTCTGTGCCGATTCTTGTGTTGTTTCGCTGGGTCAGAGCGACTTTTTTTTTCTTTTTACTTTTTTTTTTTGTACATTTGTTCGTTTTAAGAGAAACTTTTCACTTTTTGTTTGGTGGTTTTTTTAATAGTTTTTTTTCGGTTTCGAGAAATTTTATACTTTAACTTGATCGGACTTCCTGCTTCTTTATTCACTCTCGTTGTTAGACGTGCTAGGTCACCGTGACCTATCTCAGACATTTATTTATTTTATTAAATACTTATATTGGGTCATTGAATTTGAAACATTGACAACTCAACACGGCTAGCTTAATTAATACGTCGACTTATTTGAATGTTAATCTTCGATTTCTGTGTCATGCGTCATTTTATTATTTCTTGTTTGTTTGGGGGTTTTGTTGTTGTTTTTGTTTGTTTTTATAGATTTAATGCGTATTATTATTACTTTTAGAAAGTTCGCTGAAGTTTATGGGACCTCTTCTTCAAACGTAGCGAAATTAAAGGAAGACAAGTTGTTTTTTTACTTTAGATTTAAAAAATGAATTTTTTTTATTAAGCAGTTTTGTTAAACAAATTTCTACTTAATTTTGTGGCCTGAGAATGCCCTAGTTTTCAAAATGGAATGATTTTCTACACCGATTCAATATTGCATCTAGAATAAAGTAAATAAAAATGTATATGGTTATTATTAGAATTGGGTGTGTGCAAGTTAAACTGGATTAATAATACCTCAACAATTTAAATAAATCTAGATCAGGGAAAAGATTTGTTTTAATTGAGACACTGTTTAAAAAATTAGTTCATGCATTTTTGTTTACTTCCTTTTATACCGTTCCGTAGAGAAAAAAAATGACAATTCATTTATTTACTCTTTAAAGTTCACTGACAAATTATTGCATTTTTCGTTACTTAAACAAAATTAAACTGCGTTAAAAAAAAAAAATAAAAAGAGATTATCATTTTTTAAATTTTTTTTATTTATTTGCTGAAATATTTATTTCTAAAAGACTTTTTAATTTGAATTGAAGTATTTATGTCGGTGACATTAATTTTGTGTTACTATTTTAATAATAAATTTTAAAAAAGAAAGAAAAAAAAAGGACAAAACTGAAGTGCTGTACTTGGTATTTAATTCCTTTCGTAGTTACATACTAAAAACAAAACTATTCTACATTAATTATTGAGTAACTAGTGTATATTTGTAGAGAAAAATAAAAAAACAAAACCAACCAAGTTAGAAGTAGGTTAAAGAAAGCAGGAGGCAAAAAAAATTCCCACCTGTAGATTGTTGTATATACAAATCTGAGTTTTATTGATCTACCAAAAAATATTTCGATCACGAAAAAGTTTTATTTCATCGCTGCCACAAGTTGATTTTATTAACTCTTTTCTTGTCGCTGAGACAGAAGATATTTGTTGTGTTTTAATTAGTTAGTAGTAGAATAAATATGGTATTTTTAATCAAAGACAATATTTTTTTATATTAATTTATATTCTAAATGTATTATATTGGTTTATATTGCCATGTTTTTTTTAAGTAATACTAAAATTTGCATATACGCGGTTTCTGTTTTTTTTTTTTTTCAGTCATAAATTCTGTAAAGTTTTTAATGTAAAATTAGATTTTTTTTTTTCTAAAAAGAAAACTTTGTTCGGATAGAAAACTTTTAGTTAAAAAGTGACGAATTATTTTTATATTCCCAACATTATTAAATTCAACGTAAGATCAAATAGAATTTGTAATAACAGCTGTTGGATACTTGATAAAATTTTCCCAATTTTTAGGTTGAATGAATTTTGTTTCAAACTTTTTTTTTTTTTTAATAAATCGTTATAATCCGACCTATTTTGAAAAATCTTCATTCCTTCTTAGTTTAATATTAAAAGGCTTATCTTTTAAAACTTAAAAAAACTTTCCTTATTGTTTAATCAGTACTAGTACTGTACTCGGTCTCCAAAATATTTTCAAGGAAAGAAACCAAATAACAATTAGATTAGTAATTCAGTGATTATTAATAATTAGTTTAAATTGACTTTATTTTTTTATTTTATTATTAGTGAGGAGTACTTTAATTTTCCAATATTTGTTTGTCTTTTAGGCTAGTATAATTTTTAGTTATATTCATTTAACTTAACTTGAGTCTGACACTAGGTTACATTATATGGGACACTTTGGAGGGTCATATAATTCATTTTGTGTGTGTGTGTAAAAAAATTATTGTCCTGAAAGTTTTAGTGTTATCTTTCTTAAAAGAAAAGTAAAAACTTTACTCGAACCGAATTCTTGCGCTTTTTGCACAAATGTGCATATACATTAAGATCATCTTTTATTTGAGTTTTTCTAGTTCATCTTTACACACTTCAGACAAGGGTGATCCACCCCCGCCCCATTTGAATTCAATATTTGCAAGTTTTGATTTCACAATTTAAAAAAAATCTATATTGTTCTTGAAAAAAGAACCTTTGCCGTAAAAACAAAACAAAAACACTAGAAATTTATTATTGGTTTGGTACAATTGATGCTTTGACGATGAATATTAGTTTATTACGGACTGGAAAAAAAAAACTTTGTAGGGATAATGCGTGTCATTACACAAAATTACAATTAGTGTTTATTTTTGAAAATATTGATGTTATGGTTTTATATGTTCTGTTTATAAACTTTTTTTCTATATTATTAAAAAAAAAAAAAGAAGAAAAATGGCGTATGAACATGAAACCCAAATGTTAGAAACTAAAAGAATTTTTAATTAATTTATATATATATATTTTATGTGTGGGAATGTTACAGAAATGTCCACTTTCTGGATATCTTTTTTTAATATTTTTTCTTCTTTCGTACATTCACTGTTAGGTCTTTCCATTGTGTATGGAGACTTCATATTCTTTCCTGTTTTTTAAAAAAAGGCTGAATAAAAAATAACTGGATTTTTTATATAAGTTTTTTCTTTTGACTGTAGTTTCCCGTACTGATTATTTTCACACATTTTTTTTTCAACTACATTTATGTTGTCTTACTGATTGATTTTGTTGAAGAAATACTAAAGCAATTAAAATGAATGATGTTTGAACTTCTTTGGTTATTGATTTTGTGACCAATGGACACATTTTAAGAAAGTCTTTCCCTTTCTTGCAAGAAGATTCTTTCTACACTTTTTTTAAAAAGACAAAAAAAAAACTTATTGAAGTTTTGTTTAGTTTAATAATTTTTTTCCTCACTGAAAATTGAATTTCACTAATTTTTTTCTTCTTTTTTCCAAAATACAGTTTAAAAATTCAAAGTTTCATTAAAATAACTAAATGCATAAAAATGTTAATGTGTGTATTTAATGTATTTAAAAGACTGTTCTCGTACATATATAACAAATTCTCCTTTAATTTAAGTTATTAGACAATTCTGGATCTGTTAAGGAGTCCCATTTTTTTTAAAGAGGTTCTTCTCAGGAATCAACAATTTTTCGGGTTTAAATAAATAAAACAAAAAAACAAAACAAAACAGCACTAACTTCGATAAACTTGAACTTTTCTTGGGGGAACAAGTTGAATAGGACGACAAATAAATAAAAATATTTAGTAAATTTAAGTTACATTAATTACTCAAGGAAATACAATTTTAGGCTTATTCAATATCATTTTAAAATTATTCATTAATTTTTTTTTTAAGTACAAAACAGTAAAGCAAAGACGATTTAAAAAAAAGAAAAGTCAGTGATATTTTGTATTTTTTTACTAATTTTACAAATGAAATCTTTAAAAATGTTTGTCGCATGAGTCCCTTTAAATAACACTTTTAACTAAAAAGGGCGGATTAAAAATAAATAAATAAATAAGGGTATAAGTAAAATTTGGTTTGAACTTAGCTTAATCACTTGATAGCTTTATCTCACATCAGACGAAGCATTTCCTCTAATTTTCCTTTCAAAATGTAATTGTTGTTAAATCAAGCAAACTAATAGTCTAGACCAACTCAGTACCGATATTGGTAGTACTGTTATTTTATCATTATTATAACCTACCACACTTTTTTTTTATATCGGCAGGGTTTGTTTTTTTGTTTTTTTTATTAATAAAATTTGTTTAATAATCTTTTGGTCGAAATAGATTAATTCTTGATGGGTTTATTTCATTTACACTTCAGCCAATTTATTTATCATCTTTAGCTGATCTTTTTTTCTTTCTTTGCATAATATAAAAATATTTTCTTTAAAAAAAATGTATTTTTTAATTTTATTACTTAGATTAATTAATTATCTGAAAATATCTTTTAAAATGTGAATCAAAATGATCGTAGTCAATTATTTGAATAAGATTTTTATCCCACATAAGTTCTACTCAAGAGAAAAGTGGTATTTATATAAAACCAAGACTCATGGTCGAAAAATATGTAAGATCAAAATAAAATTAGCAGAAATTAGCTTTTTATATGTTAACCAAATAATTTAAGTTGAAATTTTGAACTAAATATAAATTTTCTGATATAATCCAACATTTAAGTTTTTTTTTAAATTGCAAGAGGAATGATCCAAAGATTTTTTTTTTAAATTACAATTAATTATACAAACAATGGGGATATCATCAAAACTATTTGGAAAAAATAGAAAGAATCAAGTTTTATAACTCAACCTTACAAAACTTTGTTTCTCTTTTTAAATATTTCCAAATCTATCTTTAGTTAATTTCATGTTTCTATCTATAAAATATCAATTAGTTAGATGAAACTACTTAATCTTTTATTAATGCAACTCGGCAACAAATCCCTATTTCTCAATTACAATTATTTCTTTTATTCATATTGAAATGATAACATCCTTGAGTAAAATTAAGTAGAAATAAAATTAATTTATTTAGTTGTAAATTAAAAATGTCTATCCCTAACTGCTTGTTTTATGCACCTGAATTCCATATTTTATTCAGTACTGCAGTTAACACAAGTCATGGTCCATTGGTGAATATTGTAGGTATGCTAGTATCAGCATGTTACGGTAATGGCTGTTACAGCAAGAACTGATATCTCATGTGCTAGTATCAGCATGTTACGGTAATGGCTGGCACAGCAACCAACTTACAAGTATAACTGGTATCTCATGTGTTTTATTTAATGGCTATAATTTCTTATAAAAAAAACCTACACTAGCTATACCCAAAATTCGTCTGCTACAGTTATTTAAAACCAATTAATATTAATTAAATCTATTATTTAAGGTCAAACTTTTGTCTAAAACGATATGTAGTAACATCATTAAAAAAAGAAAAATATCATTACATATGCAATTTATTTTTAATACATTTAAAACGATTTTTTTGTCAATTTCGATCCGTTCGGCCATTTTGGCTCTTTTTAAATGGCTTGTTTACAAATTTAATGTAACATTCACGATTGCAAAAAAAATTTACCAAAAATTAGGGAATTATCCGATTTTAATGAAATTTTCAGTATTGATTTATCAATTAATGAATTTTATAATGCATTAGTTATTTTATTTCAAAACTTTAATCAAATATTTTTGCTATGAAAAATTGATATATAAAATTCATTTAAAATAAAAATATTCTAATGATAATTTTAAAATGTTATATTTTTAGATTCTAAAAATAAATATCTATTTAATGCAAATCTTATTTCAGTCAAACAAAGTATACGTTTTGAAGAAAAACGCTATTGAAAATGTAGGTCCCCCCTTTTTAAGCAGAAAAAATATCGATGTATAATTTTTTTCTTTTATAAGATAATAGCCAATTAAATAATTATCGAAATGAGTAAAAAAGAAATCTCCAAAAAATTAATTTTTTATTATTCTTTTACATTTTATTTTCCGATTTTCAGTACTTATTTTCTTATAAAATATTCCCCTTAACATTTTTTTTTTTTTTTTTTCTATTTACAACTTTGGTCTCTTATCTTTTTATTTCTACTGTAATTAGTATCAAACAAGGAACAACTCGCCAAGATTTTACACCCCCAAAATAAGGAGGAGGGAGGGTCAAAATTAAGTCACCTGAAAAAAATGAGAAAGTTTTGAAATAAAATAAATAATGCATTATAAAGTTCATTCATTGATAAATCAACACTGAAAATTTCATTAAAATCCGGTAATTCCCTGATTTTTAGTAAATTATTTTCTGTAGGGGGCTAAATTCATTTTGTCAAAAACGGATTTTAGGCCAATTTTGGGTATACCTACCCTACACATTAACATTGTTATAATTTCAATAAACTTCAACTTATTTCTACTCAGGATCAAAGACAGATTTGAAGGGAAAAATTTTTTTTTTTTTAAATTACTATTTCATTTTATTCATGATAATAATATCTTTTTCAGTTAAATATATTAGGTCTGAGACCTGTCAGCTGTTCCTTATATTTAAAACATTTATCTTATTTCCACTGAATATTTATATTCTTTCCACAATTCATGCAATTTTGCCTTAAAAGAGTTCAAATTCACTACTGATGATGGTAGTTTATTCCATGAATCTACTACCCCGTAACTAAAATAATTTATTTATATGCATTTATATTGTATGAATTGATTTTTTTTTTTTTTTTTTTTTAATAATTTTTGTTTATATTCATTCAGGCTTTCATTTTGCTTTCTTTTTTTTTTTTTTTCAGTTTCAGTCGGATGGAACTGGGCGAAACGTCCGCCATCTCTGAAGATAAAAAATACACTGTTCAGGTAGTGACCAAGTTCACCTGCAAGTACTGCGCAATGCAGTTTGCCTCCCTGCGCGACATGCAGCTGCATGTGCTATCACACACACATGGCAAGACACTGCACAGTTGTACAGTGTGCGGAAGATCATACACAACACCATCAAAACTACAAAGACATGTGCGTGTACACAGTGGGGAAAGGCCGTACATGTGTAATTTGTGCGGACGCCGCTTTACACGCTCAGACCACGTAAAGCAGCACATGAAGGTGCACCAGCCGCACAGGCAGAAGAACATGTGTCGCATTTGTGGGGTCCGTTTTGCACGATCCTCTCTCCTTGGTAGCCATCTGCGACGGCATAGCATCCACATGATCCATGTGTGCCGCAGATGTGGCGAGGGTTTCCAGGAGACCGAGGAACTTGCATTGCATCGGAAATTACACAAGATGAAGAGTAATTTGCGACCCAATGGTCGTCGTCGGAGTAGGGGTGCTCCAGTAGACATGTCTGCGTTAACAAGTGTGCCACCAGATGATATAAATCCAAAAATGCCATCCGAGGGTCGATGGCTCGGTTGTGCAAGATTTTGCGTTCCACAGGTGGCAGCTAGCAACAGTAAAACCATCAGGATGTCAACATCGGAAAATGACGATGATGACGATGACGAGGATGGAAATAGCAAGAAAGACAAGGAATTTATCAAACAGGAAATACAATATGCGGGCATGGATCAGGAACAACTTGCTGTCACAACCGAAAACAACAACTACAAAATGGCAATCTCTACCAGTTACTCTTTGGCAGGATCCGTAATTAGCAATGAGCTGGGGAGATTTTCTACAGATTCAGATAAAATATATATGCTTCCAACTACGTCTGACGAGAATCAGGGGAAATCTCTACGTATGTCCGAATCGGTTCCAAATAGATTCGGAATACATCCAACTGAGCCCTCTTCTTGTCCCGAAATGCTTCAAAACTCGTTGTCGTCTCCAGAAATTTCCCGCCAGACCCTATCCTCTCCAGAGATCTCCCAACAAAGGCTGCCCTCTCCAGAAGTATCTCGTGAAACATTGAGTGCACTAAAGGCTGTGATTAAGAGAGAACCTGGCTGTGCTAAAGATCAAGATTCTCGTTACACAATGAGTCTGCTTGCAAGGAATCCTGTAGCTGTGGCTCAATGTCACCCGTTTATGAAATATTCTGAAAACCTGCAAAGACACGCTGAGTTAGAACAGGGAGATGCTGTCACTCCTCCAACATTGAATGGCAAAAGACTCAGCAAATGCGACCACTGTGGAATGTGGTTTGAAGATTTTGGAATCTACATGCTTCACAGCAGTCTTCATTCTGCTGATGAATCTGACCCTTTTACGTGCAGAAAATGTCTTAAGAAATTGGGAAACCGTTTAGAGTTCATGGCCCATCTTGTTTGGCACTTGGATCCTGAACTGCAAATCTGAGATGTTCAAAACATTTTTTTCTTTTTTTTTTCTTTTTTTTTGTAAGGTACGTATGATTTGTTATTATCTTTAGTGATTTTTATTTTAACTAGCAATAATATGGGCCCTCTGGGCATAAGTATTTAAGTTTTAATCAAAGGCAAAGAAAGGCTTTGTTCATTTTAGTTGGAGGCTGTGGTGTAATGGTTAGAGTCGTAGGAAATGGACTCCTCGACACGAGTTCAAATCCTGGATGAAGCTACAGTTCACATAGCGCTAATACCCTTGGGAAAGGTATGAATCCAACCACTCTCTCTCCAGCTATGGGTAAATAGTAGGGCAGACTGGGCTCTTTAACCTTGGTTAGGCAACCAGTCTAGGAAAAGGAAAACTATGAATTCAAACCTGTTAAACTCTGCTGGGATGATCACTACTAAAATAGGCTCAGTCCTAATTAGTGATCTATTTCACTACTAATTACTACTAATAATTAGTTTATCTTAACTAGCAAGAATATGAACCCTCTGTGTGTAAGTATTTCATTTTTAATGTAATGAAATGTATTAAATTAGAAAGACTAACAAAATTAGATAAAAACATATATAAAAAGATTACACTTATTTTGATTATATTTTAATTGGTTTCTATATAAAATGATTCATAGGATTGATTTTAATACATTGAAGAATAAAACAATAGTATTAGAGATTAATAACACCAAGTAATTATTTATCAAAACTAGTGAAAACTAGTATTTAAATTAACCACACCTATTATGTAAACCTTTATTTCTTAGTGATATATAAAACACATTGCAGAATTTTAAACGCACTAATAAAACAGGTTTTTTTTTTTTTTTAGGCAAATCTAACTGCATTTTTCATAGAGACATCGTTAATAAATAAGATTTATTATTCTATGTATTGATGATTTTGACTATAAATTAAATACCCTTTGATAAAAAAATTAAAGTCATCGGTGTGACCTAAAGGCAGTATCAGCCAGACAGCGAGGGAGTCTATCTCCTTTTCACTAGCGCTAGACATGGGAGATTATTTTCGTGTCTGAGTTGGAGCGCCACACCTACCATCAACTCCGCACTTTACCGCACAGATCCCTGTGCTACTCATGCGCTGAGTTGGTGAGGGCTGGTATCAAACCTGGAACCTTGTGGTTCCTAGTTGGATACTCTACCAACTGAGCTTGATAAACTTATGCAACTCCTGATGGTATTATGATGTTAGCAGTGACCTAGTTTCGGTTATAGACAGACACTGAATCTCCATTATAATTTTAATTAAAGTTTCTCGTGTATCAGATGATAATATCCTTTGCCTAATACCCTTTATCTCTGTACACGTTAATGTTTACTTGATAATCAATAGTAGATATAATGAATAAAATTAATTACCTTCATACTTTGATTTATAACCTACAAAAATTACCAGGTGCAAAATGTAAAGGTTATCTGGTTAAATTGAACTTAACGGAACTAAATTCCACCATCGTATGTTACCCCGCCGAAAGAAAAAAAAATACCAAAAATCAGGGAATTAACCAAATTTAATGAAATTTTCAGTGTTGAATAAAAGATATAATGCACCAGTTATTTTATTTAAAAACTTTAACATTTTTTCAGGTCAGTTAACTTTGAACCATGTATCTTTGAGGTGTAACACAGATTCTCAAAGATATGTGGTTCAAAGTTAACTGACCTGAAAAAATATAAAAGTTTTCAAATAAAATAACTGGTGCATTATATCTTTTATTCATTAATATATCAACACTGAAATTTCATTAAATTCGGTTAATTCCCAGATTTTTGGTATTTTTTTTTCTTTTGGCAGGGTGACATACAATAAGGGAATTTAGGTCCGTTAAGTTCAATTTAACCGGTTATCTTATATTATTAAGATTTTTCGAACTGTTGTCCTCATCTTATATTTTTTTGCAGTTGATTAAAATTACAATTAATGAATGATTAAAAAGTTTGTGACAAGAGGCCCTATCCTTCTGCAGAGATTTTTTACACATTTCTTTTGAATCAATGAAATATTTTGTAATCATTCAATAAATCTTTGTTTATACTTTTTTTTTCTATTATTAGAAACAACAATAATCCTGTATTATTTAGATTTTTCAGACTGTTGTCTTCATCTTCATTGTTGTTTACTCAACATTTCAGCTAATGTGCCCTCCAACCTTCTTCGGAGGTTTCTTGTCTAACTTGGGAACCTTCTACATAACATAGTGTTGTAACTCTAGTATCAGAGTTAACAGAGAAATAATAGGATGAAACATGAATATTAAGGGTAGGGAAAAAGGTTTACTAAGTAAAAATACAAGGTGAGCAGAGTAATTAGCAATCATTAAGTTGAATTAACAAGTCCTATGAGATCTCATTTTCTCTTCTAAGGTTTGGTCAGATATTATTTATAGGAAACAAACAATTCCATTCTCTTTCTCTGAATGTTTGAGATGAGGCTTGAAGATTAGTATTATCTGTGTTATTCGGACTATTGTCCCGATCTTCATTGTTATTTGTACAATGTTTCGGCCGATATGCCCTCCGGCCTTCTTCAGGTATTTCTTGTCGGACTCGGGAACCTTCTCAGACTCGGGAACCTTCTTTTCGAACTCGGGAACTTTCTTGTCGTAATCGGGAGCCATCACGGAACTTTGAACCTAACCCTTTATTTATTCCACGGGGGGAATCCTGTTCTCATTCCGCTAACCATAATGTTGTACAAATAACAATGAAGATGGGGACAATAGTCCAAATAACGCAGATAATACTAATTCCATTCTCATTATTTAGGTACTATATAACATATAGAATACTGAACATAGCTTAACACTTGTTAATGAAATGAGAACAACCTACTCCAGCCCAATGGATTAGATAAAGGGTTTGGTTTGAAGTTCTATGAAGGTTCCCGATTAGAACAAGAAAATTCCCGAGTTCAACAAGAAACACCTAAAGAAGGCTGGTGTTCACATCAGCTGAAATGTTGTGTATATAACAATAAAGATGAGCACAACAATCTGAAAAATCTCAATAATATAAATTATCAAGCGTCATCTAAAAAAATTAAGATAAATAAAGGTTGTCTTATTCATGTTTATCCATATAGACTTAGTCTATAACCTGGTTTGGTTGTGGGGGCGTTACTTATATAGCGTGTTTTGGGCAGGAAAAAGCCTGGAAATGCCCATCCCACTCCAGGTCTCCTTCTAGAACTGTTGCCATAGCAAGGTTAAAGAGCCCAGTTTGCTCTACTGTTTACCCATAGCTTGGAGAATAATTGGATTCATACCTTTTCCGGGGTTATTATTGCTATGTGAAATGTAAACAGCCTCGTTCAGGATTTGAACTCAGGTAGGCAAGTCCACTTCCTATGAATATAACTGTTAGGCCACAAGAACCTTCACAAAGTGATTGACTTACACATAAAAACAATCTATATTCAACTCCATAAAATATTCATATTTTGATAAAAATTTGTTGGTTGACACACATTATGAGCCAGAATTTGGAAATGTTAACTTTGTTTATTTTCTTTCACATGCTTTATTTTGTTTTTGTTTTTTTTTTTTTATGACATTATTTCTGTTTTTATTGTTATTATGTACGCTTAATGTAGACGTCCATATTTCTACCTACTATGCAATACATAAACAAGAAAAAATTAATCTTACTGAATGTGCGTGTGTGTGTTTTTTTGTGTGTGTGTTTTTTTTTGTTTTGTTTTTTTTTTTTTCTTTCCTCTTGGGGAAGGTTTAACATTTATCTCTTCCTAAGCACCTCATTTAATTGTTCTAATTATTTTGGTATATGATTGTTGGCCTAAAAATGAAAACTTCTTGTTTAGGAAGAAGTCAAATAGAGTAGCCTCTCTCTCGCTCCCCCTAACTCCCTCTCTCTCTCTCTCTATCTATCTATCTATCTATATATATATATATATATATAGAGAGAGAGAGAGAGAAAGATAAATCAGATCTTAGCCCTGAGAGCATTAAGCGAAACTAATAGTAGGGCCCTGAAGAGCATTAAGCGAAACTAATAGTAGGTTCGCCCTCATCTTTATTATTTGCTCTACTTAGGTATTGAGCACTTTTTACTTATTAGCTTATTCTCCTAGCGGTTATATGAATATATATATATCTTATATACATATATATACATATAAATTGTTTTTTCTTTTGGTCAAATACTGTACCAATAGATTACTTTTTGTTGGTACGACTATCTTGGTCTTTTCTTTTTTCCAAAAATTTTTTTCTCCCCAGTTGATGTTTGGTAGTATATTTTTACAATCAAACTATTTGCTGGTTTTTTTCTCACCGCGAGGATTTACCAACATGCTTGGTATATTATATATATATATATATATAATCATGAACTCAGTTTTATCAGAGTTCATGTATAAGCCAATGTTCTGTGCTGCCTTTTCTAGGCTGTGTAGCAAGTATTCGGCTTCTGCAGGTGTATTTGCAACAAATGCCAGATCATCTGCATGGTCCGCATCTGTAATGGTCTGTGCAGGATATCGCTTGCTTTTGGCCTTTTTTAGTGTGAGGCTGTGGAAGCCATCACATGGGCATGCCAGAGTAGGCCGTCCAGCAAAGACGTACATAGACCAACTCTGTGTGGATACTGGATGCTGCACAGAGGACCTCCCTGGAGCGATGAATGATAGGGACAGTTGGCAAGAGATTGTCATGGATATCCGTGCTGCTAGCATGACATGATGATGATAATGATGATATAAGGTTTGATTGATTGATTAATTTTAATGGCATGTCAACTTATCTGGGGTATCACATTCATTGCAGAGATACTGATAATAAGTTAGCATCCTGCATCCCTGATGCACAAAAATCTAAAAGGATGCAGTAAAATCATACCTATTCGTCCCACTGTTTTTCTTTTTTCTCACCATTTCAAGCTAACTTTAAATACATTTCAATAGTTTCTTAGAAATAAATTACACAGGATAGGTTACAAGGTAGGGGTTAGACGGCTTTAGTTGGGACCCATAAATTTTCCCTGGGACTCATTCAAAGTAAATATGTGCATCCCAGGATGCACTAAATCAAAAAGCTATCAGCATCACTGCATTGTACATTCATACACACGAGTGTAGGCCGAACAGTAAAAACCTATATCAATCACTTCTATGCAGATTCTGGATGCTGTGCGGAGGACCTGCTAGAGGCAATGACCAATAGGGATGGGTGGTGAGAGAGAGTCATGAGAATCCATGCTGTCAGTGCAACCTGGTGATGATAACAATACAATCTTATTAAAGTTATGATTGATTTATTTTAATGGTGTGTCAATTCATCTGGGGTTATTTTATGGCTAGAGGTTAGGGAATCACATACAATGTTCATATTTACATTTTTTATTAGTTTTTTGGATACGGTTATGATATCAAATATTAAATACAAATGATTTGCACACAGATCTATTTGACCCATAAATGGAACTAACTTTGTGTCAGATTAGACCTAGAAGTAATGGTAATGAACGGGTACTAATAAGTTTTGAGTCTGTGTGTGTGTGTGTGTGTGTGTGTGTATATATATATATATATATGTAAAATGAAACTGGAAGTGAATCTGACGGTATGTTGAAAAAATGAATAAAAGAAAGAAAGTATAGAATGGATAATATAGGATATTTTAATCAATTTTACTTACACGTGTTTCGGTAAGGAGTTTATCCATGTGTACATTATTCAAACTATTATTATCATTAAATAAACAAATGAAATGAAATAATAATAATAAAAAAATGTAAAAATATTCCATACACAGAGAAAATTCGACCTTCATCAGAGTGAAATTTTATTTTGAATTTACAAATGTACACAAAGATAAACTGACCGAAACACATGTGTAAGTGATATTGATTAAATTCATCTTTTATTATCCATTCTGTACTTTCTTTTCTTTATTCATTCTTCCTCATATATATATAACTATAGTCTGGGATAGTCACCGCTTCAGCTTTCACTGGAATGGTGCGCCAAATTGCAGTAGTATTAGGAGAGTGCTCGATATAAAGAATAGAGCTATTATATAATATAATAAAATAAATATAGGTATTACATATCTATTTATTTGATGGCAATAGAACAGTCACAACCTTAGGTTTCATGCATGCAAAATCGCATGCATTCATCAGGTGACGTTGATCCGAATACCTATATTCGGATCAACGTCAGCTGATGAATGCATGCGATTTTGCATGCATGAAATATTATATTAACTTTTCCGTTGCAGTGGCATTAGTAAATTATCCAAAAGTGCTCAATATATTAAAAAAAACATAGAGCAATAATATTAGTAATAGTAAAAGTAGAAAAGAGTAAAGGGTCTACCATGGTTTCAATCTAAATGATCTCATATATATATATATATATATATATATATATATATATGTGTATGTATGTATATGTAGTCGGGCGGCCTAATGTCGGTATCAGCCAGACAGCAAGGGAGTCTATCCCCTTTTCAATATTCCTAGACCAAGGAGATTATTTTAGCATCTGAGGTGGAGCACCACACATACCATCAGCTCCTCTCTTTACCACACAGATCCCTGTGCTAATTCAAACGCTGAATTGGTGAGGGCCGGTATCAAACCAGGAACCTTGTGATTCCTAGTCGAACACTCTACTGACTGAGCTATACCGGCCCATATATATATGTGTGTGTGTGTGTGTGTGTATATGTATGCATGTAGGTATATTATCCACACACACAAAATTCATTCAATATCTGGTCTTGTGACTTAAGACATTTTTTAAAAAAAAATTTTTTTTTTAGAGTGTTTAAAATTTTCAATCTATAAAATGAATGGTTGTTTAAACTAGAATAATGGCTATAAATAGAAATGACTGTAAAAATAATGGCTGGAGATGAATTCTTTCACCTTTTTATCTTTATTCCATTGGGATAAGTAATTGTAACTATGAGCATTTTATTTAGTAAAACTAATAAATTTGCCTTGTCCTTACAATGTATTGAAACGGATACTATTTTTTTACCAAATCAATTTTAGAGGAAAACTGTTAGGAAATCATTTTTTTTAATCATTTCACGCGATTTGGTCTATTGTCACCCGACAGCGAAGGAGTCTATCCCCTTTTTGCTAGCGCTAGACCGAGGAGATTGTCTCACTGAGGTGGAGCGCCACACCTACCGTCAGCTCCCCACTTTACCGCACAGATCCCTAGCACCTATATGATTTTCCCAACCCTATTGCCCTTATGGCAAGCCCCAACCCCTTTTTTATCATATGGGTGCTAGAAGGCGGTGACTGAGGGTCTACATGTCCTGGGAATGACATTAAACTCTATCTGATGGTGAGGTTCCAGGTTTGGGGAATGTGGAGCACCCCTTCATCACCATTGCTCCTTGGTCCACTCTGACCCGGAGTGTTAGGGTCCAGTCTATGGGTTAAATAGAAAAACATGAGTTGATAAACAAAATTGTATCATGCATTAAGAATGAATTTATTTCACAACTTTGTTGGCATTAAATGACCCACCAAGGTTGATATACCTTAAAACAAAACAAACCAAACCTAAAAAAACGCACAGATCAGATTACCCAATCTGAGGGTGTTTATCCCCTTTTTGCTGGTGCTAGACCAGGGAGATTGTTTTACTAGGGTGGAGTGCCACACCTACCATCAGCTCCCCACTTTACCACACAGATCAGATTACACAATCTGAGGGTGTTTATCCCCTTTTTGCTGGTGTTAGACCAGGGAGATTGTTTTGCTAGGGTGGAGTGCCACACCTACCATCAGATGCATTACTGCACAGATTAGATTACCCAGTCTGTGCTACTCCTGAGCTGAGCTGGTGGGGATTGGTATCGAACCCGGAACCTTCAATTCCAAGGCGAGTTCAATACAGACGGCTAAACCGATGCTATTTAAGTTAACTTAATAATTCTTGTATTCAATGTATAGAGCAATTCGCACTAGAATTTTCAAGTTAGTAAAAAATGATATAAAAGAAAGAACCTGCAAGACAGACAGTTTTGCCTAGCAGCCATGTAATTTTTAGTCGATGTGAGAATAAAGATAAAAATATCAATGTGGATCATTGGATTTAAATTGGGTTGGTTTTTTATTATTATTATTTTTATTTTTTTTGTTATTTATTTATTTATTTATTTATATATTTTTTGTCATTTGTTATTTTTTATTTTTTTTTATTTATTTTTTGTTATTTATTTTTTGTTATTTATTTTATTTATTTATTTGTTTTTTTTTTTTATTTTTTATTTTTATTTGTTATTTTTTTTTGTTATTTATTTATTTTTTTTTTTTTTTCAATTTCTGCTGACTGTGTGACAAACATGATCTTAGCTAATGGATGACTGAATCTTTTGTTATTTTGTTGTTTTGTTTATTTTTCTTTTCTAATGATAGTGTAATTGAGTATGAAATTAGAAATTTGAACTTGTTGCTCCTGGAGTTATCATTAACGGTGAGATTACCATAAAATTTGATGAAGGAGTTGCAGTTTGAGGCAATCATCACTTGTTTGAACCAAACTCTTCTTGCTTGTAGATAAGTCTTGTTTATATTTGCTTGGCGACAATCAGCTAATATTAATTTGTTGCAGTTGTATTGGTACTGATTGTGTTGGTAATAGGGATGGTGGGGGTAATTGCTATTTGAACTGACTAGTTTGGTGTAAGCATTGCACTAATCTTATTCTAGGTAAGGCTAATTGAAAATTTCTCAATTTTCTTTGGATTTTATAAAAAAAATTTCAACCAATTTAAAAAAAACCTGTATAGATGCTTGCAACTGTTAAATGTTCATAAATATTATTATTATATTTCTTTTTTCTTTTCTTTTTTTTTTTCTTTTTTTTTAGTTTAGGTTTGTAGGTTCAATTTTTTTAGATTTTCACATTTTTTTTAAATTATAAAATTCTGCAGTAAAATTTTTCTCTTAGAATTTTTCTAGATAAAAGTTTCAAGGAATATTTTAGTTTTGCTACTTATTGTAAATACATTATTCTTTGAGTTTCTATTTAAATACTTCACTGAAAAAGAACTATATTCAATTAGTTCTCATTTTAAGATAGACTATCTGTCAGCATTTCATATATCAATATATTAAATCCATACCTTTTTTTGATGTTTAGAAACTAAAATATATACACAAAGTTATGTTTTTTCTAAGCTAAATAGCAGGAAAATCTAATATCCTTTTTAGAAAAAGTAAAGTAGACAGAGTGGCCTATTGTTGGTATCATCACACAGCTAGGGAGTCTATCCCCTTTTCACTAGCACTAGACCAGGGAGATTGCTTTTGCATCTGATATGGAGTGCCACGCCTACCATCATCTCCCCACTTTACCACACATATCCAAGCTGTACTACTCATGAGTTGAGTTAGTGTGCCTGTATCGAAACCAGAAATTTGTTATTCTTAGGTGGATGCTCTACCACCTGAGCTAAACCAGCTCCAATATTATCTGTCCTGGGTATGACGTTAAACTGCATCTAATGGTGAAGTTCCAATTCTGGAGTTTCAGAGAGAGTGGAGTACCCCTTCATCAACATTACTCCCAGGTCTACCCTGACCCAGAGTGATAGTATCTGTTAGGGTCCCGTCTATGGGTTAAATAGAAAAAAACATAAGTTTAAAAAAATGTGTTTAAAAAAAAAATGAATATAAAAAATCTGAATAACCATCAAGAATGAATAAAACAAAATATTTGGCATAAAATAACCCCACAAGGGTTCACATGCTGTAAAATCTAACCAACTAGCCAACAACCAATATTATCTTTAAATTTTCATAATTTTAGCTTAATCTGCCCATCTATGGGTTAACATAACCCATCAAGAATGAATAAAACAAAATATCTTCGGCATAAAATAACCCCACAAGGGTTCACATGCTGTAAAATCTAACCAACTAGCCAACAACCAATATTATCTTTAAATTTTCATAATTTTAGCTTAATCTTATTTTATGATTTTGATAGAATAAAAAAAAAAACATTGAACAGATTGAAATTAAAAAATAGAATTTCAAGTTAAAATTGAACACTCATTAACATTTATAAGATATATTTTTATCTTTTCAATAAACATTCACAGAATAGTTTTATTTATTGCTCCTGTGTATGTCTAACGTCTACTTGACACGGTTCTACAAAAATTATTTCAAATGTTTTGCATAGAATGTAATTAAAATCTAAAAATCAATGAATGTAGTTTTGATTATTAAGAGAAGGAGACTACATTGATTCTATTTTTGTATCTTTCTTTTTCAGACTCACACACAAAAAGGCTTTAATAAGTGCTGATGCTGAAATAGGGTATCCAGAATTGCAAGATGGCCAACTATGTCTGGGGACAGTCATTTTAAATACACCCCCCTCTTTAAAAGCAGTCCTGGTGTGCACACACAGACACACACAGATCTACATGAAGTTCTATTTATACAGAGATTGGTTGAGGATCCAGTGTGCAATCAGCGACGTCTGCATCCAAATGTATTTAGTTATTTATTCCTGCTATGTTTGATACATGGGTCAATGTTGAAGTGGAGGATTTCTCTATTTATACAGCTGGGTATTGGTGAACTTCAATTACTTTACTCAGCTTGAAGTCACAGTTAAATAATATAATTAATGCCAAATTATCCTACTCCAGTCTTTCAGAATCAAGATTATATTAAAAACATTCAGAAGGAAGAAAACAAAAACAAAAAAATGAACTCTTTTTTTTTTTTTTTTTTTTTCTTTTTCGTTCATGTAACAAAAGAGGGTCCTTATTCTGTAATAATTCTTTCTCTTCTGTTTGAGATGACCTTTCTTTCAACGACGTACCATTTGGTGTGTGTGTGTGAAAGAAAACAAAACAAAAAAAACTGGGAAATATTCACTGTTGCCTGTTTGCACCTACAGACAGTCCAGTGGCATCATTGTTGTTTTGGTGTTGATTGTTGTTATTATTATTATTATTATTATTAATATTGTTATATTGGTCTACATTCACTTTTCTTTTTTTTTTTTTAATGTGAATGTATAGATACGGAGGGTCACAAACTGCTGTTCAATGTCACCATGACAACTATAGGCTGACTGGAATGTTTGTAAGCAAATTACCTGTGACAATGTAAGTCTCAATTACTACCCCGCCCCGCCTCCCACAAAACAGGTATTTCAATAAGATGGGCTTTGTATGTTAATATTTATTACTATGGATATTAAGCTTCTGAAGACAAAATTGCATTAAATTTTTATAATTGTTCTTATGTTACAAATTTTTAAATGTTGGATGAGGATTTCATGCATTTCTTTGTTAAATTTGTTTACTATTAAATTAATTATTCATAAAAATAAGTTAAAAACTTCGGGTCCTGTGTCCAGTGGCTTTGGCCTCTGGACTGGTAAGATTAATATCAGCATGATCCCCCAGCCAACACCTGCCCCCTCGATTTAAAGGGGCAGGGCTGGGTTTATTGCCCAGTGCCTGAGGCGCCTCAAAGAGGAATGCCGTGGGGATTCACGCAATCTTTAAACACTAGCCACAAATGAGCTTCGGTTCGTGCATGGTTCCCCACTATAATGATCCTTGTGTTCTACTGACATGGTGGGATGTCAGCAAATACTTACTATTGAATTAATTATTCATAAAAATAAGTTAAAAACTTATAAAAGTGTAAAGCAATGTTATCGATTATGTCTTTTTTTTTTAAAACTAATCTATCAAGAAGTAATAGAACTTTTGATTATAATTCCCATTAATAGGCATTGTTCTATATGAGTAGTTTTTAACCCTATATACATTTCTATACTATCAAAAAAAAAAGAGAAAAAAACCTCAAGATATATCTACATATTTTATTCTTATGCATTGTAAAAACTAAATATAGCATAAATTAATATTTTAAAAGTTTATAAAGCTTTCAAAGACAGTTTAAAACAAGAATATATTGATTGTGTTTCTTTTTTATCACACTTTCTTTTAAGCAGTGTATGTAGGATTAACATTTTATTCATATAGCGTTTGTCAATAGATTATGATTTTTTTTTTGTTATGATTTCTGTGTTGTTTCTTCTGTGAGCTTAATATGTCTGTCTGTGTGTTCTGATAGGTCTGGCCGGTCATGTTTCTAGGCTTGAGATTGATTATAGAACCAACTCCTTGTCAAACAAGTACACTATTCTTTACTTACAAATGAACGCGCACACACACACACAGTTTCTCTGGCATGTGTTGAGCATGACCGAAAACTCCTTTTTGGGAGGAATTAAAGGCAGGGTAAAAATGCTCCAAACACAGTTTTTATGCAGGTCCTCAAAGAAAATGAGTGTAAGTAGTTTCTATGCCCACAGAGAAAAAAAAATGGATATTAATAAATTTTTAAAAATTTGGAGGGTTTCTATAAGCTAAACTAATATTTGTGTTTCATAAAGAACAAAAAAAAAAGTAGGGCTATTGTGGCTTAATATATCTTGATAAACATTCCAATTATCAAAATTAAATTTTAATATCTGTTTTGTAAGAATTACAACATTGGACAAAAAAATAAATAAATAAATAAAACAGACTGAGAAAATGGAACTATTTTTTATTATTGCCACATTTTTTTAATGAAACTTCAATGGCTTAGACACACATGGGAGGTGATTATTTTCCTTTTTTTTTTATTGTAATCAGTTTCCTTAGTTGTAGCAAAAATTCATTAGCAAAGGACTTCTCTCAAATTAAGATATCCAATCAATGAAAAGAAAATTCTAAGAAATATCCTATTTTTTAGGTATTTTTGAAAAAATTTTTTAGAAAATTATGACTTTTCATAATTTATGAGAACTTTAAAAACAATAATAAAGGAAAATAATCACTTCCTATGTGTGTCTAAGCCATTTAAGTTTCAGTCAAATTTGTGGCAATGATAAAAATAAGTTTTGGGTTTTTTTTTTTTGTCCACTACTGTAAATTATTAATTATTGCTTCTTTATACACTATTCACACTGTCAACCTGTTTGAATAAATTTGAATTCTCAATTAAACATTTTAGTTAAATGTACAAAAAAACTTTATTTCTCGGCATTTTTCCTGATTTTATTTATACAAAATTATAATGCCAATATTTAGATTTTTGCAATTTTGTCAAGTTTTGTATTGTTAATTTGCTACAGTGAATATTTCCTTGAATATCTGTTGATCGTCTCTAATAAATATAATCTCTCCAAGTGGTGGCTGTTGTCACATGTACATAGGGAATTGTATTTCAATTTTTGTTCTATATGAATTTTTTTTTTTTTTTTTCAAGAAAATGAAATATTCAATTACCATGTGACATCAGAATGTAAAAGCTGACCTTCTCTCATAAGCTGGTTGCTATATTTTTGTCACTGATATATGATATAAATGCTTGCCAAAATTTGTTTCAGAAGCCTGGATTACAGAGAGAGGATTTTGGTATTTTGGTTCACTATGAAATAACCATAAACATTATGCAGTATTGTGCAACAAGAAAGTGCAGTAAATAAAGCTCTTTTTTTTTTCTTTTTTTTTTTTTTTTTTTTTTTTCTAAATTTAATTCTAATTAATCTAATATAAGTATCAAACCATTATTTAGAAATTATTTATTTACTGATCAATTTTTTTTTTTTTTCTGGTTTAGTTCAGTCGGTAGAGCACCTGCCTAGGAATCGCAAAGTTCCTGCCTCGATACTGGCCCCTGCCAACTCAGCACATGAGTAGCACAGATTGGGTAATCTGATCTGTGCAGTAAAGTGTGTGTGAGGGGCTGACAGTAGGTGTAGCGCTCCACCTCAGCAAAAACAATTTCCCTGGTCTGGCGCTAATGAAAAGGGGATAGACTCCCTTGCTGTCTTGTTGATAGTAGGGCAATAGGCAGCTCTGCCAACTTAATTTAACCCCTATAAAATACTTATAACTTTTATTTATCTTATGAATATTTTTTATGCTTTGAATAATATATTTTTTATGAATAACCTTTTATTTGAAAGTTAACTTAATGCTCATTATTTCAATCTATTAATAATGTCTGAATATTATCTAATCTTGAAAGAAATTTCTCAGTTAATTCTGTTTCTCGATTTGAAATATTTCTCTCACTTTATTATTAGATCCCAAATATTATGACAGAGCTAAATGCCATTTCTCTGAGTTTTTGAGATGAGGTTTGATAATTTGGATTATTCAAACTATTGTCCTTATCTTTATTGTTATCTACACAACGTTTCAGCCAATGTACCCTCAGGCCTTCCAACAAGAGATAACTGTAGAAAGTCGGAGGTACATCAGCCAAAACATTGTGTAGATAACAATAAAGATGAGGACAATAGTATGAATAATCCAAATAATAGAGCTAAATGCTTTGTTTAATAAAATTGGTAGAAGGTACAATAAATAATTTGATAAAAATAAAAAGTTCCTTAACTATAATGAATCATATCAGATAAATAGTAGGGCAGACTGGGCTCTTTAACCTTGGTTAGGCAACCCATCTAGGAGAAGGAAAACTCTGAATTCAAACCTGTTGAACTCCGCTTAAGAAATTGACCTTGTGTCGCATCCTGTTCATGCGGAGGGATTGGTATATATATATATATATATATATATATATATATATAAAGTAAAGAAATAACAAAAGACTTAGAGATTTAGCATTATAGTCTATTTCAGGGAGCTTAGACAAAGTGTCTAAGCTTTGTCTAAGCTCCCTGAAATAGACTATAATGCTAAATCTCTAAGTCTTTTGTTATTTCTTTACTTATATATTTGCTCTGTGACTCTAACATTAAGAGCACACATCGAGCTCTCAAACTGCGACAGGTTTTTTAAATAAAACTCTTGTGTCATAAGGAAGATTTCTTCTCTGGACTTTTGGATTATATATATATATATGAATCATATTTGTAATATAGATAAAAATATTTGATAGTTTTTTTAAGATGTAGAATAAGCATTCCATTTTTCTTACTCAGCCCACTGTTATCAGTACGTTTATGTACTTACAAAAACTGTGATATCTAGAAAGACAATTTGATAATTAAAAAAGAATTAATATTTAACAATTTAGAATATCTTTGTTATTTATGAAAAATACGAGGCAAACTTTTGGGATGGAAAAAAAATTAATTCATAGATTCTAGCTCAGTCGGTGGTGCATCCACCTAGGAATCGCAAGGTTCTTAGTTTGATACCAGTCTCCGCTGGGATAATCTGATTTGTGTGGTAAAGTGGGGAGACGACAGTAGATGTGGTGCTCCACCTCTGCAAAAACAAACTCCGCAGTTTAGCACTAGCGAAAAGGAGATAGACTCCCTTGCAGTCCAGCTGATACTGACAATAGGCCATTCAGCCAACTTACTAAGTTCTTCTCTAAATATGTACTAGCTAAAGTATACCCTCTAAGTGCAAGTATTTAAATTTTAATGTAATAAAATATTATATTAAATTAGAAAGACTAACAAAACTAAATAAGAACAAATATAAGAATATTACACTTATTTTAATTGATTTCTATATAAAATTATATATAGAATTGCTTTTAATACATTTGAGAATAATATGATAGTATTAAAAATCAGTAACATTGAATAATTATTTATTAAACCCAGTTTTGTTATAATCATTATGCAAATTATCTCCACCATATAATATGTAAATCTTTATTTTTTAGCAATATATAACACATATTTCAGGATTTTAAATGCATTAATAATATGGGCAGTTTTGCAGCAAATCTAACTCAGCTAGACTTTAATAGAGACACTGTTAACAAATAAGATATTAATTGATATTAAATAATGACCATTTCATAATCATTTAGAATATAACTTAAATAACTAAGGAAATCGTGATGTGAGTGGTGACATAGTTTTGGTTACAGACAGAAAGTTACATAATCTCTATTATAATAAGATTTTAAATGTACGACTATGTATGCTTCTTATAATCAGTTTTTCATGCCATAAATTCTCTAAATTTTTGTATTTTGTTTTACTGTTGCCAAATGTTCTTGTTATTTTTACTGTTGCCAATTTTTCTCCCCAAGAAAAAATGGTGTAATGGGTTTCATTGTACTGAGACTCTTCTATAGATTGCTTGTTTCAACACAATTTCTAGTCAACCATTGTGTGGTAGCAAAATGGAAGTTCAAAATCAAATGGTGACCAAATACACACCTTCTCTCTCTCTCTCTCTCTCTCTCTCTCTCTCTCTCTCTCTCTCTCTCTAATTCAGGCGTCTTAGAAATGATTGGTTATTTCTCAAATTGCCTAAATATTATCAACTTTTGAGAGAGGTTAACAAAGAATTGCAAATTGTATATAGTTTGAAGACAATTTTCCTCTCCTTATTTGACTGCTGAAAACTTTCTTTCAGTGACTGACAGATTTTAAAATAAATTTTATATTTACATTATGAACCTTTTGATACGTTTCATTTTAATCTTGAAAGAAATCAAGGTTCATAAATACTAAAGTAAACTTTAGATTTTGTTCCATTATTTTTTGTCATGAAAACAAAGAATATATGATAAAATAAGTGATACAGATTTTTCAATTAGAAAATATATTTGACTGAAAAAAAAACGAAAAAAACAACCAAAATTTTTGAGCTTGAATCTGATTTGAAGACCATTGTGATATCTGTTGAAGTATATAAACAGTTATTCTTTGTGCTTTTTTTTTTTTTTTTTTTTTTTTTTTCATGATACTGAACAACAGATGATTGCGTCAAGGCCAACCTTGTGTTTTACTTAATTTTTTTTTTTTTTTTTTTTTAAATCTTTACTGATTAAGTAAAGTATTTAATTCTGCAGCAATACAAATAAAGAAAAAAAAACTGCAAATGAAAAAAAAAAAAAAAAAGTTTGTGATACAACTTAGGAAAAGCACTTGATACATAAAATTCAGAGAAGACATCCTTTCCTGCTTATCTTGCCAATCATTTGACTTTGCAATGCAAGAAAACCTTCTTTTTTTTTTTTTTTTTTACTTTTCAGGTCATAAGCATTGATAATGTCATACTGATTGACATTGTAAACTAATACAAGCTTAATTTGTATTAAATATCTATTACACTGGTCTGCGATATTTTCAAGGTCAAATATATAATAGCTGATTTTAAGGCAGTTTTTTACACTGAATCCAAAAATCATACTCATTTTTTCTAATCAGATCAAATTTTTAAGATACAAGCTATACTTGAAATGTATAGAACAGTATTATAGCTGTGACAAGTAGAGTCCACAGGCTTTTGAATAAGTGTTATTATTATGTACAACTTCTTCAAGCACATCTTAAAAACCAGACCTGACTGAACACAATGAATGGTATTTTTGAATTCAGCATAAAATGACGCTTATATATCATTTGTTAAACCTTTTGACCTTTGGAAAAAAAATTTTTTAACGCAGAACGGTGTTATTTATGTTCAGATTCCTGCTTCAGTATGTGCATCTGTTGATATATTTGATTTGTCAAAATGAATTTCCCAATTTGGGGGATTTACTTTCTTTCTTTTTTTGGGGGGGTTCCCAATGAGGATTTAAGAGTAAAAAACAACTTAATGATTGTGATTATAAAAAAAAAACCAAAAAAGAAATAATTCAATTATTGTAAAATGTTACTGCTGCAGTTATTTCTTTATTTGCTTTGTTGAATCTTTTAAAATGCTTTACGTTAATAATGTTGAGTATTCATAGTTTAATGCATCCGTTATCTTCTGATATTTATTGCTTTGTTTTTGTTTTTTTTTAATTTAAAAAAAAAAAGAAAATGTAAATCACAATGAGAAGTTACACAGACATGAATACATGTCATATTTCACACTCTAGGACAATATGATTTTTTTTTCGAAATATAGTGTGTCCAAAAAAATTTGACGTCATTTCTTAATCTAATAATGCAGTGATACTTTAACTTATGACCCCAACCGCTAGGCATGATATAACCCTGGATGGGTTGATATGCCGTTAAAATCAATAAACCAAACCTTTAACTTATGTTACTTTAACAACACTGTTACTTTATGTTATGTTATTTTTAACATTGGAATAACAACATCCACAATAAACTCTTCCTAATCAAACCCACTTTGAGAGGCTGGAGACCAACTTTAAGGAAGTCTAGAAAGGAACAAATTGTGTCCCGATTACGCATTGGTCATACAAGACTAACGCACTTCTATATGCTTAAACAAGAACAACAACCACGATGTGAAACATGTCAAACACCCCTGACAGTTAAACGCTTATTGATGGAATGCAGGTTTTTTGCTCACATCAGAAACCGTTATTTTAGAGCAATCAATATGAAAGATCTATTTGAAAATGTCAACATAGAGGATATTCTCTCCTTTTTGAGGGAAATAAAATTATACCATAGAATATAGACATGAAACTAATCAATACCATACAACATGATCCCCAATAAAGCTAACACATTGTTAAAACCAATTACTAAAAAGTATAAATATAAATACACTATATGTATTACTTCCTAACTGTTAGGCATGACATAACCTCAGATGGGTTGATATGCCATTAAAATCAATAAATCAATCAATCATTTAACTTATGAGTGCCCTAACTCAGAAAAGAGATGACATTGAGCATTAAAATTGTGCATACACATTAATGTCTTTTTCACATATTTGAATATCAACAAAAGCCGCCACATACCAAAAGCAGAGGCTCGCAGACTTTTGTTCACTAATTTCTTTTTCTTTAAACAAATGAAGGCTCTGACGAGGGTTTGTTAAACAAACCGAAACACTGCAGTGTTGGCTTATTAAAAATCACTTGTCAATGAAACTTGTTTTTTCATTTTTTTTTAATAAAATTACACATTGATATGTTATGATAAGAAAAAGTACAAAATCTAGTTTTTGATTTTTGCTTATTAAATAACATAATTCAATAATTAAAAATTAATTAATTTGTGGAACTCTTCAAAGTTCTTTGTGAGTAAGTACAAAAAATAGCCTTTAGAAAACAAATTATGTTTCAAACCATTCACCAGTTTAGGGTTACATTTTTTACGATATATTTTAAATGTAAACAAAAAAATCCTAAAATAAATGAATATTATAATACGCAAATTCTTAACTTCTTTTTTATCATTAAAATAAATTTCTCTTACACTTCTCTTCCCCCTTTCTCTCTTACTCCCTGGTGTTCCTAAAATCCTTTTAGTCCAGTCATGAACCAGGTACTTCTGCTAGTTACTTAAATATTCATATTTCAAATGATGTCAAATTTTCCTGGACACCCCGTATTTTATAATCAAACAACCAAAACAATTCCAGAAAAGAAATCAGTATTCTTTCTTTTTTCTAGAAATTTGTTTTCCATTGTCAGCCATAATTGCTAGATTTCTCAGTAATAAGCCTATGATCTTTTTTCCATACTTTAACAAAGAGTATCATATTTACCGAGCCTTCAAGCCCTGTGTCCAGTGGCTTTGGCCATTGGATTGGTAAGATATTTAATACCAGCGTAATCCCAGGAGTCCATCCTCCCAGGCAACACCTGCCCCCTTTGATTTAAAGGTGCAGGGATGGGTTTATTGTCCAGTGCCTGAGGCATCTCAAAAGAGAAATGCCAAAGAGATCCACGCAATTTTTACACTGGCCATGTATGAGCTTCGGTTTGTGCGTAGTCCCTCACTATATTGAACATTGTGTTCAACTGGCATGGTGGGGTGTCAGTAAATAATTCATATTTCTTAGGTGTAATATGTTATCTTTTCCTGGTTGATTGTCAAAGTTGGATTGATTGAAAGATATCGGAATTAAAAGAATTGTCCTAGAGTGAAGAAAGTGTTTTTTCTCTGAAAAAAAACAACAAAAAAAAAAGAAACTTTTGTTTAATCTGAAAGCTGGTTTTAATTTAATAATACTGTGAATCTAGAAAATTCTTTTGTGTCTTGAATCTTAACATTGTATTTTTTTTTTTTTTTTTTTTTTACAATTTTTGTTGTCATGTATTGTAAACATGGAAGATAAAAAGTTTTATTACTGAAGTTTTTTTTTTCCATGTACCAATTCTATAAATCATGACTTTTTAATTTATTTTCAAGAAAAAAATTTTTTTTTAAAGAGTTCTATCTAAAGAATACTTTTTTGTTACTAAATAGAATATAAATTCTTATTATTTTATCTATAATTTACTTTTGTTTTCTTTAATTAACTTTCTAAAAAGTTATTAATCAAAGATAAGACACATTTTCAAAAAAAAAAAAAAAAGTCATTTTTATTCTTTACTAAAACAAATTCTGTTATTTTCAATTGTGATATGAAGACAGATGATTTTTTTAAACTTTTTTTTTCTCCAGATTGTTAAAATCTAAAAATTATTATTTATTCATTATTTTTTTTTCAATTTTTATTTTCAATGTTTTTAACTTGCAGACACTTTAAACATGACTTGAGCAATGTGTGAATTTTATTTATTTATTTTATTATCTTTTTTTTCTTTCATTTATTCTTGGGGCTATTTTCCAAAAAATGAAATCTTTTATTTGATATGTCCATGAGGGAAGGTGCTTTCATACTGAGTATGGTAGTTTCTGTTGAAACTGATCAGATGTTTATTGATTGGACAGTTAGTTACAGGGTATGACAGAAGTAATACTTCTGCCCACCCACCCCCGCACCCTCTATATTTAATGGTTGTAAATTGTATTACATAATGAATGAGTTGTTACCAAGAAAGAAACTTGCTAGATCATGTGATCTATTGTATCCAATCAAAAAACATCTGCAAAGCTGGTCAATTTTTACAATGACTTGTGTTTACCTATGATAATGGTCACAGTCAACTTCCATGAACATGAATGTGATATTATTAAACAGAAAATGGACATGTCGGTTAATGATAAACTAATATTAAAATATACTGAATTATTATGACTGATACTACCAATTATCTTTTCATGTGGATAATGATTTATATAGCCCCTTTTTTAGTTTAAGGGGATTTTTTGTGTATGTATGTTCGATATTTATGAATATCTCTGATTGGTTAGTTGAGCAGGTCATCTGTTTGGGTGTCATGAAACACACTTCCCAAGTAAGATCTGTTCCTATAGACTTTCTTGGAGAGAACCTTTTCTTATTTTATATTCAAGTACCTCCTCAGGGTAGCCATCTTAAAACTAATCTAAAAACTAGATTATCAACCTTAGCTTTCCTTCAAAGTATTACCTTATAACTAAAATTACAAAGTAGGATACTGAATATATATATACTGGGGAAAATATTAGCATAACTTTCCCTCTTTTTGTTCGAAATGCTTCTATTTGCTTCAACTTAACCCTCTATCTACCAGAGCATCTCAAACTGCCCCAGAATCAAAATACTGTACTGCCTAAAAATGCCTGAGATTGTCGGCTCTTAGAAGATGGTTTAGACCTAACACCCATGATGTTAGAATTCCTAAATGATTGATTTCATTTTTCTTAAACTCATTGTTTTAAGCACTAAAACAATGGTAATTAGGGAAAATGGTTGGTATTTGAGATCTGGCCATTGTGGGTGGCAGTGGTAGATAAAGGGTTAAAGAAAGCATATTGCTCTGTGATTAGAAAGAATTCTGGTTGTGTTTGGGTCAAGAATAATATAAGAGCACTTCTTTCTTTTTCCTCTCTAAAGAATTGGTCCATGCTTCCTGTAATGTCTTCCTTTTTAGACAATTCGAAATGTATTTCCATGGTCTGTTATGAATCTTAGCTTGAATATACAACACTGAACAGCACAAAGCTGTTGTTGTTATTGGTTTTTGTGATAGGTCCTATCTTCAGCTCTGTGTTGTCTAAGTGACTCTAACAATTACTCCACACAATTTTACCACTAATTATCTATTTACTTTCTGATTTTTTTTTTCTCTACAGCTTGCTCAAACATGTTTGTACAAAAGAAGAAAGAAATAAACTAAACTAAACAGGCTAATGTTGTCCATGTGCTCTTACAGTTCTTGAGATTATGGGATTTACCAATTTAGTTCTTCCTTTTGTCAAGTCTATACAAACAAAGAATATCCTCTTTATATATGATTATATATTATTCTTTTAGCAAACAAGCAAAACTGTTTGGCATAGCTGCTTGTGATATCTGGCCTGTTAGCGGTACATTTTGAGTATATGGCCAAATTAGAAGAGAGCACTTATGTGATATTTTTATTCAAATGGAATTTGTCTGAAGAATAGGAACACAGTTCAGGTATCATTTTGTATATTTTTTATTGGAATTAAATGCTTATAGCATACATTATCAGAAGTATTTGTACATGGAAATTTTATTATCATGTTTTTAACACTAGATTTGTCCACTTTTTAAACTATTGTGATATTGATGTTGTGTTCTTAAACAGATAGTAACCCAGAAAATTGAAAGGAAATGTGTTTTTTTTTGGCAGTGAAGATTCCATTGTTTTGTCTTCTCAAGTGTTAATTCCAACCATAATAGAAAATGACAAATCAACAGAGATATTTCAAAACAGATTTAATTTATAAAATGGTTATTCTTTCTTTATTATAATATTATTACAATGTTGTTCTTTTTAACATAATTTAACATAGATTATGTATTGAGAGAGAGCTATGTTCAAACATTCAATTTTGCAATTAGACTGGGTTACAAAAAACAATGTGTTAACTCTGAAAGAAAATTTCCCTACATCAAATATGAAATATATTCAACTGTCTTTTGTTCGCATTTGTCATTTTTAGTTAGACAGCTGTTAATTTGTCTATAGTTTTTGTTTTTTTTATCTTTTAGTTAATTATGTGAATTTGTTAAATTGATGTCAGAATTTGATTGAAGGTTCATGTTACTCTGTCTTTACTTTAAGATAATATAAAAAAAAGTCTTTCATTATTTCTATAAGAAATATTTGTGGCTTTTGTTCTTTGTGATTGGATAAATCTTATTTTGAAATTATTATTAAAAAAAATAAATAAATAAACCAAAAACTATATTTGAAGGGGAGGTGAAGACAGTTAAACCTGATCTCCAGTATCTAATCATAGAAGAGACAGGTTCAAATTTTTCTTCTTTTTTTTTTAAATCTGATTTCTGTAACTGATTGTGCTGCTTATGTTAGGTCAACTCTTTCTTTCTTTTTTTTTCTTTTTTTTTTTTTTCTTTCTTATTTTTTTTTAGTAAAAAAAAGTTTCCTGCTGTTCAATTATGTGTCTTTTGGTATTTTTGTTGTTTTTTTTTGTTTTTTTTAATTTATTTTTACATTTTTTTTTTGTTAAATCTCTCTGTACTATTAGCTATTATCCCTGTGGATCCTTGCTAATTAATTGGCCAATGTAGCTTTTATACTGAATAAATGCTACACTTGTATTTTGTTTTATGGGTCAACACTCAGTTGCCAATTGTTGCATCTGAGACTACAAAGAAAAAAACTAATAAAAAAAAAGAAACATGGGCAGGTTGACAATTGAAGTCTGAACTTCAATGTTTTTGTTTTTTTCTTCTTCTTCTTATTCTCAGACTTGAGCCTCTTTGTGTGTTTGTATTTGACTCCTCTACTTTTGCAGTGGGGTTAAAAGAGGCAACAAACTATATAAATACACACACTGCCAGTTTGAAGGCAGGTACAATATGATGTTACATATAATGTTTAATAGACTACTCAGTTCTACTCTTTATACACAACAATAACAACATCAAAAGAAAAAGAAAGAAAAAAAACATTATTGAAGAAATTCTTATCAAAAGTAAATTAATATGAATGTTTCATACTCTGAGGGGGTTAAAAGGTATATTTTGTGTGTGTGGTAAATGATGACTAAGTATGTTTGTATTTCAATATCTATTTTTGATTGGGGGGTGAAAATGATAAGTATTTGAAAAGAAAAAGGAGACAGTAATTTGGAAAAAAAAAAAAAAAAAAGAACAAAAAAGAATCTGAAGAAGAGTTATATTATCAATAGTTGGGCATTGAATTATCAGGAGATACATTTTATCATATGTTCTGTTCTTGCTATAAAAGTAAAGCTTGAATAAATTTTCCTTTTTTTTCCCCCCTTTTTTAACAATCTGAAAAAATTTTAGCTCTTCATGAGCATTTTGTTACATTTATCAAAGTTTAATTTATTTGAAAAATAAAGTCTTTCGGTATATGTTCACTATATATATGTATATATATATATATATATATATATATATATATATAATATACTAAAATTACCCAGTATATGCACTTAATAATATATGTATGTACATGGGTGATTATCACATTTTATTTTACTGTTATAATGCTTTTTTCTTTTTTTTCTCTCTTTTTTTTTTTCTTTTTTCCATTTTTTTTTTTTTTTTTTTTTTTTTTTTCCTTGAGAAAAATGTACATGTTACTAAATATAAATGAATTTTCTCTCTTCATTTTATTTTGTTTATTTTTGTTTATTTTTTGTTTATTTTTTATTCCCTGTCTGTGATGAAAACCAAATGACTGGACAGTGGAGTTCTATATCTATGAATGTTTAATAACAAAACAACAATAATAATAATAATAATATAATTATGAATATACAAAACTTTCAGCTCTTTCAACATGTTCTGGGTAGATTGATCATGTAATCCAGTTGACAACAAGCCAAACATTTTTTTTTAAGTGGAACTAAAAAAAATAAAACCCCTAAAAAAAAAAATACAAACAAAAAACCAAAAACAAATGATTCATATATTCATGTTGTCTGTTTTTAAAGCTTATGCCTTTGAATTGAAATTTAAAAAGAAAATTAAAAAGGCTTTTTGATTTGACAATTGGATATATATCAGAAGGCTCTTTTCTCTTTTTTTTTTTTTTTTTGCCTTCTGCAAGATGGAGATATTTATATTAAAGCTATTGCTACATTTAAGTGCAAATTGTGGAAAGTAATGATAACAAAAATACATTTTGTAAATGTAGACTTTGGCTTGGCAAAACAAACTTTTCAATTTTTAATTAAATGCCAGCAATTCTTATATATATATATATATATATATATATATACAATTCAAAATTTTTCCCAACATTGTGTCCCCTTCTTTTTTGCCTTGAAAAATATGAGAAATAACTTCCCTCTTAAATTTAAGTTTATAATTGTTTTTATTCATCTTACTAGAAGAGATAAAAAGAAAGAAGAAAGAAATTTTAAAAAAAGATGGTAAAATCCTTATTATAAATATGTACACATGCTGCTAATTAACCATGAAAAAAAAAAGACTTTCTTTATTTGTTCAGATTGAATTCAGTTTGGGAGAATGTAGGGTGGCGATGAATTATGAAGACAGTTAAACTTTTTTTGCCTTTTTTTTTTTTTTTTTTTTTTTTTTTTAATGCATTGTTAGTATTATTATAAGTTCAGTTAAAATGTCAAACATTCATTTTTAAAACACTTGGTTTCCAATTTTATAATATAATTTTTTTTTTATCAAGATAGCTTTGAAAAAAAATATTGTAATAATTGTTATCATCATCAAAATTATCCTCTACCTTTTTTTTTTTTATAAAGTTCTTTGTTATTGTGTGAGATGTTTATATTTTTTTCGTAGCAACATAGAAATAGGTTTTTTTTTTTCAATTCTAATACCATATATAGTAATAACACCACAAAACCAATTTTAACCAATGATTTTTTTTTTTTTAGATTTTTTTTTTATTTATTTATATTATTGCTACTAAGTATTTAAAAATACTAGCAAAAATATGCACCTGCCAGGCACAAGTATTTAATTTTTAATGCGATAAAATATTATATTAAATCAGAAAGACTAATGAAATAAAATAAGAACACAGATAAAAAGATTACACTTATTTTTATTGATTTCTATATAAATCATTAACTATTAGTTATTACTTTAAACTTATTTGAAATAGTGGGGGAATATTGAAGAATAGAACAGTTCTGGCTTTTATTGCAAAATTTTCTTAATTCAACTATTTAGCTAAATCAGACATTAAAATTACATTATTTCTTTTTGCTAAAGGGTTTTTTTTTAATTATTAAAATTAAACTAAACAGTTAGAAATCAATAAAACTAAGCAAATATTTATTAAAATCAATTTTTTAAGATCAATATGCAAATTATCATTCCCATTCACACTATAATACACTATTTGGTTGTATATATAAATGTAATTGCATGTTATTGATATGTAAACAGGGCCAACAGTATTGATAATTAATGATAATTTTTCTTAATGAATGAGATTTGAATAGAAATATAATAATGGTGAATGTGATGTAAATAACTAAGGAAATTGTGATGTCGGGGGTGATGCAGTTTTGGTTACAAAGAGATATGCACATAATGTCCATTATAATAAGATTTAGCTCTACTTTTGTTATTTGTAGGAGGAATATAAGTTAAGTAACATTACTCTTCTATAAAGAATTCTTTTAATATGCTTAATAAAATATTTGCCTACTGTGTAGCTTATATCTAGAAATAAAAAAAAAAGAATTTAAGTAATGAAACATAAAAATCTGCTGGCATATTTACAGGTGATAATACTCATTTATTCTATTTGCTTCTTTTTTTTTTTTTTCTCTTTTTTTTTTTTAATTTTCTTTTTTTTAGAATTTTTTTTTTTTAAGAATTTCTTTTTATATATTGAACAAAGTCAAAATCCAGTTGGTAATGATAAACTTAGAGAAGTTTGATTTTTCAATTTTGACCATTTTCAGATATATACAGGTATTTTAAAAATGAATGTAAAATATATATCTTATTGCATGTGTATACACACATACACACATACATTTCAGATAAATTAAACCAGTGTTATTTGCATTTTCTTACATTTCTTAATATATTTTCCTTCTTTATTAAAAAAAAGAAAAGAGAAAAAAAAACTTACCTTAAACCAATTACAGCTTGCCCTTACTCATTTGTTCAGAAGATTTTTATAAAAGAACAAATTTTGTTCTTTTTATGTTAAACATGACACTGGCAAGATTTTTTTTAAAATTCAAATTAAATGGATCATTGGCATTCAGAATTTAATTTTGTACAAATATCACATAAATGCAAATAAATCATGGTATAGTGGGTGGCCCCAAAGCTTCTTTCTCTCATTTCAAATTCTCTTTTTGTAAATTAAATGGCAAGGAACATTTCATTTCTATATTTCATGCAAATAAAAAAAAAGACAAATTATGGTAATAATCATTTAATAATATAATTCAAATGGTTTCCATTTGGTTGTAAAACAATGACAAATTTTTTGTAAGGTTATAGAATATATGATAAAATTGAGATTCACTTATTTTGCTATAAAATACTCCAAACTTCTAGTTTTTTACTAAAAGCATTTTTCTCATAGCACAAAATCACTTAATCTTAGGTGGAGAAAGAAAATATATTGTGCCTCTTCCATAGTTTCTCTTCTAATCCATATCTTATTTAAGAATTGCCTGATCCTATATTCCATCTTACATCCACGAGTAAAGAACTTATGGGTCACCTGATATATTGTTAAATGCTAAATATTGACAATGTTTTTTCATTGATTTACAATACTGCAAATTTTCTGAGGACTGAACTTGAAAATCTTTTAATAAAAATCAAGTCAGTGGGTTCATTGGAATTTTGAACACTGATTTTTTATTAAGGCAGGCAGTTTATAATTTCTTTTGTACAACTTTGGATAAAGAGCAGGGTAAAAAAAAAAAAAAAATTTTTTTTTTTTTTTTTTTTTTTTTTGAGGCAGTAGCTTATAAATAGCTAGCCTTTTTGATGTGATGTGAATCTTTAGTATGTTATGTAGTTGATCTTCACTAATAACTTCACTAGTGGCTATGCTATTTCTTATATGATGAATTCTTTATTTTTCTTTGGATATATTTTGGAAGAAATAAATAAATGCTACTGTCATCAACAAAAAAAAAAAAAAAAGATTGACTAAGAATGATTTGCAGGAATAAAGCTAACTAAAAATTTAACTCTGAGAAGATTGCGATATGAAATATTTTTCTGACAATTTTTTTTTTTTTCCCCCTTTTTTTTTTTTTCTTCCCTAAAATGCTTCTATTTGGAGCTGAAGTAATCATGCTAGATTCCAACATAAAATTTCTTTGAAAAACCAAAAAAAAAAAAAAAAAAAGGAATCCAATAGTTTTACATCCTTTCATATCCAAGAATGGATTTTTTTCTCTTCAAATTGAAAATTTAATCCAGTTTTCATTCTAGGATTGATAACTGTCATTCATTCAAGTTCTTATGGATTATGATGTTGATAAAAAAAACAATAAAAAAAAACAACACAAAACAAAACAAAAAATTTAAAAAAAAAAAAAAGCATCTGTTTTAAAGATTATCTCTACAGGGTATAATATTGTGATCATGAGATATCAAATTTATTTTATGGTCCAAGTACAAAACAACTTGTGAATTCATCTCAGTTAATCATGTTTATCCTCTTGTATATTTGTGTACATAGTGGTGTTAATCTGTATGAATTCTGTTGTTTCATTTCATATAGCTTTCATTCATGTGTTTAAAAAAAAAAAAGACAAAGACAGACAAAACAATTCATTTCTAAAACAATGGTCATTCATTTATGATTAGGTTTGTGACTTTATTTTTTTTCCAACTGTTTGCTCTCTCTCTCTCTCTCTCTCTCTCTCTCTCTCTCTCTCTCTCTCTCTCTCTCTCTCTCCTTTCTACTTGAGTTTTCTTTGATTCAATCTTATCAAAGAATTGTATTTGTTAGATAGAGCATCCTGTCAAAGAGAAAAAAGAAAAAAAAAACTGTTTCAATATTATTTTTCAACTTTGAAATAGATAATGATTAAATATTATAGTTTCTATGTCCATTCTGTACTTTTACAATATGTACTTGTGTATGAACACGTCAACCTGACTATTAACTGTAATAGTCCATATTAAAAGCACAGTAAGGGTAACCTAAAGCCAAACCTTCTAAACCTTATTTTTCTGATGTTTTTGGTGAACGGGCCAAAAGCCTGGCCCTTTTACCAAAACTCTTCTCGTTCCCCAATGATACCGGCATCGGAAAAATAAGGTCTAAAAAAGTTTGGCATCGGGTTACTCTTACTGTGCTTTTAACTAGGACTATCAAGATTTAAATCTTTCTCAGATCTGAACTATATAGTTACAATATATTCTTTGTATACAGAATACATGTGGATGCCATGAACATATGATATTATTGCATTAAATGCTGTAGAATTTTTTTTTCTTCTTTTTTTTTTTTTTTTTTTTTTTTACTACTTGGTAACATTTAATGAAGTTAATGAAGAAAAGGTTAATAAATATTCCTATAAATCAATTTAATGACTTATGTTTGAATCTAATAAACTTTGTACTTGAGTATTTTTTCTATTTTTCCATAGATTTATTTTTTGTTTCAGATATTGTTCAACTGCAGACAAGTAACCCCCCTCTCTCTTTCTCTTACGTTCAAAGAGAAAGGTGAACAAAGTTACTAATGTCTTTCAAAACTATCTAATCTCAAGTGAGATTTTAATATTGTTGTAAAAAACAAAACAAAAACAAAAAACAACAACTTTAGATTTGATCTTCTGACTATCAAACAAGATATTACAATCATTTTGATGTTTTGGACTGTTGTCCTCATCTTTTTCATTCTGAGGAGGATGATTATTGTTTCAATAACACTTCAGTTTGCTCTACTCTTTCTATCTAACTTAACAAGATAAATATATTATTTATCTATATTTTTCAGATGAGGTTTGATGTGAATAATTTTGATGTTTCAAACTGTTGTCCTCATCTTTATTGTGGTATATATAAACACAATGTTTCGGCTGCTGTATCCTCTGGCCTTCCTCGTGTTCCCTGTGTATCCAACCTAACCTGGGAAATCATTTTTAATAGTTTGACTGTTGATCATTACTATGCTCAGATATACAGAGAACACCTGAGGAAAACTGGAGGATACAGTTGCCGAAATGTTGTGTTTATACATACCAAAATAAAGATGAGAACAACAGTCCAAAACATCAAAATTATTGTAATATCTTGTCTAATATTCAGAATATAAAATCTAAAGTTGTTTTTTTTTTTTGGGGGGGGGGGTTAAAAACAGTGCCACAAAATAAAAATGAGGACAACAGTCCAAAACATCAGAATTATTCACATCATGCATCTAATCAAACATACAGACAGATAAGATATAACGATACTTATTTCTTGATTTATGTTTGTAAAAAAAAAAAAAAAAAAAAAAAATTATAATGAAAGAAAAAATAGTTATCACTAAACAGAGATGCTGATAGGTACGCGTCCTGTGTCCCTGACACAGAAAAATTTAAAAGGATGCAGTAAAATCATATCCATGAGTCCCAGTGTCTTTCTTTTTTCTTCCCCAATCATTTCAAGTTAATTGTAAATACATTTCAATAGTTTCTTAGAAACAAATTACACAGGATAGGTTACAAGGTAGGAGTTAGACAGCTTTAGTTGGGACCTATAAATTTTACCGGGGGACTCATTCAAAGCAAATATATGTATACCAGGATGCACTAAATCAATGGTTCTCAACCTTCTTTTACCTATTGACCCCCTTTTAATACTATTTAATTCTGGTAGACCCCCATAACTGTTCATTGTTTTAAAATCCTATTGTATTTTTATAGTTAAATACATTTTACTTGCCCGGGTCCCAAAAAAGGTTATATGGACCCCCGGTTGAGAACCACTGCACTAAATCGAAAAGCTATCAGCATCACTGACTAAATCTAAAAGTATTTTCCAAGTCTGAATTTGACTTCAACTATATTGAAGGAAAATCAAATTGCAACACTTTAAAAGACAATGCTGATTCTTTTGTTTATCAGGGTTTCAGTATTGATACAACACTTATTTTGGAAGCTGTGCACAAATTGATTAGGTACAAGTGTTAAGCTATGTTAAGTATTTTATGTTATTATCGTGCATGGTCAGGATTGAACCTGCAACTTATAGAAGAAGATTGTTACCTAGAACTGTATTTAAATTCTGACAAACAATAATCCTAATTCCCTAGATCCAAAGAAGGAATTCAAAGAATAAAACAAACGGTAAACTTTATAATCCTGGTTCTGGATTGACAAAAACAGTTTAAATTCTAAAGACGGGAAGGAATCCTACAAGTGGAAAGTGAATAAGTTTGCTTTTGATAGAAACTTTTTTTTTTTTTTTTTTTTTTTAAGATTATCCTAATGTTTGAGATACATGTGGAGATGAACAAGTAATAAAAGTGAGAAAATTGAATTCCCTTTTAATTTATAAAAGATTCTTTTAAAAACAAAATGGAATTCCTAACTAAACTTCAGATTTGACTTTTCTATTATCACGTGTAAAACCACAGATGTTTGAAGTTCCAAAGAAAATTCAAAATGGTATTTTCACTTTTCAATCAAATGTATTACATTTCAAAATGGCTCCCCAATATATTGCCATCTGATCCTGCAATATAGTAGAACATTCAGTGCATTATTCTTGGATACAATAGATGGAGTACAACATCAATGAAGTAGCAGGATTTAGATTAAAACAAGATATGTATTTACCTAACCCCTCCACACACGCAGGATGTGACACAAAGTCATTTTTTTAGTAGATTTCATGTTCAAGATTTCCAGGGAGATGTGTATTTTCACTGTTTTCCTCTAGAGACACACAGGACTTGAGAATGGTCTTTGTACCTTGCCATGGTGTATGCATTTGTAAGAATTACTTTTACTCATGTTTTTGGTTACAAATATTTTTAAGAATGCTGTTATGATTATTTACCCAACTCTGTATGAGTAGGATGCTCCACAAGGTCAATTTTTAAGCGAAGTTTAACAGGTTTGAATTCAGAATTTTCCTTCTAAACCTTTTGCCATACCAAGTTTAAAGATCCCAGTCTTACCTACTATTTACCCATAGATGGGGGGAGAATAGTTGGATGTATACCTTTCCCAAGGCTATTAGCGCTGTGTGAAATGTAAAGTCTTGTCCAGGATTTGAACTTGTGTCCATTTCCTATGACAATGAGTTCTATTGGCTGGAGCCTTAGAATACACTGCAGAGGAGTAAAACCGCCCCCTCCCCCAATGGGGCCATTTGTTGGCTGTAGGTGGCAACCCATGATGCTTAAGGATGTAATCCTGGTAGCTGAGCAGTCAATGACATGCAACACTCCACTTTGGCCCTTATTTGATACTCAGAGAGGTGCCCTCCGATGAATCAGCTGGTCACATCAAGCCCTAACACCTATATGATTGTCCCAACCCTATTGCCCTTATGGCACACCCCAATCCTTTTTATCATACATGTGCTAGAAGGCGATGGCTGAGGGTCATTGTCCCGGGTATGACATTAAACTCTCTCTGAAGGTAAAGTTCCAATTCTGGAGCTCTGGGGAATATGGAGTATATTCATCACCATTGCTCCCTGGTCTACTTTGACCGGAGTGGTAATACCTGTTAGGGTCCTATCTATGGGTTGAATAGAAAAAAAATGTTTTAATAAAATTGAGTTTGGAAAAGAAATTGAGTAGCCACCATGAATGAATAAAACAAAACGTCTTTGGCATAAAATAACCCAGCAAGGTTTGACATGTCAAACAAATCCTATGACGATGACCATTGCACTATGGGTTCCTCATGGAAGAATCTAGAGTTAAAGAATGTTATCATATACATAAAGATGAGTTGCAAAGTTTTGTTTGTGGTGGTAAACCAAAAAAAAAATTCACCTTGTTGATGGTATATAAAATATATATATATATATATATATATATATATATATATATATATAGTACGTCTATATATATATATATATATATATATATATATATATATATATAGTACGTCTATAGTATATATATATATATATATATATATATATATATATAGTACGTCTCCTCAGTTTGTGTTCAACGTGTGTAGACATGGGCAAGTCCAAAAAACCACTGTCTCCAGCCTGAGGCTTGCTTTGCATGTGTTTGCTGCATCCTGCCTGAAGACAAGAAGATGGCTAAAAGAGACACCACACTCCAATATCAAACCCCACCCCACCCCGCCCAAAGGCCTGGAAGGTGCAAGTCCAAACGTTGGCATTTCTTTATTCGGTACCTGTTTCATTGGGTTAATTTGTACTTTGTTTCGTCTTTCACTGCTCGTCAATAATACAGCACATGGCTGTGCACATGTACCTGCTGTCAATAGTGCGGCTTTGAAATTAGTTTTGTATTGTCTGTAAGATAATTGTAGAATGAGTGTTTTAAAACCAGGTTAAAATTGAAAAACTGTTACATGCATGGTATTTAGAATAGTAAAAATAGAAACAAAGACAAAGAAAGGATTTAGAAAAATGGGCTTTGTTCATTTCAGTTTATTCAAACAAGCAAAAATATGCACACACACACACACACCCCGCCTCTGAACATAAGTATTTAAGTTTCAATTCAATAAAATATATTAAATTAGAAAGACTAATGAAATTAAATAAGAATGCATATAAAAAGATTACACTTATTTTAATTATATTTTAACAGTCAAACGTTTTCAGAGATATTTAATCGACATACGCCTGTTGATTTTTTCCTAAACAATTTGAAATCTTATGATAAAAATGCTGGTGAAAAAATAACATTTCTTAGTATTATTAGCAAGAATATGCGCCCTCCGGGTGTAAGTATTTAATTTTTAATGTAATGAAATATATTAAATTAGAAAGACTAACGAAATTGAATAAGAACACATATAAAAAGATTACACATTTTAATTATATTTTAATTGGTTTCTATATAATATAAAAATATTAATACGTTGGAGAATAAAATAATATTAAAGATCAATAATACCAAGTGATTATTTATTAAACCTGGATTTGTTAAAACCTGTATGCAAATTATCCAAACCATATACAAGTAAACTTTTGTTTCTTAGTGATACTAGCAAGAATATGCACCCCCTCTGGGCTTAAGTATATAAGTTTCGATTCAATCAAATATATTAAATTAGAAGCACTAACGAAATTAAATAATAACAGATATAAAAAGATTACACTTATCTTAATATTTTAATTGATTTCTATATAAAATCATTTATAGAATTGATTTTAATAGGTTGGAGAATAAAACAATATTATTAGTGATCAATAACACCAAGTTATTATTTATTAAACACAGTTTTGTTAAAACCAGTATGCAAATTAACATACCATATATTATGTAAACATTTATTTCTTAGTGATATATAAGACACATTTCATGATTTTAATCGTATGGGATATTTTCAGAAAATATCCCATGCGATTAAAATCCTGCAATAGCTATAAAAAAACAGTCTTATATATCTAAATATATATATATATTATGATATATTAGTAATTTGAAGGCAAATACAATACATTGTATTTGCCTTCAAATTACTAATATATTATAACATACTTAACAATGCTTCAAGCAAATTACCAATTATTTTATATATATATATATATATATATATATATATATATATAAAAAGAAGACTGTTCTTATTGCTACTCACTGACTTTACTGCTATTCCACCATTCCTTTGTTTGTTTAGTCATTTTCTATACTAACCAACTAAATATTTCTGGTAGTAGATATTTTACTCCCTCCCCAGAGGGGGTGTATAATGTGCAGACCCACACACATATGCATGGACAGGACAGAAATTTTTGAGTCTCCTTGACTATCATCCCAAAGTCATCAGACTATTTTGATGTTCACATTTCAGGCATTGGGTAGGTGCTGCTCTGTTGTCTGAATTCCCAGGACCAAGGCTTGCCTCATTCTTTTGTTGTTGCTATATCCTACCTAAAGACAAAAACATGTCTAAGGGAGATGGACAGATACTACACTCTAATCCTAGACCAAAAGGATCATCCTCAACTTACCAGTCGATTGGAAACTTTTATCATTATATATATATATATATATATATATATATATATATATATATGATACCCTGAGTGTATTACAGACTTTATAAATTGTAAATAAACCACAAAAACTTAACAGTTTTCTTGATATCAACTCTCATTTTTTATAAATATATCAAAAGGTTGAATATGAATAAGAATATTTCAATGTACCACACTAACAAGTATGGGTGTGCCTGCCTGCCTAGAAAATCAGCATTGACAATCTTGCCTTTTTACTATGGCTTAAACTGATCATTGTCATTGATGAAAAGTGCCCAACTAGCTCAGTCACAAGGAAGGATTATAATACTTGTGTGTGGTGTAATGGTTACTGTTGTAGGAAATGGGCATGACGAAACAAGTTCAAATCCTGGATGAGGTAGTTTGCATTTCACATAGCGCTAATACCTTTAGGAAAGGTATGAACCCAACTAATCCCCCTCCAGCTATAAGTGAATAGTAGGGCTCTTTAATCTTGGTTAGGCAACCAGTCTAGGAGAAGGAAAATAATTTTAACTGTTAAACTCTGCTTAAGAAATTGACCTTGAGTCACATCCTGCTCATGCTGAGGGGTTTGGTAAATATATATATAATACTCATTCCTTTGGTTTTTGAATTTTTTCAGACTTAATTCTTCAAATTTTTCTAATCATTGAGATGAGCCTTCAAGTGTTGGCAAATCAATACTTTTGTAAAGATTTATTAAATTCACCTTAGTCTGGCACAAGATCACAATAATTGAGCATCCAGGGAGAATAAAGCTTATAAAAATGGTTTACATGATCAGCTTGGAAAGTATTGATCTATGACAGGTGCCCTGTATATCTATATTAATAATTGATGGAGTGGAGGCACATGGTGTAATGGTTATTATCGAAGGAAATGGACTCAGCGACACAAGTTCATATCCTGGACAAGATTAGTCTCCTTCCAGCTAACTGTGCTCTTTAACTTTGCTTAGGCAACCAGTCTAGGAGAAGGAAAACTCTGAATTCAAACCTGTTAAATTCTGCTTAAGAAATTGAGTTTGTGTCACAACATCCTGTTTGTGTGGAGTAGTTGGTAAATACACATATTAATTGGTTTGGTTTGATTTCTTTGTTTAATGGCATATTAACCTTCATGGGTTATTTAAAGCCAAAGCCATCCAATTAGAAGAATAGTTGTTATGACCTGTTTAAGGGTCAATAAATAATAACTCAACACGGGTATAAAATGTAGGGAACAGATTGTATTCAGCAATATATATCAACGTACAATGGAAGGGTTTCCTTGTTTCAGCTTACACAAAGAACTATCTGGTACTACTCGTTTGAGTAGCTTTACTCTGTTAAATATATACCCTTTGGGTAAGTCCATGTTCGTGTCATTGGTGAGTCACCTACAACAATAGTAGTGGTACTATTCAACCCATAACTGGGGGGATGAGAGGGTTCATACCTTTCCCAAGAGTATTAGTCAGAAAGTGAACATAATAGCGAGTTTGAACATGCTTTCTACGATGTTGGAGTCCAACACGATAGCCTCTGCGCCATGGGGACTCCCCCATTAGTAATTGAAAAGAATCTGTTCTCTATAGATGATCAAACAGTTTGGTGTAGAACTACCAAATTTTGACCCAAAGGAAGACTTTAATGTAAGGAACTTTTGTATATCCTTCAATAAACACTAATCAGCAGGAGGCCATCTTGCTGCAAGATGTAACTATTGTGTAGAATTTGAATTTCCAAACTTTGTGCTGATTTTTGCTGCAAATGTTGAACAAACAGGAGTTAGAAACTGGAAACATGAATACTACATGGAATTTCAAATAACACTTTATAAATACATTTACACAAACAAGAAAATACACTTGTAATAATTGTTGTTGCAAATGATAGTATTGTCTGAGGGAAATATCAATTATATGATTATAATGAATACAATTCCACTTAACTGAGTCCTTGTAAAGTTGGTAAGTTACCGTACCTACAACAGCCCTTTTCCTATATCTGCCATTCTCTGCAGGAGCATTGTAATTCATGTCCGACTTCAAGAGCTGCCAGTTGTAAAGAGGAAGATTCTATCTTCAATTGATCCCACCACAATTTGCGGGCCTGTGATTGGTTGGTTTGTAAAGAAGCACATTGACCAAGGGAGATAATCCACTTACTTTAGATATATATTTTTATAACTTCAAATAAAAAAAATGGATTATCTTACTAAAATAATTATTCATATTTAATTAAATGTTACTAATTAGGTTTACAGGTATGTATTTACCTAGCTAAAACCTACATCAATCAGCCCTTGCAGAATCTAGATGCTTTACCTACCAGAGACGATGAATAATAGGGACGGATGGAGAAAGAGAGTCATGTATATCTGTGCTGTCAGTGGGGTCTGATCATAATCATGATGATGATGATCTAGCTAGCATTTTGTACCTTGAGATATTGGCTAAATATTTTTAATAATTTTTTTCTTGAATTGTCACCTCCTTCCGAGTCATATCTCTATTACCAAGAGTAAAATAACAAAAACAGAGTTCTCAGCAGGTGTAACCAGCAAAAACCTGCATCAATCAGCTCTGCGGGATTCTAGTTGCTGCACAGAGGACCTACCAGGGGCAATGACCAATAGGGATAGATGGAGAAAGCGAGTCCTGGATATCCGTGCTGCCAGCGCAACATGATGATGATGACGATGAGGATGATGATGAACAATGTCAATGATGATGATGCTAGCTAGTTAGCATTTTGTACCTCGAGATATTGGCTGGATATTTTTAATAATTTTTATATTCTTGAACTGTCATCTCCTTTCCGAGTCATATCTGTATCACTGAGAGTAAAACAACAAAAACAGAGTTCTCAGCAGGTGATCGTTTTTAAATACAATGTTCAGCCTCATTAGCTGTGGCTTTAAATGATATCATCTCAGGTGTTGAAAAACGATGATCGGTGGTTGGACGTAAGGGTTGGAAGTAATTCATATCTGGATTTGACAAAACAAAGAAATTATGCATGAATTCAGCTATTAATGTATAGTCCATTGGAAACTGGTTTGCCTTGGCTAAATTCCATTTTGATCACGAGGAGCTCCTGTTGTCAATCCTTAATTGCTAGTTGCATCTCTTATAACAAAGATGTCCGTACAAGGAGTGGTGTACTCTTCACCAAAACTAAATAAACTCTCATTGTTTCCAGGATTTCAGCCAAATTATCCTCATTTTTCATTCGAAACCGACAAGATTCCTGGCTTTAAACGAAGATCTCATTAAAGAATCAAATTTTACAGTGAAGTGTAAATTCCTAGGTTACAAGAATATTTATGAGAATTGAGGCATTTAATGGATTACTGACAGCCAATGATAATCTTGCTGTTTAGAATTTAATAAGAAACATGTCATCCTGGCCTCCTACCTTAATTTACACTATGTTTTAGCGTGCTGGATACGATTTTATGGGCCATGCTTTAGGCTTCAAGCAAGAGCACTTGTCCAGCAAAAATCTTTGGTAAAGAATCCTTTGATTGTTCCTTGGTGCTCCTCAGTATTGCAAGTGTCTCCAGCATTGATTGCAAATGGATATCTCTCAGTATCAGTGATTAAGTAGTCAACCAACCACGCATCTGGGCTGTTGATTGGCTGAGGTTTAAACCACGTCACCTTGCTTAGTCTATAAATCTAAGTGGTGTATTGTAGCACACCTTATATAACAAAATAATCCAACAGTGCCGGTGTCAGGCGAATTTCCAGCCCAACTTTCCAAGTCATATTTTTGTCAGCAAAATAATATAGATATTTTACACGCCCCTTCCCCCCACCCAATTTTTAATCAGCAAATAATGTAAATATTTTTCTTTTTCGATTGAATTTGTACAAATTTAAATTGAATTTTTATAAAACTCAAACTTAAAAACAATTTTCCTACCATACACTCTGTCTTTGAGCGTGCACTCTGAGATTTGAAATTTGTGTAAATTCAATTGAAAAAAAAACTTTTTAAAGGGGCAGGGGTGTAAAATATCTACATTGATTTGCTGATAAGAATCGGGGGGGGGAAAATATCTACATTAATTTGCCGACAAAAAGTGACAAAAACATGACTTGGAAAATATCTAAGTTGGGCCAGATATTCACCTGACACCGGCATGCTAAACATAGTGTAAGTTAGGGCGGTAGGCAGGGACAACAAAAAATCAAAATTAGCAATAATCTATTTCCAAAGATTATTTTGATAATCAATAAAGGTCTTTTTGATAACCTTTATAATAGTAGTTAATATGGAGGCGCGTGGGCTAGTGGTTAGAGTCGTGGAAAATGGACTCATCGATTCGAGTTCAATTCCTAGACAAGCTGTTGGCATTTCACATAGCGCTAATACCCTTGGGAAAGGTATGATCCATATATTCTCCCTCCAGCTATGGGTTAAATAGTAGGGCAGACTGGGCCCTTCAGCCTTGGGTAGGTAACCAGTCTATGAGAGGGATAACTCTGAATTCAAAATTCCTGAGGTCGGTCGTTGATTGGGTTTGTGGCAACCCTTGATGCACCAATTCTTTCCTATCGACTGTGCCAAAAGTGTGGATGGTCCAATACAAGCCTTCACCACTATAAACAAATCACTGTGTGGATGTTCATTGTATGAACACTCATGCGTTGATCGATGGGAGAGTCCATCATAATAGTAGTGTGCGGAATGGCCTATTGTCGGTATCACCCAAACAGCGAAGGGGACTATTCCCTCTTTGCTAGCACTAGACCAGGGAGATTGTTTGGTTGAGTTGGAGTGACAGATCTACCATCAGCTTCCAGATGCTTTACTGTACAGATCAGATTACACAAGCTGTGTTCCTCATGCACTGAGTTGGTGAGGATTGGTATCGAACTTGGATTATAATAAACTGAAATAAGTAATCATTTCTGAAGCTCAGAATAGTTTGGTACAAGGCCAGTAATATGAAGCACCCGATAAAAATCAAACTCATTAATAATGGTCTGGTGATTGGTTTGTTGGTTTTTTACAGCATGTCAACCCATGGGTTATTTTAGGACAAAGACATTTTTGTCAGGGTCCAAAATTCATTGGGACAATGCACTACCATATAGAAGTGTGTATGAGTGGATAGAGAAGTTTAAAAGTGACTGGACAAGTGTAATGCATGAAGAGAGGACACTCATCAACTTCCACCACTAATGAAAAGATTCAGCAAGTTCAAGAGATGGTAATGGCAAACTGGCAAGTTATCATTGGTGAGGTAGCTTGTCCTCTACAGATTAGCCATGATTCTGTGGGTCAAATCATCCATGATGAGCTTGACTTCCATAAAACAATAGTGCGGATCACTTTTTAAAATATTCCTCATAGAAAAGGAATCTTAAAAAGTAAAAATTCTGTTTTATAAATGACAAGAATTATGTCAATTAAGTTGGTTGGTTTGATTTTATGGTATGTCAACCCTTGTTGGGTTATTTTATGCCAAAGACATTTTGTTTAATTCATTCTTCATGGGTTCTCAATTTTTTTTAAAAACTCAATTTTTTTCAAACACATTATTTAAACATATTTCTTCTGTACAACCCATAGATGGAACCCTAACAGGTACTACCTTTCTGGGTCAGAGTGGACCTGGGAGCAATGGAACTTCACCATCAGATAGAGTTTAACATCATTCCCGGGACATGAAGACCCTCAGCCACCATCTTCTAGCACATATATGATAAAAAAGGTTGCCATAAAGGCAATAGGGTGGGGACAATCATATAGGTTCTAGGGCTTGACGTGACCAGCCAATTGATCAGAGAGGGCTTTCTAACTGTTCATCTAGCCTTAAGTAAAGGCCAAAGTGAAGTGTTGCATGTCATGGACTGCTCAGCGCCCAGGGTTCCATCCTTAAGCATTACAGGTCGCCACCCATGGCCAACAAGTTGCCCCATAGCAACAAGTTGCCCTGCAGAGGTGCAGTCAGTGTATTTTAAAGACCGAGTCAACAGGGCTGGATAATTTTAGAATCTTCCTCATAGATAATGAATCTTAAATAGTAGAGATGATTCTGTTTTATTAATGACTAGAATTATGTGAAGGATTCTACAGGAGAAATATAGTTATAGTACAGTAAATTGGAAATAAAATCATGTAATGAAATTAAGTCTAAAACAAGTCTTCTTTTAAATAAGCAAACATTTAACTTGATCTTCTCTACTTATATTAAAAGCTAAATATTGCTCAAATAGTTGCACAGAGAGGCTTTGTCTTTAAGTATGTTAATGTTTGTGTATTTGTTTTGGTGTTTGTTTTTTTTTGTTTTTTTGTTTTTTTTTTCACCATGGAAACGGACCTTTAAAATACTCAGGATGATTATTTTTTATGATGTATCAAGTTTTGAACCATCCTTCACACATGGTAAGTTAAACTTTCTAAATTTTGGGGAAACTATTTAAATTTTATTCATATTTATGTTTTTATAGTGTCTGATACGACCATATATAGAGTCAATTACAACTAGCAAAATATCTGTGAGCATGTACCAACATTCCTCTTAAATACTTGATAGTTTTTTATTGGTTTTAGTTACTATTTATATTTACTTTATAAAATGCTAATGTGTTATTTTTTTTTTATATCAAGCTCTTCATTTTACTCAGGAAAAAAAATTAAATGATAGATTTCCCTGTATTTCTAAAAGCAGTCACAAGAATTTAGTTTTCACTAGCAGGACCTGTGGATATACTACAGTATGATAATTCAATTATTACAACGTTTGATATGTTTACTTAAGAGCTATTGCGAAATAGTTCACTATGTAAAAAAATATAATAATCTTGATTCAACTCTCTTTACCTTCTTTTTTTTCTTTCTTTACTTCTTTTCATCTTTTTAAGCCCTAGCACCTATATGATTGTCTCTACCCTATTGCGCTCATGGCAAGCCCCAACCCTTTTATCATATGGCTGATAGAAGGAGATGGCTGACAGTCTATGTCCTGGGTATGACATCAAACTCTGACTGATGGTGAGATTCCAGTTCTGGAGGTCTCGGGAATGTGAAGTACCCTTCATCACCATTGCTCCCAGGTCCACTCTGATCAGGAGTGGTAGTACCTGTTAGGGTCCCATCTATGGGTTAAATAGAAAATATGTTTACAAAAAAAATTAGTTTAAATATTTTATATCCAATTGGACACATGGCCGAGTGGATTAGGCAGTTGGTTAAAGACAGTTCTAAGTGACAGTTATCTCGGTTCCTGAGTTCAATCCTGAGTGAAAGCAGTTAGAAAAATAATTAATTAGCACAACTTCTACCCCAGCTATGGTTAGTGGAATGAGAACAGGATACAAATAAAGGGTAAGGTTCAAAGTTCCGTGATGGCTCCGAATACGACAAGAAAGTTCCCGAGTCGAAAAGAAGTTCCCGAGTTCGAGAAGGTTCCCGAGTCCGACAAGAAATACCTGAAGAAGGCAGAGGGTATATCAGCCGAAACGTTGTACAAATAACAATGAAGATGGGACATTAGTCCGAATAACACTAATAATACTAATCTTCAAGCCTCATCTCAAACATTCAGAGAAATTTAAATATTTTCTATTAAACTATCACTACAAATCTTTCAAAACTTTGGCAGCATTAAATGACCCACTGTGGTTGATATGCTATAAAACAAAACAAACAAATAATGTCTAGTAAACATAAGTATTGAAACAAAAATTGAACTTGAAATCCTGTTCTTTGAATGTTCAACAGTTTTAATCCATTGCTTCATTTTGTTACTTTCATTTTTTTTCTTGCAGACAACTTCTAATAAACTGATGATTCTGAAATAATGTTGCAAAATTGTGTGGTGGCATGGGTTTTTGACAAGCCCTGTAGCGAAAATTCTAAGGGGCCATTGTTTTTCAGACCAGGGATAGAAAAATACTAGGATGTTGATACCCTTGACCCAAAGGCAGGAATCTCGCGAGTCATGTGATACATTTAGTTAGGTAATCAGTTTTCAACCAGATGTCAGGCAGAGAGGATCTCTCTGCTGAGGTTGTAATTCCTGCGCGGTGAAAATGGGCAATGCAGAAATAAATCTTTGATCAATGAAAAACAAAGTCTTGTAGTTAAGTAATGCATGACTTGAAAAGAAGCCCTTAGCTAGAGACAGCAATATATTAGAAGATAGAAGAGATGACAATATGACAACCGGCCAAAAGAAAGAAGATGAAACAACCACTAGATAAAGAAGCAAGTAAGTCACAGTCTTAACTCTATCTGTCTGTCTGTCTCTCTCTCTCTATCACTCTCGATGCATATACCTAACAAGGGTATAAGGGTATACAACAATAAGACTCTGATCTGGAGTGGGCCAAATAGATCTGTTTAAAAATTATTTGTATTTAATTTGTTGGCACCTTTCTGTCCACTAAAGAATATGGCGCAGTGTCCAAAACATAAATAAATAATTAAATTTATCTGCATCTGCGCAAGTGGCTGTGCCAGCCTATGTCTGAGTGACAGTCTATGGCACACTGACTGCACACAAACTGTGATGCTTTCTGGGGCTGCTGTTTTTTCTCTCTCTTTCTAGCTCTCTTTGCTGTTGTAGCTACTCTCCTCTCCACCTCACTCTTCTTCGTGCCTTGCTTAATGTTAAGGCGCCAGGCTGCTAGATTTTCTGTATCTACCTCCCACGTGTTTGTGTCAATGTGGCATATCCTCATGTCTCTCCCGCAGACATCTTTAAAGCATTGGTGTGGTCTACTTACTGATTAGGAACCTTTTAATAATTTGCCATACAAAAAATCTTTTGGGATGCGGCCATTTTCTATCCTCCTGACATGCCCAAAGCATTTAAATTTTGTAAAATTGTATTCGATAGGCGTTATATATCTTTCTTATAAACTTTAATGGGTATGTCCCTATCCTCATGAATACAGGAATATTATACTGACTGAGTAGTCTTATACCACTACCAGTGGTTTACCTTCTTCACACCACTGGCGAGTATTTTATTTTATTAATGTTACAAAAATTCCATTTCATTTCCAGCCTCCGTTTGGTTATTTCTCATTTAGTAACCTTTTTTAGGTTACAACAATAGGATCATGTACAAAAAAAAATAAAATTCTTAAGAAACAGCTACACAAAAAATGTAAATATGAATGCACAATATATATGATTCCCTAACATCTAGGCATGAAATAACCCAAGACAGGTTGACATGCCATTAAAATCAATCAATCATATAAACTTTACTTCCAACCCACAGAAATTTGAAAGGAACATTTCAAGCAAATTCAGGTAAAAATTAAACGAGAATTGGATTATTTTTCTGAAAAAAATATACCAAAATATTTAAAACATAAATGTGTGAAACATAAAACCCTGAAAAAGTTAAGTGAGTTTTACATTTCAAATATTTCTGCTTTGGAATTTTATGAAATTAGAAAAACAAAAAAAAACAAAAACAAAACATTCTTCTACTAAAAAAAAAAAAAATTCCAGGCAATTTTAATAAATTGTGATTACATGAGAGGAAAATATGGAAAAAAATCCAACAATATGTCAAAAATAGAAAAAACAAAATATTTAAAAAATATGAATTTATTTTTGATGCTGAAGTTGACATTTAAACAAAGTTTTAAAAATTGTTGTCAGCCCCCCCCCCAATTTTTTTTTTCCTATTGTATCATTCTCAAGAAGGTTTAATATAAACTGAAACATTTTAACATCGACAATATGTAGGAAATAGAAAAACAAACTTTCCCGAAAAAGAAAAGATGAATTCATTCTTGATGGTGAAGTCGATATTTAAACAACATTAAAAAAATTGCTGTCAGACAAAAAAATTTTTTTCCTATTGTATTGTCCTGATGAAGGTTTAATATAAACCGAAACGTTTGGATGTCATCTTCACCATCAAAAATAAATTCATCTTCTTTTTTTTTTTAATAGTTTGTTTTTCTATTTTCTACATATTGACCCCCATCCCCAGTTTAGCTCAGTCGGTAGAGCGTTCGGCTAGGAATCACAAGGTTCCTGGTTTGATACCGGCCCTCGCTAACTCAGCACATGAATTGCACAGGGATCTGTGCGGTAAAGTGAGGACCTGATGGTAGGTGTGGCACTCCACCTCAGATGCTAAAATAATCTCCTTGGTCTAGTGCTTGTGAAAAGGGGATAGACTCCCTCGCTGTATGGCTGATACCGTCATTGGGCCGCCCCGACGACTTTACTTACTTAAATATTGTGATTACATGTAAAGCTTAGTTGAAAAGGACCCAAGTTTTAGAAAAAAGAAGCATATCTACACACACACACACAGACACACACACACACACATATGCACATATATACACACACACACACACACATACACATACACATAAAAATCAAATACACAATCATTAGAAATGTTTAGATCTTTACTTAGCTCAGTTTAGGATAGCATGAAGTCAAATAAGTGAAAAATTAATAGATTGACAGATTGATTGATTTTAATGGCATGTCAATCTGTCTAGGGTTATTTTATCAGGAGAATCACATTTGTTGTATGTTCATATAAGGATTTTCTTTTGTGGCTATTTCTTAAGAGGGTTTTTTGCAAATGGTCCTATTGAATTATTTGAATTTTTCGGACTGTTGCCCTCATCTTTATTATCATATACACAATGTTTCAGCCAAAATGCCCTCTGGCCTCCTTCAGGTGTTTCTTGTTGAACTTGGGAACCTTCTCGAACTCGGAAAACTTCTCTTCAAACTCAGGAAACATCTTGTCGGACTCATAGTTTAAAACTTCTACTCGGTCATGGTTAATGGAATGAGAACAATCTACCCTAATGGATTGCATAAAGAGTTTGGTTTGAAGTTACATGAAGGTTCCCAAGTTTGACAATAAGGTTCTTGAGTTTGAATAATAATAAAGAAGAGGACAACTGTCCGAAAAATCCAAATAATACAATTTATCAAGCCTCATTCAAAAATTCAAACAAATGGTCTTTTGAATACAAATAATTTTTAAACAGATCAATTTGACGCATAGATGGAACCCTAACAGGTACTACCGCTCTGGATGAGAGTGGACCTGATAGAAATCACAATGAAGGGGTACTCCATGCTCCTCAGATCTCCAGAACTAAAGCCTTACGGCACCAGATGCAGTTTAGTGCCATACCACCCCCCCCACACACACACACTTTTTTTGGATAGCAGGTCTTACACCTCTGCAGGGGATACAGTGAGCCCATTCTAATCCATTGGCTGAGCAAGTGGAAAATAGAATGAGGAAGACTGTGTTGCACCAATCTTTTAACTAGGATGGGTCGGCATAGATAGAAAATTATAATCTGTAAACCTCACAAATATTTGGCATGGATGGCAAATAAATAACTATTTTAGTCACAAAGCAGACCATTCACACTACCCCACACTACCACACACATGCGTGTACATATATTCACATATACATACACTCATACAACATAGACTCATACATGTGCATTCATTCATGTATACGTAAACTGATTCATACAATGTAGAGACATACTTGTACATACATTTACATATACATTCACTAATTCATACAATACTGACACATACATATACACACATTCACATATACATACACTCATACAACATAGACATAGACACATTCATATACACACATTCACATATACATACACTCATACAACACAGACACATACATATACATATGTTTTATGTATAAAATTTACAATCTGTATAATTTAGTTTTAGAACAAATAAAAACATCTGTTGAAATTTTATTTTTTTAATTTAAAAACTTTTCTTTTTTTTTTTTTAAATCAAAGATAATTTCTATATAATTTTCATTTTCTTTCTTTTTTTTATTTTTAGATTTTGCTCATAAAATGAATAAGTGAAACCTGCTTTGAACTTTGTTGGCAGATCTTTGCAATTTCAAATTTAGCAATTCTATTCAAAGTTTTCAAAAAGAAAGAATTTCTTCCATGTTTATATAATATGATCTTCTTGCTTATTTTACCAATGGTGACATTGTTTTCTTTAGGAATAAAAGAAAGTTCCATTCAAGCAATTCTTCAGGCTTAATGGTATTCACCTGTGTGCAAACCATTTTCTCATCTGTGCACTAAAATTTTTATTTGTCTTTTCTCGTTGTGCCCACATATTTGGCTATATTTCAGACAAAATCGCACAGTAGCTGAGTAGGGCAGATTTTACATACCTAGGTAGTAATATCTCATCCACAGAAAGCAATGTTAATACACACATAGGGAAGGCATGGTCTGCTATAAACAGATTATCAGTCATATGGAAATCAGATCTCACTGACAAGTTAAAGCAACAAGTCTTCCAAGCTGTAGTTGTATCAGTGCTACTGTATAGCTGCACCACTTGGACCTTAACAAAGCGCCTAGAGAATAATCTAGGTGGGAGCTGCACAAGAATGCTGTGTGCGATCCTGAATAAATCGTGGTAAACAACAGCCTACAAGAAAGTAGCTGTACAGCCACTTGCCCCCTATCACACAAACCATCCAAGTGAGACGAACAAGACATGCTGGAAACTGCTGGAGAAGCAAGGACGAACTCTTAAATGACATCCTCATGAGGAAACCAGTACATGAACATGCCAGTGTAGGTCGTCTAGCAAAGACTAACATTGACCAGATCTACGCGGATACTGGATGCTGTGCAGAGGACCTCCAGGGCAATGAATGATAGGGATGGTTGACGAGAGATTGTTATGAATATCCATGCTACTAGCGTGACATGATGATGATGATGATGATGAAAGCAGATTAGGTCCAGTTGGTACAGAGAGAGAGAGAGAGAGAGAGAGAGAGAGAGACTGATGATTTCTCCAAATCAAGATAAGTGAATATAAGCTTGAACCTGAACTAAACTTACCAACATGAATGGTAGATCCATCACAGTTGGAAAAAAATTACAAGAATTTTGATTGTCAATTCAAGAACTTCATATCTTCAGTGACAAAACCCGATTCATACACAGTATTTTGAAATTGAATGTATGATAAAAAAAAAGTATGAATTAAACTTTGCAATAATTCATATCATAATGAAAAGATTTAATAATCCTAACAATTGAACAATGAAAATGCACCAGTGAAATGTTTAATGTAATAAAATATTATATCAAATTAGAAAGACTAACTAAATTAAATAAGAATGCATATAAAAAGATTACTAAATTTAAATTTATTTCAATTGATTTCTATGTAAGATTAAACATTTTAAATAAATAAAATACATTTGATAATAAAAAATATTATTAGAAATCAATAAAATCTAGTAATTATTTATTAAACTCAACTTTGTTAAAACCATTATTTCTCTAATGATATATAAAATACATTGCAGGATTTTGAAGGCATAAATAACATGGGCTATTTTTAGGAAAATCTAATTGGGCTAGACTCTGATAGAGACATGATTAATAAATAAAATGCCAATTAAGATTAAATAATTATTATTTCGTAAACATTGAGAATATATCATAAATAACTAAGGGAATTGTGACATTGGTTGTGATGTAGTTTTGGTTTTGGATGATAGGTTCTTCCTATGATAATGTATGATATTGATCATGTAACCTGAATGAAACAATTATATTTCTTTATTATTTATTTCTAATAGAACTCTTAATAGGTGAGAAATTCAGAACACTGTTATGCACCATGTCTCTTTACCCAAGGGTATTTGTTTTTGGGGCCAGTTTAAATCAGTCGGTAGAGAACCCACCTAGGAACCACAAAGTTCTTGGTTCAATACTGGTCTTCTCCAACTCAGCGTATGAGTAGCACAGATTGGGTAATCTGATCTGTATGGTAAAGTGGGGAGCTGATGGTAGGTGTGGTGCTCCACCTCAGCAAAAACAATCTCCCTGGTCTTGTGCTAGCAAAAAGGAGATAGACACCCTTATAGTCCGGCTGATACTGACAATAGGCCACTCCGTCAACTTTACTATTTTTTAAACTTTAGAGGCTGGGTTAGCTCAGTCGGTAGAGCGTTTGGCTAGAAACCACAAGGTTCCTAGTTCGATACCGGTCCTCACCAACTCAGCGTATGAGTAGCACAGGGATTTGTGCGGTAAAGTAAAGAGCTGATGGTAGGTGTGGCGCTCCGCTTCAGATGCTAAAGCAATCTCCTTGGTCTAGCGCTATTGAAAAGATAGACTCCCTCGCTGACTGGCTGATACCGACTTTAGGCCGCCCCGTCGTTGATAATGTAGAATATCCCAGATTTTATAAGTATGTATTTACCAATCCCCTCTGTCTAGGCAGGATGTGTTATAAGGTCAGCTGGTTTGAATTCAGAATTTTCCTTCTTCTAGACAAACATAAGCTAAAGAACCCAATCTGGCCTACTATTTAACCATAGCTCGGAGGAGAATAAATGGATCCATGCCTTTACTTCATGTATTACATATACAGATAAATACATACACAGGTTTCAAATAAAATTATTTTTATGATGTCAGAAAATAAAACTTTCCTCCTATAGCAAATTACTGTGTATTTACCCAACCCCTTCACAAGAGGCAGGATGTGACACAGGGTCAATTTGTAGGTGGAGTAAAAGTGGTTTCAATTTAGAGTTTTCTTTCTAAATTGATTGCCTAACAAATGCTAAAGAACCCAGTCTTCCATAATATTTACCTATAGCTAGGGGAAGAATAGAAAGATTCATGCCTTTACCATAGGCATTAGCCTGGCAGGAAATACAATAAAATAACTATGCTTTATTAAACACAAACAAAGTCAATCTGAAATGGTTTTAAAATTCAGGTTTTGAACTGCCTAAGTCTAGCAAGAGTATGTATTTACCTAACCCCTCCACCACAGGCAGGATGTGACACAAGATCAATTTTTAAATGGATTATAGCCAAGTCTGAATTCAGAATTTTCCTTCTAGAATAGTTGCCTAACCAAGGCTAAAGAACCCAGTCTGGCCTAATTACCCATAGCTGGGGGAGGGAGAACAGATAGATACATGAATGAAAGGCAAACAGCCTCATCTAGGATTCAAACTCACCGGCCAATTTCATTTTCTACAATAATAACCATTACACAAAGCATGCCTCCATTTTACAAGAAAGAAGAGTCATTCTAAAAGAAATAAGACTGAGATGATTATTCCTCAGTTTGAACCCAAGACAACTCTATCTATATCAAAGTGACTTGTTAAAAGACTAACTAACAGAAATAAAGTAGACAAGTAGTCACGTTTAAGACTGTTGTATAAAGGAAAGGTACAAGGCAAATATAGGGTGTATATTTGGGTTAACAGTTTATTCTGGGTTAGTAGTAATGTGTTAGAGTGTATACATTTCTTTTGTAAATGTCTTTAAGAGTAGTGTAATTGTCTTTCAGAGTTGCCAGAGGAATTTCTCCTGGCGGGGATATATTTGTAGGTAATACAAGGAGTTTTAAATACACTTATCTTAATTATATTAATCTTTGCAATGTTTCTACGTTGTCCGGTAAAGTCGCTGTGTTTCTGTTGTTCTGCTAGTTTCAGCTAGTACTGCCCCTGTTGCCTGTCGGGTCTGTTCTATGTGCTTGTATCAGCTAGTACTGCTCCCTTTGCCTGTCGGGCCTGTTCTGTCGAGTCAGGGTTCTTACCCCTGTCCCCTATTGTCCGGGCTTCCGGTGTGGGCAAATAACACAATTTCCGATATTACATCATTATCAGCCCTGTCGATGGGGCTTTAGAATACACTGACTGTAACTATCCAGAGGGGTAAGACCCCTCCCCCCAATGGGGTCACCTGTTGTTCATGGGTGGTGACCTGTGATGATTAAGGATGGAACCCTAGTGGCTGAGCCGTCCATAACATGTACCACTCCACTTTGGTTCCTACTCAAGCTAGACCAGTGGTCAGAGAAGCCACTCCAATCAATTGGCTAGTCACATCAAGCCCTAGCACATATATGATTGTCCCTACCCTATTGCCCTTATGGCAACACCCAACCCTTTTTATCATATATGTGCTAGAAGGTGGTGGTTAAGGGTCTTCATGTCCTGGGTATGATATTAAACTTTATGTGATGGTGAGGTTCCAGTTCTGGAGGTCTGGGGAGGGTGGAGCACCCTTTCATCCCCATTGCTCCCAGTTCCATTTTGACCCGGAGTGGTAGTTCTGTTAGGGTCCCATCTATGGGTTAAATAGAAAAAAATGTTTAAAACAAATTGAGTACCCATCAAGAATGAATAAAACAAAAACATCTTTGGCATAAAATGATCCAATAAGGGTTGACATGCCGTAAAACCCAACCTACCAACATCATAGTAATAACATTCCAAATAGTAAAAAAAAAACAACAATTTTCTTTGTGATAGGAAAATTCTAGAATTATATAGGTAAGCCTTGTTTAAAAGAAACTTTTTTTTTTTTTTTTTATTCATACCTGTTGTGGTTATTCAACAGGTTTCTTCTTGCTGCTAAGGGTGACAGACAATGTAACTCTTCACAGTATTATATTACTGGCTATTTATATAACCTATGCTATCACAAGTAGGATGTATTAAACAAATGCATCAAGACTTTTATTCACTCAAAACATTACCTATTTAGTAACACAGTACATTTTGGTGGTAAGGTTCAACAGCAAGCAAAATGAATAAATAAAATAAATCAGTTTTATTCAAACACCAACTGCATTTGAACCTGTTTGGTTTGGTTTGGTTTGTTTTACGGCATATCAACCTCAGTGGGTCATTTAATGCCGATGAAGTTTTGAAATAAATCAATTCTTAATGGATAATACAATTTTTTTATAAATACATTTTTCTATTTAACCCATAGATGGGACCCTAACAGGTACTACCACTCCGGGTCAGAGTGGACCAGGGAGCAATGGTGATGAATGGAGTGCTCCACATTCCCCAAACCTCCAAAACTGGAACTTCATCATCAGATAGAGTTTAACGTCATTCCCAGGACATGTAGACCCGCAGCCACCGCCTTCTAGCACCCATATGATAAAGAGGGGTTGGGGCTTGCCATAAGGGCAATAGGGTGGGGAAAATCATATAGGTGCTACGGCTTGACGTGACCAGCTGATTAATCGGAGGGGGCCTCTTCGACTGCCCGTCTAGCCCAAGATAGGGCCAAAGTGGAGTATTGCAAGTCATGAACTGCTCATCCACCTGGGCTCTATCCTTAAGCATCAGGGTCGCCACCCACAGCCAACAGGTGGCCCCATTGGGGGAGTCTTACCCCTCTGCAGAGGTGCAGTAGGTGCATTCTAACGCCCCAGCCGACAGGGCGGGAACCTGTTTGATTTAGCTCAATTGATAGAGCACCTTCTCGGGAATCATAAGGTTCTGAGTTCGATACCAGTCCCCACCAATGCAGCATATGAGTAGCACAGCATGTATAACTGATCCGTGTGGTAAAGTGGTGGGTTGATGGTAGGCGTGGTGCTTCATCTCAGTAAAAACAAGCTCCCTAGTCTAGCACTAGCATACTGGGAATAGACTCTCTTACTGTCCAGCTGATACCGACAATTGGCCACTCTGTCAATAGAGAACCCATTGATACCAGTCCCTGCCACTTCAGCATATGAGTAGCACAGCTTGAGTAACTGATCTGTGAGGTAAAGTGGTGGGCTGATTGTAGGTGAGATGCTCCACCTCAGATGTAAAAACAATCTCCCTGGTCTAGCGCTAGCGAAAAGGGAATAGATTCCCTTGCTGTCTGGCTGATACCGACAATAGGCCAACTCTACTTTTACTTATACATAAGCAGCATTGCTGGGAATTTTTATTGCTGCCCACTGACTTTACAGCAACTCCACGATACCCTTGATTAGTTTTTGACATTTTCTTCTAATTTTTTTTTTTTTGTAATTGAAATAGATCACTCAGAAGGCCTGAGCCTATTCTAGTAGTGACCACCCCAAGCCAAGATTTCAGAAGTTTGAATTCAGAGTTTTCCTTCTCCTAGACCGGTTGCCTAACCAAGGTTAAAGAGCCCAGTCTGCCCTACTATGTAACCATTGCTGGAGGGAGAATAGATTCATACCTTTCCCAAGGATATTAGCGCTATATGAACTGTGGCTTCTTCCAGGATTCTTCACTAACAAAATAAATATTACTGGCAGAAGGGAAAGCAAAATTTGATGATAAAGCACTTGTTTATTTTTCATATATTATCATAGGAAGAACCTATCATACAAAACCAAAACTACATCACAACCAGTGTCACAATTCCCTTAGTTATTTATGATATATTCTCAATGTTTACGAAATAATAATTGTTTAATCTTATTGTTAGATTGGGAATTGAAAAAGAAACAGAAATGGATTATCAGTAGTCATTAATTAAGTCAAACATTATTATCAGAATAAAAATATCTATATATTAATACTCATGTTCCTTAATTGTATGACTGTTATCATCTTGCAGCACCCTGTTGTTAAAAATGACACCATCCAAATCATCCAAGATGAAATGCAAAAATGTAAATCCTGATTATCTGGTGTTGCTTATCTGCCGAATTCTTATTCCTTATGAGTGTTGTCACCTCAACTAAATAATGGACCATTCAGTTTTTATCATAAAGGATGAAAAGAAAGAAAAAGGGCATGCTACACAGAAAAAATATAAGAAAAAAGAAAGAAAGAAAATAAGGGAAAGATAAAGAGAGAGGGTGAGTACACAGAAATGATAACACTAAGCTGTTTCAATTGAACATAATGAAAAGATGAAAAGAAAGAAAGAAAAAAAGAGAGTTAAATGAAGATTATTATACTTTTACATATTGAACTATTTAGCAATAGCTCTTGAGTAAACATATCAAATGTAATAATTAAATCATCATACTGTAGTATATCCACAGGTCCTGCTAGTGTATAATAATTTTACTATAAAACTGCAAATAATTTTACTATAGAAGTGTATAGAAAATGAGGAAGAAAGAAATTTTCTGTACTGACTACTGAAAATTTCTTTCTTGCTCATTTTCTATACACTTCTATAGTAAAATTATTATACACTAGCAGGACCTGTGCAAATTAAGATGGTTATACATGGGAGATTGAAAAATGATCTACACTTGTTTTATGGAAGCTGAGCTTATTGTGGATGATTTGAATGGCAGAACTATATAACTAATCTGCAGAGAACTAGCTACCTCATCATTGATAACTCACAACTTTGCCACTACCATCTCTCGAGCTTGCTGAATCTTCTCTTCAGTGGTGGAGGTTGATGGGTTTCTTGCTCCCTCTTTGTGCATCACACTTGACCGGACACTTTTAAACTCATACAATCTTCTACACTAGTAGTTCACTGTACCCGTATTGTGCTAAAAGCCTCTGATGAATTTCACTCCTTCTGACCAGAGAAATTAGGTCACTTCCCTCGTGCATACTGCTAGTAGAGTGGCCATGTTTACACTGTAAAGACAGCAAACAAAATAGCATGTTCGGGCTCAAACTTTGATCACATGACTAAAACAGTGCCAAATATAAGCATGTATATGCAGAACATAATATGACAATGAAGGGGTACTCCACATCCCCCTGAGCTCCAGAATTGAAA